>VUYV01000091.1:3074555-3132322 GCA_008711295.1 Anarhynchus alexandrinus | reverse complement strand
TAAACCATTCTATGATTCTATGATTCTATATCGACTGTCAGGAATGTACCAGTTGTTAGATAATTTAAAATTGTCTAAGACTTTGCATTTGCGGCGGTGTGTGTGGTTGGGTGTTTTGGGGTGGTGAGCTTTTTTGTTTATTTGTGGGGTTTTAGTTTTGTGGTGGGGTTTTTTTGTGTTTCTGTTTTTTTGGTTGTGTGGTTTTGGTTTTTTTTTTTAACAGGTTCCCTCCTGCACCCCCTCCAAATAAATCAGCCAAACTTCAGCATGCTGGTGCCTATCCACTAAAATTAAGATATGCTGTATTGCTCTCAGTGGATACTGTTTATTTATTCAATAAGAATGAAAGCAATAAAAGAATAACCCAGAAGCTTTAAGATGGATGTGGATTTTTGCTTTATAACACCTAAGTACATAATTTTGTAACTTTTGTTGTGAAAATTCATCTTTCCTAATTTTTAATGCTGAGAGTTTGCTGTAAAATTGTATCCAGATTTTAATGAAGGTGATTTTTTTTTCCTTCAATTAGTGATCTGTACAGTTTTGTGCTCATTGAGTGCTTTTATGAAAAAAGAAAACTGAAACATGAATATTTATTAAAAGTTTCAGATTTTGTAATGAAAATTGCCAACCATTCTGTATGGAGAACTCTCTGGAATATGCTCTATATCCCAATAAGGTGAGAAACATATCAGAATATTGGTGCTTTTGCCAGTGTAAGAACATTAAGGCTCGGAAAGTGCATAGAAGCATGAATGTTTGCACTTTGAGACGTGCCTCGTCTCAAATGCACATAACATGTAGCATAATATAATGTGATTCATTCTGGTCCACAGAATCATTCATAATTGAGATTCATTTTGAAATCCTTGTGTTATCTCAGGAGGAAAGCTGTTGGAAAGCTAGTGTACACTTATGGCAAAGCACGATTATTTTTTATATTATGGCCCTCAGAGTGCAGCGTGTTCAACGCTCTTATTCTATCCTACCCTAGGTAGCCTTCAAGACAACTTGTCCTTTTCCTCTAAATTTCTTATCTTTTAAATTTGTTTATTTGTGATGTCCAGGGAGTCACCATCATTGTTTTATAATAGTTCTTTTTATGTTGTTAACCAGACAGCAGAGATATGTTTTTGAGGTGCCTTGTGCAGTCATCAAGTCCCGTTGTGGGATCAGGAAGGAATTGTAAATGTGTTCAAAACACCAACCACAAGGTGTACCAAAAAATGCAGCAAAAGAATATGTTAATTTGTCCATTTAGTCTTCTACATTCAATTTGGAGTGCAGTTGCTACTGTTGTGCTATTTTATCTTTGTCTTTTACGATCGTCTCTGTCATCTTAATTGTTTTCTAAGAAGCCTCTATTGTAAATCTTCAAAATGTATTAATTCCACTTCAACCTTTTCATTGAATATTCTTGTCAGGGGTGAGTCTTAGTAGTGTTTATAGACATTCCAAATATCGCAATTTTTAATCAGCTATTTCTGATCCCAAATGACTTTAGCTTTTCCTTTTCTCATGGCATTTGTCCTGCATTTCAGATCCTGAAAAGTTCTTTAAAACAGCAGTTTATGAAGATCTGGTTGGAGGATCTCATTAAGTCCCCAGTTTGCAGCTCTGCATAGTGAATTTGTCTTTATATTTTATTGAATATGCAGACTTTAGTATCCAGAGGATTTCTTTTTGTTCAGCTGGATTTAGCATTACAAAGGGTTATCTGTCCATTGCTATTCTGATCTTAATTTCATTGCCCATTCCAACCATTTCATTCTTTTTGTTGCCAAGACACCTGGAGTACTGAATTTCTTTATTTCTTTTGTCATTGCTAAGATTTCTTGTTCTGCATCAGCGTTCAATGTTTAAGGGGTGGATTTTGGATGGGGGCAGGGAGGGTTGATTGTGTTTTTTTTTGTTTTATTTGGGTTTTTTTTTCCAGTCCAACATACCCGGTATATGGCATCTCTGCTGGTACTTGTAGTTGCCTGAAATATATATAACTGTTACTTATTTCCTAAACTTTCATATAATCAGTTATGTTAACATTTTTTTGTCAAAACCCCTAATAGCCCAGGAATTTCTCTAAATTTGTTCCATAAATTCTATGAAATCCTTTGAGAAGGTCTATGGAGTCTATACAGAAATAAATGCCACTCATTCATTTTTGTTCAAACAATGAGGAAGGTATTTGATCTTTATATTTCCTATCTGAATCTTGTCTGTTGTTGTAAATTTGTATCTGGTACTTTCTATACTTTAACTGAAGGTGTAGTCTAAAATAATATATTTAAATACTATAGTTGACCTGTGATCAATGGAATTTCTATCTAGATATTGCATTGGTTAAGATCTCTTATCTGTGACAGCTTTATTATCTGAGAATTTTTCTTCTCATATAATATTTTTCCTCCTATTATACCCTTAGGAAGATTTTGTCAAAATGTGCACTATATCCTTCAGAAGTGAGTAAGAGTTTACTACTGAAAGTATTTCCTCAGGTTGTTCAATTTCCACTCTTTAAACACACGATGGTCTTCTCTACTTCCCTTCTGCTACCAAATCTGATCTAACCTCCAGATACCTCTGCGGAGTTTAGCCACACTGTTCTGCCATGTGCCTCCTGGTTAACTTTTATTCTCTAGGAATGCAGTTGTTCAGGTATCTTTCTTAATTTACCTTTGTGGTCCTGTACTTATCTCCTGATGTTTGTTTTCATCCATGACTACTGTTGAACTGAGGCAGTCTATGCAATCAGCCTAGCATTTATGCATCCTATAGCATCTCTTAATTTGTTTCTACTACTTTTTGACTTTGTAATTTTTATCATTCTACTCTTGATGTGAGTCCTTTCTTACTTTTATTGATTAAATATTAGCTTAGTTTACAGCTCTCTCCCACTTTCTGCTGTCTTCCAACAACAATATTCTTTTCTTTTTCAGTATTTCTCTATACTTTTCTTTATTTAGCTCTATTTGCCTCTTATTATACTGTACTACATGGTCTTAATCTGCATGTTTTAGTCTGATACAGAGTTGCAAATAAATGCTGTATGTAAAGTTGTCTGTTTATGCTGTTATATTGCTTATACCTTTGGTTTTGAGTTCTCTAAAACCCTTGTTTCATCAAAATTCTGGAGCATTCACTGTTCATTTTTATGCTCTGCCAAAGCTATCAAGCTATCTAAAGTTATATATGTCTATCTGCCTAGGTATACATTCATATATCTGTGCCTAAAGCCATATGCGAATAACGTCTAGATACATAAAAACTTTGGATATAGCCTAGCCATTAACAGATAAAAAACATTGACTACTATGAGCATATGGCAACTTCTGGCTTCTGCAATAATCTGCATTTAATTCCAAAGTATGAACTTTCAGTGGACCTTGTACATACAGCAGACCAAGTTCTGACTTCTTCACTGAGCCCAAGATACTGCTGGTTTTAGTGGAATGTGGAAAACGGTGCTAAGAGGATGAAGATCCAATTCAGATCCTAATCTTTGCCTGAGAAGGGGTATTTTACCTAGTGGAGGAAAACCAGCAATCGCTCAACTAGTGCATTAAAGAACTTGTGTAAGTGGAAAGAACAAACCTGTATCAGCTGCTGCTGTGCAGCCCAAAGTACTCGGTGCCTGACTTGATCATCACCCTGCTATCCTCCTTGCTATAAACTGATCCTCTGGGTATTTTTAATGTCTAAAGGATAACCAGTGACTTCAGTGAAGGTATGACAATTCACATAAGTTTGTATTATCCCAGTAGAGACATCAGGTGGTTGACAAACACGTTAGAATCATGTGACAGAAATTACTTCTCCCAAAATTTAATGTACTTCTAGCTAGCAATCCAGTCTGCAAAAAACAAACTTTGTTTCATCAAATTAAAATGTTATAATTGAAAGGAACCTCTCCAGTATGTTTTTCTGTACTCCATCACTGAAATGCTGCTTTGCTGCAAAGTTGAATGCATTCAAAAGGAGAATTGATTAAACCTCTCAAGTAAATTGCTTCACTGGGTTGCTTATGGGAGAAGAATTCTTGCCCTGACCTCAAAGCATTCTCATTTGAAAATATGAAGTCTGTGCAAGACATTAAAAAACCTTGTAGGACAAATGAATCTTGTATCATTTCAAATGTATTCTTCAGCTATGTTTTTAGGAAACACTCAGTGTCTGCATTATCATTTATATTTCATTAGCACCTAACGGCCTCAAGTGAAGTGAGACCCGGAAGCGTTTGGGAAATAGAAATACAGGATAATATACTATCCCAGTCTCAAACATCTGTTCCTGCTAAGATGAAAGAAGTAGAGAGGGGAACAGCGGCACACTGACTTGTGAAGGATGGTGCAGCAGATCCCTGCCACCAGAAAACGGATTCTGTGGATCCCAGTGCGATGCCGTGTTTGCTAGGACATGTTAATGCTAACACGTCCCAGACATGGAAGAAACAGAGTTTGGGCAAAGTGGAACACAGGTGCCATAATAATCGCTCCCCTCTCCCCCTGTGATTTTTGTAATTATGTGCTACTGGGAAAGCAATTTCATAATGTTGCATAGTGGTCACAAGGGTTGAACACACAAGAAGTCTCATATCTATTGTCATTTTATTTAAGTGGATCAACTAAACAGTTATAACCGATAACTAGTTCCCTTTTCTGACATTCAGGGTACAGAATTGTGGCCATTTTAAGCACCTCCTTTCTTGAGGAAAAGCTGAACACTTTTTTGCATATATGCTATGTTATATGTAACCAGTAAGTACTAAGATCATGTAAATATCTTTGTTATAATTAAATCTTTCTTTGTTAACCAGCTACCCACAAAATCTGAAGTGTGCTTCATCTGAAACTGTTAAAATCTGCAGTGATGAGTTAATACCCGTGGAACAGTATGGTGCGGAACATATATAAAGTCCTGGTGATGGAGGAACGTCATTTGGTTCTTGTCTGTGCCACTTTGAGAATTAGAAAAAAATATTCATTTCTGCCCCATTCTGCTTCTCTTGGAGAAGGAACAAAACCTCTCCTTGTGCTTCAGCATCTCACATTTGCATTGTGGGTGTTTTGTTAAATGCAGTCATGCATCAGGTTTCTGACAAAGTGTTCCCCTGAGCAAGTCAGAGGAAGTATCTTCATCCTCCGTATGAGGAGAAGGTAAAAGGAAGAGGGAGAAATTGGATGCTGTCAAATTCAAATTCTCCTTGGGGCTGTCAGGGGTGCAAGGGGTCATACTCATGCCAGTTGGACAACTAGGGAGACCCGTAAGGAAAATGCTATTGAGATTAGCTACCAGTTTTCTGAGAATATTTTTGGACTTGTTTACAACAGAATTTAGGGAAAATTATTCCTAAAACATGACAACATTAGAAAACGTCAAACTTGCCCTCCCACCAAATACTAATCCCTTCTTTAGGGATTTTAGTGCTATTCTGCCTTTCTAACCTTCCGTTGAAGAAATGACAGCGTTGTCCTATTCAGAATAGGAAACAGTATTTCTTAGACAACTTCAAAGCTATCTGTTGAATGATGATTTGGGGAAAAATTAAAAAATGAAAATGTGCCTGACCTGCACAGCTCATTGGAATTCTTGTTTATCAAAGCTGCTTCTGTATGCTCAGAAACAACAGGGAGCTCAAACCACAGGATTGTTTTAAAATATGCCGGAGATGATGTAGCCGTTTTACTTGCATATCAGTTTGAAGCACAGAAAATTTTCTGTTATCACTTAGAAAATTGAAAGAAGTGAATGAGGAAAAGATTACCTCTGTTTCCTATCTAAATATATAGAAATCAAGTAGTAATACCCATTAAAAACACACTACGGCTAGTTGATGGAATTTGCTAAGCCAGGTGTTGTGCAACATTAGACTAGCCTGCTAAAGTGGTTTTCCTTTAAAAAGTGTAACTGGGGACTTAGTTTTATTCTAATTTCTGCATAATCTCCCTGTTCACGTGCAAACTTACACTGGCTAGCTGACAGTGAGGAACTTGAGAATAATTCTTTTTAAATGCCAAAGAAAATGCTACCTTACACATCCTCAACTACCTAAAATTAAATGTGCTCTGTGTGCGTGATAAATTTATCTTTTATCATTTCTTTCTTTTGTATCTTTAGATAAATTGTTGAGGTCTGTGATGAGTACTTCACTGAGCCCACAGTCTGAGTGTTGAATAGGATTTTATCATGTCGTGATAATATTAGGGTGGTTTTGCTGTGTTTCATAGTATGGGTAGCTCGGTTGGTAAGTCATTGTTTTAAAGACTCACAGTACTCTGGAGAGCATTGCAGATACATGACTAGATTACTCAATTTTATATCTAGATCTCTAAGTACGCTGGAGGATACGTAAAATAACTATTAGGCAGACCACAGCCAATTCATTAGTTATATGATGAGCAGCCTCCGCTGAACTATATAGAGAAGCAGAAACGCGTGGCTTCTTGTCCTTAGAAATGGTAATACACGTAGCAGCAGCCATATTCCTGACCTGAATAGAGGTCAGCAAGGTGAAGCTTCTCCTCTGCTGCACGGTGTGGTATGTGTGCGCCCACAGTGAGTGACGTGCACGATGGGAGGAGGGGAAGGAGCTGCTGCCCCTGCAGTCTGTCCAGTACATCCATGGTCTCTGTGGGCACTGAAGAGCTCGACAAGATGCCACCATTTGAAGTAGGGCAATGAGGTGCAGTGGCATTTGATATAACTTCTGTAGTAGTCTTGGAGAAAAAAAGCACTTTAATGTTAACCTTGTCCCCCTGTAAATGTCTCCTCATGATAAGAGTCAGTGTAAGTATTGAAGTCAGCATGAGAAATGTTTTGTTTTTACATCAGGGTGAAAAGGTCTAAAAGGGCAGTGGTCAAAAGAAGTCACCAAGGCCCTTTTTTGATAGGAAATGGAGTTTAAAACTAATCGAACATTTTTTATTATAGTGGCGTTGGAAACTATGATACATCACAGGAAATAAGTTTGAGTGTGGCATCTGAACCACAAAATAAAGTCAGGGCAAGTCATGAGAACTATGTATTTCCCACAAAGGCATCTTTTTCTGAGAGTGAAATGTTTGAAGCTCTTATGTTTCAGTTCTTGTTTTCTCAAAAATCATACTTGGTTTCTGAAACAGCCTGTTTGCTATAAACTGCTGTGCAGGAATGGGCAGCCTGTCAGTCATGATGTCCTCATCTCTCCTATATCCTGCGCATCGCGCTAGGGCTGCCCTGCCTCTGTGGATGTGGGTGACCTGTCTGCCAGAGGTAGGGAGGCAAAAACATCTGTTACAGATCTCATCGCTGGATTTTGCAGGGACTCAGCTGTGCAGGAAACCTGCCTACGTCCCACTGAGAGGTTGAATTCAACATCATCTGTAACTGTGAACCCATCCAGATCTCCTTGCCAGTAAGCTCTTTGGAGCACGTGACGTGTCTTGCAGCTTTTGGGCCATATAAAGCAGGGCCAGGAATGATGGCTGTAGCTGCTTTAGGTCTAAAATATCCCTTGTTGTACAATGTTTATTTCAATTAAGTCATGTAGATTTTTTTCTGAGTCTACTTGTGCCTGAATGCGCGTGTGTAAGTTAAGAGGAACAAAAATATATGTGATTATCCCAGTTGGGATGAAGCTGCCTGAGACACCATTAGAAGGTGCTAATAAAAATGTTTTTCTACGACTTCTGAACTACAGGATCCCAAAATCTTTGAGCAAGTTTTTACAACTAAAATGTGTACAGCTGTATATACTTTTTCTATTGCTGTTTTCATTTTCTCAGATTTTTTTTTGTTTAGAGCTTTTAAATAAATCCTTTGAGCAGAGCACATGCTATTTTTACTGCACAATGTAGCTTCATAGGCTATTTAACACAGCGGGCCATGTTTCACAGCTGGCTGGGTCTAAGGAAGTTAACCAAATTCTGCTTCCATTTAGATCAACAATAAAATTTGCAGTGATTAAAGTGGGACTCGGAGTTTGTGGTTGGTAAATTTGGTTGTCTCAGCACTTACTGATAAATTTATATTCTGTCTGTATCTACTCCCTGCCTGTTACTAAGGGAGCTAGTCACTGGCAATCATCAATAACTAAATTTGGAACTTAGCTTCAGCTTGTGCATGTTTGTACAAAGTTATATTTTCATGTAATGTTTGCAGAACATGAACTTTGAAGGATGAGCTTATTTATAAAATACTGACATGTTGACATAATTTAGTAAAAATACCAGTAGAGGCGAAATACTGAACTAGTTCTGTAGTTCTTTGTCTCTATTTTATTGGACCTGGGGTCCAAACTCTCGAGGACAAGCAGAGGGATCTTCCCATGTTGTATAAACTTGCAGAAAACAGCAAAATTTTTTGTTCAGGAAACGCTGCAGTCCTTGTTTTTGTCTGCTCTCCTGTATTTTGAATCCTGATAAGTTTCAGATGGAAACCGTGAATGCACTATTGCAATGTGGTAATACCTGAACATCTACGTAACTTAACGTGTATTAAACTACCTTTATGTCACTTTACTCTGTTGAGATATACATGAAGAACTTCTGGATAGCCAAAGGTATGAAGGCATATTTAATGGTTTGGGAACCCTCCTATATAATGCATAATTGAGTCAAGTATTCAAATAACTACATAAATATTTTAGGAGGAATGGAAAAAGAGAAAGTTTGTTTTATTTCATTGAGGTTGTTCCAAGAAAACCAAAACTGACTCCAGCATCTGCAGGAAAGCAAATCTAGGATGCTGGTTTTCCACTACATCTTCAGGTAGCCAGTCTTCTTAGGATTGTTGATTGTACAATGGGAGATTTTATATATGTTGCTTTGCTAATTTGTAAACTGGCTCAAGAATTGAGCCTTGTTGTGATTTTTTTTCCACATTAAATGAATATTTTCATAAGACTGTATTTAGTCCAGGTTAATATCTGTGTCCTAGGAAGAAAGAGGGTTATACACATTATTTAGAAAATATATACTATTTATAGAATTTTCTACCTCTGTGGTGGCTTCCCTGTGTTTGCTATTATATATTTGTTTCTGGTTTGATTTTGTGAGAAGACTGACGAAACTAGAGAAAAACAGCCTGTTTTTTTTTTTGAATGGCATACCTTTAAAGTCTGATTTTCTCACAGTTTCATAGATAATGTTGCCTGTCCTATGGATATCGTTGATTTGTGCTTCTTGAGTAAGAAATGGTATTGATTCTTAAGTGTGGGACAAATGGTAAATATCCTAAGGCATCTTTTCATTAATCCCATGCTTCATTTTACTGAGTGGTAAAATGCAACATAATTATGGAACAAGTTACTTTAAGGACAAATCTGTACTGACTGATTTGGAGTGTGGTAAGTTCAACAGAAGGAAGAAAAAAAATAGAGATATTTGTGTTAAAGAGGAACAGAAATTCAGTTGTTTGCTTGAAGTGACAGGAATCCCTGTTAAGTTACCTCAGGAAACATGCCATATGCTGCTTTGCAGGAAAATATGTATGGTAGTATAGGAAAGAGATATGTATAGGGAGCTATATAGCTAGATTCATAACAATCTTTCTATTTAATTTCTTTAAAACTTTCATGCTAGTAGGTAGAACTGGGAGAGGTTGACTAAATAAAGATCTCAGCTCTTGGAATAATGATGTTTTAAAGTACCACTCAGGTGACATGTAATTTGAGAAAAATATTGATTGAATTTTTTGTAGCCAATTTTTTTTTGTAGGTGTACATTTTACACACTGAAAATAAAGTGCATGTGGGTGTATCAAAAAATGAATCCAGAAAATACTGCATTACTTCAGAGTGCACACAGATGTATTTTATTGGTCTGCTTTTATCGAAATATAATCAAATGCTGCTATCAAAGTATCCCACATCATTTTCCTATGGAATACATAAAATGTACTTAGTGCACACAGGTAAATAATTGCAATTTTTTACTGGAGATCAACCAGAATATTCTGTATATGCAAATGCTGCAGAAGTGTTTATTAGAATTGCAGGAAACCCCTTTGTCATTAAGACTGTGGACAGTCTTTGCATATCTCTGAGGAATCTAGCTACTCACATTTTTTTTTTACATACCAGCTACATTAGTTCATTACTTGATTTTTGTATCTACAACCCAGAGAACATGAAGAGAACAGTACTACCAACAGACAGAAAAAAATGAGCTTATGTGTGAAGAAAAGCTAAGGCATACATTTCAACAAGATTTAAAATGCAACAGTTAATTGAAGTTCCTTAATCTATTTTTGTCCATGTACTTGACAAGTAGCTTATTCTTCAGACTGAAGGAATTAGTCTGCCTGGATTTAAAACAGAAATAAACTTTTTGAGACTTAGTTAACACAGCTGTTATTAATTTTTGAATGAATAGATTACTATAATTTGGTTAAGAATTCACACCTGGTTATGATACTTCAGACCTCATTTAGTGTTTCTAGCTCTTATTGGTCTGTTTGGCCCTGCAGATTAAGCACTGTTTAGTTGATGGCAGGATCTTGGACTGGTTCAGTCTCAGCTGAAGCCAGTTCTCTCAAAGTTACATACAAGGTTATTTGTAGGGATATTCATTTTTTACGTGTTAAAAACAAACAAATCCTCAGTGATAAATGGGAGGTGAAGAGAGGGGAGGGCATTACTTTCCTGTGAGATCGGCTGTGTGCTGGGGGAGACAGGACAATTCAAGTTCTGCCGTATGGATGGCTGTGTTCTGGGGGTAGTGAACATGAGAGTGTCTAATCATTGCTCTATGCCTTATTGATTGTAGTTGTGTGTGTCTGGGGCAGCTGAGATGGGAGGAGGTCATGAAGTATCATGAGCTTTATCTGACATCTGTAATGGGCATCCTTGTTCTAGGGGTGAGTACGTAACCTCACAAATTGTTTTTTCATTAGGCACAGCAGTGGTGTATCATTTCTATCCAATACCCTCATGCTTTTTTTATGTTCTGTGGTTTGTTGGTTTTGATTCCTTTTTAAACCTTTGGAGATATAATTATTCTAAATGCAGGCATGAGGAAAAAGGTTTTGGCAAAGTAGCTGAGAAAATGTTATAATAGTATCAATGTATTTTAATGGTATTTAAGAAACAAAAAATGATTTGTTTTCCAGTTATGCCTCCAAATGGAAGATGTTTTCTAATGGACTGAGTCAAATCTAGTGGTAATGAACTGTTTTCAACAGGGTAAGAAATGAAAGGGCAGCCTTAACTTTGTAGAGAAATTGCTCATACAGGATCAGTCCCCCAAAGTCTGTAGTGTCTGAGAGCTTGAATCAACTCAGGGATTCAATTTCTTAATTATACTTCTTCATAAATATAGATTATTTTTTTTTTCCCCAAGAGCGGGAGAGATCTTCCTCTCTTTCCCCAAATTGCTAGGGGAGAAATTCACCTTAAGCAGAAAGAGGGAGTGAAAAATTTCTGACTCTTGTCAGTAGCTGGTTTTCTTTCAGAGACAAGTGTTTCTTGATTTAAATTGTGTTTTTATTGGTTACAAATTGCTCTAGTAACTAGTTTTCTTTTTTCGTACAGCAACTAGCTTGAACAAAAACTGTTGTAGATCTTGTGGTATGTCTTATCCTCGATTCAGGCAGGTAGAAAGAAAACCTGCATGGAAAACTGTAGAAACAAACAGTAATCTGTTATTTTGTGGTAGTTAAGTGTTGGTTGAGGGTATACATGGGATGCATTTTTATTTAAAGACAGTTGATGCTCTTGTAATTTATTATTTGCAATACGTATACTGATCGATTCTTATTAACTTGGCTACTTGATGAGAAAAGCATATATTTTATGGGAGTTTCTCTGAACAAAATTTTGACCAGCCACTTCATAAAAATTGTGGCAGATTAGATCTGCTCATAGGAAAAGATAGGAATTTTGACATGATTATTATCCTTCACCACATGTGAAAGATATGGAAACACAAATTCTTGAAGGCTTAATATAAGTGCATCTTGGAGACTAATGTAAGAGGAAGTATTTTGTTGTGACTTTTCAGGTTCAGTTCTGTCCATTAATCTTTACACTTGATGTTGTCAAGGTGGGTCCTAGTTCTTCAGTTCATATTAAGGTGGTGCAAATCTAATCAGTCTCTCTATATATCAGACTTTTATCTCAAGGCCCGTGGATTACAGCTAGGAGACCTAGATTGAGGTTAACAGGCCTTGCTTCCTTTGTTTGGGAGAGCAATGGTGAGGCCTCCTTCCAGGGTGTGCCAGGGCTGCTCCTGGAGCTGTGCTAGAAGAGCCAGTTCCCCCTTCTCTCCAGTTGCAACACTCCAAGGTGATGTTCTACCCACGCTGAAGGTGGAGCTCTATGTATTAGCAACACCTCACCAGCTGGGGTCTGGAGCAAGCCTGGATGACCTGGAGACATGCTGCTTGCTAGCAGGTACAGGGCAGGTCACGGGACTAAAACACCAGGCTTCTCTCAGCCTTTTGGTCACGCATGTGTTTGGTGCCCATAACGTTGAAGAGGTTTGTGCCTTGTGGTAGGCTTGGCCCTGGTTTCTCTGCTCAGAGCTCCCCAAAGTTCTCAGCATACATACTTGATTAGCTGTACATTTGTGAGTGCAACTCCACCAATCCACAGATGCAGACTTGTTGCTGGTGGGACTTCAGTGAAGGAAAAAAAGAATCATAAAGATTAGGCTGAGAAAGAGAGGTCATAGCTGATCTTGACTGTGAAAAGAGATACTGGCACAACCTGTGCCATGGAAAGTATATATAGAAAGAAGTGTGAAGTGGAAGAACAGAGATGAAAGCTACAAAGCTGGATTTGTAAGGGAAAAGATATATTTTTTAGGGGGGAGTGGATGGGGAGTGTGGGGACAAGAAGGCAGTGAAGGATTTTGAGAGGAAAAGAACAAAAGACACATTTATGAGCAAGAGGAGATGTAAGAAGAGTGTGATGATACTGGTGGAGATATGTTTGGAGTAGGTAAAGAGAAAGGGGCAGCTGGGAGGAGATGGGAGGGAAAGCAGAACTAAAAGGAAGGAAAGGGCTCTGGGTGGGAACAGTGGGGAAAGAAGAGGAAAGGATGCAAGAGTTACAAGAGAAGCACATGCTTAAAAATGCTTCTGACTCATCTAAGCCTGCAGTAACCACTGTGTTTTTAAGCTGGCTAGGTTCCATGTTGATGCTTAATATGCAAGGTTGAGAATTAGAAACAAAAGAAAACAGATACAAAAATAATGGTTCTGACATCTCATCTATGTCATGCATAACTCTTTCCCTTTCTCCTTATCTTTATGAAACAGAATTGTGGGTATACCATTCACTTTCCCCAACAGTGCTTTTGCACAGGTTTCATGGCAGTGCCATGAAGTGCTGGACCTAAAGTAGTTGGTTTGGGTCCCTGAGTTTGTTCATTCAATGCGGTCTTGGAAGTCCGCACTCTGCTGAAGTGCTTTAAACTCCCTTGGAGAAGACTGTGGAGTTAAGAGTTGTTGCCTCTAGCTTTCACTTGATGTTGTAAGAGAGGGCAAGTGAGCAAAAGTAACAGAGTTCTTACAATGTTTGCAAAATGAATTTAACACAGAAGAGTTTAGCGCTTAATCTATTCAATTAATCACCTCCCTGTAAATCCAGGTCTGATCGCATGAGCGATCTAGGTCTTTGGGTGAGAACCATGTCTGTTGGCTCTAGGGCCAGAAAGCTGCAAGAGTGACCTGCGTTTTACCATCCACTTGGAGAACTGGTCTCTACACAGGGCCCTTTCTTTAAGGTAGTTTGTCTAGGGAGGACCTGTGTTCTCGGTGCTGTCACTTGAACAGCGTCTCATGGTGGTCTTGTTTGATCCTTTGTAAACAGAAGTTCTCATTTTTTTTTCTCCCTTGCTCTATGCCATTTTGTCATGTAAACAAATAAAGTTGTAGACCCTTTTCAATAGAACTAACATAAAGATTTCCTGTGAGTGCTGCCATTTGAATGAGGTAATCATGGTGCACGGAGCAAATTATGAGTGCCTCACTTGACATTAATAATGAGCTGCAAATAAAGCAAATGATATCTGATTATATTATTTGCTTTGTGCTCTAGACTTTATAGACATTAGGGTGCTATTCTGGTACACAGATGTTGTAAAAATGCTGTGGCCTAAAGGGCTTATGGAGGAAAGATGGAGAGACAGAAAAACAGAGAATTCAGTTGCATGAGATTGCATAGTAAGAAATGGTACATCTGGGGAATTCTGTCTGCTGACCCTCTGCACAGGGTCTCCCTGCCAGGGCAGCACTGTCCAGCCTGTAAGGCACTTGTACCCACCAGGCTTTACAAGCAATAAAAGAGGTAGGAAAATGCCAGGAAGAATTCCAAATTGCTGGAATTGAGTTATGGGCTAAGAAGGTTGTGAAGCGCTGTCTAGACCACAGAGGTTATATTTATATTCCAAGTTTGTCTTGACCAGCTCCTGTGAGACAGAAATAATAAATCAGCCGTGCTTCCAAAAAAGCTGAACAGTAAAAAGAGTGAAATGAAAATGGCATCACACTGCAGTGTTCAGTAGCATTTCATATTATCTCTCTACAGGAGAATAATTTCTCCCCCACAGTCAGANATTAGGCCATGAGGTATCAAGTCAGAAAAATTAGAAACTTTCTAATGAGATAGGTGGAAAAATTGAGTATTGACATATTTAATGGTCCTGTTCTTGTTTATGTCTTTGACTTAACCACATTTGAATAATAATGGTACCTTCTTGGAACAGTATTTTTGGCTTTTTAATCACTAAACTGAAAGGCATTCAGTAAAATAAAAAAGATTGAAATGCACTTTGCAGTCAAAAAAACTCTCAAAGTCCAAAGGGAATAAATAAGCTTAAAACATATTAGGAGACTAAATGCAAATGTAACAGAATTCCAGACTACAGACCTTTGGCTATAAAAGATACTGTCTAGCTTTTGTTATTATCATTAGGGATGAGGTAAACCAAGAAAACTGTAACCTCAGTTTAAATTTTAATACGAAGTGTCTGCATTGTTTTCTTGCTGTATTAATTAGCATTAATTAGTTAACAAGAGTGTACAGCCTTTTAAAAATCTAAAGTTCTCTATATAATAGCCTTGTGTCATCTTGGCACATATCACATTTGAGGGCATTCTGGTATTATTCAAAAGAAGCAATCTGAGTATCTGAAGAGACACCTATATTTATATATATGTGCATGTATATAGGTATCTCATTTAGCTACAAATGTATTGAAAAGTAAGACTATAATTGCTTGTCTAAAAAAACAAACAAACAAAAAAAACCCCAAACAAAACCCTCACTGAAAACAACAACACCCCCCCCCCCNCCCCCCCCCCCCCCCCCAAACTCAAACAAAAAAACCCACAAAACCCAGGAGCCAGTAACAGACTTCTGCAGAAATGGGAAAGGTTGATACTCTGCTTACAATAAAATAAACAAACACACCCCCAAACCCCAGAGAAGACTAGAGAAGTACATAATAAAAAGGCACAGAAAGACATAATTAATGTTTATTTTGTGCTTGGGAACCATATGTGGCTTTGAAATAAAAATGCCAAACTGACAAGTTGCCAGCGGGGATTGTAGCTGTTAAGTGTCCTGGTTCAAAATGCTACAAAATAAAACTGCTATCTTTGGGAATTTACCAGTGTTGTCCATGTGACATTAAGGCTTATCTATTTTTATGGTTAGACACATTTATCTTTGAAGGTATGTCTATGAACAGGGGATATGGAATATGAGAAGCAGAGCTCACCAGATTATTTGCCTCAGATAAATATTGATTTTAAATGTAAGCAATATTTTCTGCAAATGTACTTTTGCATTGTAGGAAGATGGTAGTTGATGATTATACACAGCACCAGCAATTACAGAGAACCGTGCCATAGATGAATCTTCTAAACAGGACCATAGGCAGTTGATTCCATAGACCACCTGCCCCCAAGCAACTTTAGAAATCCTAGAAAAACATACTTAAACATGTCAAACAGAAAATTAAAACTTAAAAAACCACAATGTGATAAAGATAGATCAACAGCTTAGCTATTCTCCCAGATTCCCGCAGTAGGGAATTTCTTTAGTTAAAAAACACACGCACCCCCAAATAAACAAACAAACAAACAAAAAACACCGAAAGAAAGAAACAAACAAAACCTCAAACCCCAGCTATTTAGGGCAGATGCAATCCAGTTCTATTATTTTCAAAGACTATAGAAGTCAAGGATTACCTTGGAATTCAGTTGGTGTTTAACCATGGTAGTTCTTTGTTAAAAGTGATTATTGGTAACATGCATTACATAATATTAATTTGGCTTTTTCCATGATGAGCATTTTTAAGATGAAGAGTTACCAGTGATAAATAGTGAATATTCAGTAGAGGATAATCCGGTTGCAATGCAAAGTTTTAGATGAATCATCATTCATGCTACAATCCATTGAACTCTTGGGATTCACAAATATCTCCATGAATGCCTACTAGTCACCTAATGCTCATAAATAGTGAATAATGTGGGCTCTAAAGAGCAAAGTAAATGAGCTGCTTCTCAAATATTTTTTTTTTCATTCTTTGAAGAGCAGATTCTGAAGAGAGCAAAAGAACAAACAGATGAATTCCTGTTTTCAACTTACTGAATTAGAGTTAGGGAAGAACTGATTCACAAGGGAAAATGACCTGCAGAGCTGTATGATACTGTAGCTGATAATTACACAAAACTCCTTAGTTAGATATTACTCTTCTACAATTGGCTGCACATCCAGTAAAAAGCGGTTTTATTCACTTGTGCCAATGGTAGGAGCATAAGTAGATGTCACGTTATCTCCAAGGGATTTTCTTTAAAGAGCAATATTATTTTTAAAGATAGAAGACAAGAGAAGAAAAAAATGGAGGACAACATTTGGGAGATAAAGGCTGAATTCCATGGAAGTATAGTGTAAGGGAAAAAAGAAGGTGACAGCACAATTACTTGTTTTAGAAAGCCTGAGTAGATACATGTGGGTGAAAAACTGCTAATATTTTTGTTGATATTCATGTTTATTTTGCTGTAGCACTTAGAAAAATGAAAATTAAGTGGGGTAGTGTAAGAGACAGTATATCATACAAAAGAAGATTATTCATAACTATTTCCAGATACACAAAAGTTAGTATGTACTGGATAATATGGATAATATGGGCAATTATGTCTCAGGGGAACACGGGAACTTCTAAAGCAGGACTCACCATTGGTCTATCCAAGGGCTATCTTGCCCTTGACTGTACCCACATTTGTATGAGATATGTATGAGACATATGATATATGATAATATGGACTAAATGAAAAAAGTCAGTAAGTTCTTATTGCTTGAATTATAACTCAAGACAGTCTAACAGACGTTAAACGACTGAATGCAAAAATGCAGTTTTCAAGTCAAAGTGCAAAGAGAATATGCTATGGAGTATGAGGAAAAAAAAAATATGTAAAAGGTTTTTTTTAATAGACTATGATTGGGAAGATATTTGGTTGAGGGGAAGGCAAAGACAGTCCACCTCTGAATATAACAGAGTACTTCAGTTAGTTCCTTTGTGCCGATTCACTATCACCTTTCTGCGAAAGACATTCTGCAATGATCAGTTCATCAAAGTATCCAGTTCTCCTAGGATTTGTCTTTTTTTTTTCCTTTTTTTATTTTTTTTAGACATTAAAAATCCTTGCTCTCTTGAAGCCCATTTATCCCAGTAACTTGGGTATTTTGTTGATTTCCACTGGCAGCCCGAAATGTATGGTGTCTCAATAACTACAGATTTCTCCTATTAAATAAATTCTCTGTTTAAAATCCATGAAATTTGTAAATAACAGATGAAGGAGAATTTTATAAAGGTGAAAGACATAGCTGAAACTTTTTTCTCTACTTCCTTCTCACAAAGCAGCTCATCTCAGCTGTAAGTCAGTATACAGCCATCTTAAGTAAGACTGGATTTCCTGCCTGAAGTAGGTGTAGTTCTGTTAATGAAATGTGTTAGTTCTGTTAATGAAATCAGATTCAGCAGGCTTGAATTGAGCCAATTTTGTGAGGACTCTCTGTGCCTGAAACAAAGGGTAATGTTACACTTGCCATGAAGAATATGCAAAATTACGGAGAACCAGCAGGTTCTCATGGTGCAGCCTTGTTTCTGCACTTACAATTCAAGAGGTGTCTGCTCAGTAGCTGTCAGTTAAATCAATCTAGATCAACCTCTCCAGCTATTAGATGGTGATAGTTTAAAAATCCGTCTGCTGCCCTTTGCTCCCACTGTCTGGTTTTGAGAAAGAGCATGTACCAAATATTTTGGCCAGGAGAGTTGCTCAGCACCCTTGTAAAACCTGCTTTCCAGAAGCTTATGTTAGCTTATTTGATATTAATACCGTCCTCAGCAAGCAACAAAGGAACATGAGGTAGATTGGATAGCTGATACCAATGTCCTTATATTGCAGACAATGGCACTGTATAATTGCATTTATTAATGAGCCAACCTTCAGTATCAAACAACTGGGTGTGGGGTTTTTTTTTATTATTTTCTGCTACTGTCAGGCAGCTCTTCCTAAAACTTCAATGATGCTTAGAAATCTTCCTCTAATTTCCAGCTTTATTTCTTTCATGGGTACTTTATACCCATTTTCTTTGTGTCCTTTGGCTACTTATGATATAAAATAGTGTTCTATTGCAGTGTCTACATGATGCTAAATGTCAAAAAGGAATTTACAGCAGCTTGTCTGCGCACATAAAGTTCTCTAGTTTGTTTAAATTCAAGTCTGTGTATCCCAAAACTTTGGCTGACATTCCATCCTAGAGGTGCCCATAGCTCTGTGTGCAGCTGAGAGAGACCATCTCTTCATCACGCCTTACTCACAGGATGGTCAGTCAAAGAGCAGGTGAACCTTCCTTTTTACCTGAAATGCCAACTTGTTTGTAGGCACTGCATTTCCTACCCATCTCTAAAAGCTGAAGAGCACATGGACAAGGAGCACGAACTGTTCAAACAGCAGTTCCCCTCTTGTCACTCTCCCCTCCCTTCCAAGCCTGCTGGAGTCCAGGGCTCTCTTCTGTTTCTTACAAACAAAAAGTGCCTTTAAATATCACAGACTTTGCTGTCAGTTGATGATGTTTTGCAGCATTGTTGAAGAATGATGTGAGTTGTTGGCTTTTTTTGTTCGATGGACTGTTTTAAAATATTTGCTACTGAACTTCCATTGTAAAACCAGTAGGGCCGTCATCATTTTGCCGGTAAGACAGAATACAAACTGATTGTTAAAATCAAAGTATCTTTATCATCTGAATGGAATTTAACCCATCCTACAGTCTAAAGCTTAGAGGTGAATCTGTGGGCTTAATTATTTTTTTTTTTTATTACATATGGATGGATTTTGGACTTTTTCACTAACAACTTGAGTGTCTGTGGTGGTTTAGATGAGAGGTTTGTGTACCCCAGGAAATGCTCTCCAATAGCATCTCGAGGAGAGATGAAGGCATGCATACAAGAACAGAGCTAGCAGACATGACACTTTACCTGAGCACACTCTAAACATTTGGATTTGAGGAATAACTGGCATGGACCTGTTTTCCATGTGTTAAGCAAGATGGACTTCTTATTAAACATGATGGACTTCTCTATGAGGATTTAAATGCACGTCCATATAAGTAACAGTCTGTATTTAAAATACTTGTAATAGTCTTGCCCCTTGCCTTATTTCTCGTTTACCTGGCACAATTACTAGTAGCATAGGGGAAGGGTGAGGGGGCAAATGGGTAAAGTTAGTGAGAAATCATACGTGGCCTGTGGAGCCTTTGACTGGTGATCTGCAGAGAGCTGGCTGGTTGAATGAATGAAGTCATGTATGGCAGGTGCTGCTTGCAGAGCAATCCCTGATAGGAGATGGAAGCATATGGACTCACCAGGGCTGGCTGGACATGATATCCCCAAGTTCTTGTTCTGTGATTTGTACCTATTATGAAAACTGTTATGGCTGCTTGACTTTAACAGTAGTTCTGTGCTGGTTCCTGTCCAATCGTGGATGAGAACAGTTTGAGAAATCTTTTAATCCATACCAGTACATCTCTAATCGATGGCAGCTTCTCTGCTCCATCCTCCTCCTATCTTTATTTTATTTTATTGGGGGAGTAAGAAACTAAGAAGCGTTAACAAAGTGGCCTCATAGACTAGGTTGTTTACCTGCTAAAGAATGAACTAACTGCATTCTTTAAGCTGCATTCTGAGTTGTATAACTGTACAATTTACCTGGCCTCTCTTAATATGATAATCTCAAAGTACTACCACCTGTTCTCTTTTGATTCCCCCTGCAGACTGAGTGAGGACTGAAAACAGTGATATTTGAAACGTTCAAGCCTTTTATTGTTCCCCATTTGTGGGAATTGTTATGTGTTTCAAACAAACAAACAGAAAAAACAAAACAAACCCCTCCAAACCCCCAAGGTATATTTTAACAGGGAGAAAGAATAGAACTAAACAATTGAAGAGAGTAGGTAGGGATTCACATCTAAATGCAGAGCCGTATGGCATCAAACAATTTATTTCATGCATAAATGGAGTAGGAATGGACTAGTCTTGCTTTAGAAAGGAAGACTGTTGGCATGCATTAAAGATGTCAGGTGGTAGAACTGGTCTTTGTGTTAAGCATGAGATTTCTTGCCAAGGAAAGAGAACATCAAAATGTACGTAAAAATGGAATCTTTGTCAAACTACTTAAAAAGACAGATTTCTTAAAAAACATGGATGTAATGAGGGTCCACATAACCCCTTGTTGTAGGAAAAGTATTTTAATGTCGTGCACATATATAAAGTAAAAGGTGGTCAAGTACGCATACAAGGAAGAATTTCATGCCTTTCAATGGGAGTTTGACTAACAGCACCCTCTTTTCTTGTGGAACTTTCCATAGGATGCTATGAAAGTAATGTTTGGGTCAAGGTGCATAAAGTTTTAATGAAATCACAGAACAATTTGATGTAGAACCTTTTGTACATTCCTTTTCTGGTTGACGTTTTTGTAGACTGGATGGTGATGAAAAGTATAGGCAACACAAACACTTAGGCAACAAGGACAAATGCTTATGTCTCTGATGACTTTATGTAGCAGAGCAAACCTTCAAAAAAATCAGAGAATGAGAATTGGTAAAAAGCATTTGGTAAAAGCAATGGACCAAATTGGACTCAAAATTATGCTAGAATAAACATCCTTTAAACACTTGGTGAAGAATGAACAGGTAGCACAGGAAGCAATTTTCAGATGGACAGAGAATGACTGACCTGTATTATTTTATGGTAATGGTGACTTCAAGAAAGAAGTAATAGTAAGAACAGAAATGCTTTCACAGCATTTAAGAAAGTCAAGAGCATATTGAAATCAAAGATAGGTAATGGACTAAACTGAGAGTTTCAAATTAAATACTGACTTCTGTGGTCCTTTACAAATTGATGGTCTGGTTAAATATTAGTGAATAAACTATATACCTTTTAAGGCAGGTATGCAGCAAGTTCTTAGCACAAGAATCTGAGAAAGGCAGTTGATCTGTTTAGGGCATGTACACGTCGAATCTTTATATGGAAAACAATAGTTTCAGGAAAAGTCTCAACCAAGACACACCTTAAAGTGAACCAGGACAGGTGAAGCAATAGATGTTCAGAATAATTTTATTTATTTATTTTTTAAAATTGCAATGTGAATGCAATCCAGTGTTAGAAGATGACATTTCTAAAACAGAGAAGTCGCTGAGATTCATGCCTCAGGGCCAGGCCCCTGTTGCAGCCTGTGGCTTTGTCATGTTTCTCTAGGTCCTCTTTTGCTATGCTTCACAGTAGTTGCACCAAACTCAAATGCAAAGAAGGCACGCGAAGGAAGGTGAAGTTTAATGACCTTTAACTTCCAAGTGATATTCTGAAAAATACTCTTCCCTGAAGCTTATGGACTGATCATGCCACCTCGACTTTCAGAGTTATAGTGTCAGCACAAGGATGAAAAGCAAACTCTTCTTTCTACAAGGCTATGGAAAGAATACACAAAAGAGACTTCTTTCCTCTCCAAATCTGCTAATTTGGTTCTTAATGTGCAACAACTTCTCTACACACTCCAAGGCACTTTACAATATTAGGTAGTGTGATTAGAGAGGTAATTAGGAAACTGTGTAATAATGGGATGAGAGAGAACTGATGCTTTAAAGCCTGTACGTTATAGCCAAAGCAATTTCATTTCATGAATAAATAAATCAGATTAATTTCCACTCATAGAGATATCTCATGCTCTAAATGAGATGCTATGGATGCTATGACTTAAAATCAAAGTGGAGGTATGAATCATTGTCATTATACGACTCAGGATTCATTCATTCTCACAAAGCCACCCACAAAACAATGAAGAATGATGTCTTGTGGTAGGTCAGCACTAGAGCTTGTAGAACCTGGTGAGAAGAATGAGGGACACTTATTTTTGGTAAAACCAGCAGCAGAGAGCTTGTGTACAAACCATTACTCATATGGGAAAATGAATAAACAAACCCCATCAGAATGGATGAAAACCTTTAAATTTCTTCATGAGGTGAGAAAGCATGAGGTTCACAGGTTGAGAAAGGGCTTTATTAACATGAAACCGGTGGGGTTCTCTCCAGAAATCTAGATAAAAGGACTGTGAAGGCAGCTTGCTTCTGCAGTACCTATCGAATTACTGTGGGCTCTCATGTGTTTTGGCTTTTGTGCGATGTTGAGAGTGGGGTACATTAGGTGATACTAGGACCTTTCCTAGCTGGAGCTATTTCTTTTAAAGATGCTCCTAGACAAGGAGATGGGTTTCCCCAGACTACTTACAGTCAATTTCCTTTGCCAATTACTCGTCCCTTTTCCATATACCTTGATCCTCTGTTTGGGTTTAGGCTTATTCCTTTGTTCCGATCTTAAAAAAAAAAAAAAAAGTGTTTACTGATCATCGAGGAACACAATGGGGTGGTGGTTGCTTTCATTAGTGATCATTCTAAGGTAGTGAAAGGAATGATATTTTCAAAATGAAATTAAATCAACCTTTGAGGATCTCTTATGATGACACACGATCACTGACTGTATCATGTCAATAATCTGAATGTTAGTGAGCAGCTCTTTTGTACTCTGCATATAATGTGCAAAACATGTATAAAGCTTTTCTTACTTGCACATACATGACCTTGAGACACATCAAAAGGAGTCACAGTCTTAGTTGTCTGCTACAGAGGATGTCATTTAGCATATGCTGTGCACACCCAAACAGCCCAGCTCTTTGTAACTGTGTAAAATCATGCTCTTGTTGACACAAGAAATGCAACCTAGGGACCTCCTGAAAACTGCATGTCCTTTTACAGCTTGCACTAAGGTATGGATTCATAACTATTTACATAGTTATGAATCCATAGTATACGGAGGTAGGAAATTACAGCACACGATCGCATTTACAAAGGTGAAAATATCATTGCCTTCTGAGAATTTCTGAAAATTTGCTGGTTTTTGGGAAGACATTCATGTTGATATCAAGGACAGAATTCATTTAAAAATGTACAAAGTTTGATCTGAGGTCCGACTCTGTGAATTGTTGGGTGCTGCAAGCTGTTATTAGGCACCCTGAGCTGAAATTGATATTCATCAGAAGAGAAAACTCTCATGTCTCACAGGGCAGAGCCCTCGTCATCTCATTTCCAGGATCATAATGATCTGGGACACACCGTTATGCACAGATGGAGGCAGTGGCAGATACTATATTGCCATAAACAATTAATGAAGTCTCTTTGCTGTTATGAACAGGGAGTTGCATGCATTTTTTATTCTGCAGAACACTGAGTCTTATGTTTAATTGTACTACCATCTTTTGAAAAAAAGAACATTAAAATGAATAACAGATCTAAACTACATTTAGAAGCAATTATGTTAAGCTGCATGTTTGAGTTCCCATGTAGCATTTCCATTTGAAAGTTTTCAAAGTATGAACATCAAAACATCTGTATTTTTTCAGTTATGTATGGTATTAATTTATTGATTTGAATAAAAGGAAATGTGGCTTGTCTATAAGAAAACAGCACAGCATTTTTGGAACGTGCACTTAAGTGATACTTTAACCAAAACTATTTCTTTTCTGCCATAGGAATAATATACACATCTGCATTTCCCTAAATCATATTTATATGGAGGGCATGCTTTTGATACCCACTTTTCAGCAAAAAGATTAAGCATCTGCAGATGGGAGCACAGCATGCAGAGTTGAATCCCACTGGTTTTACCCACATGATTAGAGTCAATAAAACCAATGTGAGAGAATATATGAGTTGAAAATGGCACTAGTCTAAAAAATAAGCCAATTATCACTTGATAAATATTGTTAATACACTTACTCTAGCAGCAAAACTTCCTATCCAACTGAGCTAACTTTCTGTACGTGTGCAATTCTGGACTGTCGTGAGGGAGACAGTATTGTGAGAAAAGCACAGTTTTTAAGCTATCTGACTGGATATTCTTAATATGTGCATGGTTTTCCAAACACCCTAGAGGGGAATGAATATTTGACACCCCACCCCGCCACCCCAAAAAAATCTAAGTGTTTATGCAGGAAGGGAAGAAATGAATACCTTCACAACATACTTTTGGTTTTTTTTAATCCCACCATATGTTGTAAATAATGACGGTTCCTTTACTTTTTGAGTTTCTTCTTATCATATGTAGTAGTATCTGAAGGGTATTGTAGTTTAGCTATAGTAGAGCATTGCAGCTCATGTAGATATGGAAAAACACGGTGCAGAATAATGAATGACTAGTGTTTCCAATTCTTGCTTTGGTCATTTATGTAACTCCTAAATTGCACTCTTACTGCAGCGTTATTTATTTATATTGTGTTAGCATCTGAGCTGAAAGTGGGACATGGCTCTCCGGAGACCTTTTCCAGTTCTCTATCCACTGTATTGTGGTTTCCAACTACTAGTCCCAGGTCTTACTGGTGAGACCTAAGCACATTGCAGATGAATTTTGGGGGCCAGGCCGATAAGTTGTAGCTGACCTCTTCTGTGAGAGGGCTCATGGGGGAATGGCAGCAGTTCTGGAAATTGGGCACTCTCAATACAGCAACTGGATCCCTGCTATATGCCAAAATAAATAACCAGATACTGTGCACCAAAAGAAAAAAAGAAATGGAGCCCTTTCATGTGACACTGCCCCTTGTTTTCTGGCTACTTACCTATAGCAAGTGGAATTTCTTACCAAAACACATCTTCCTTTGGAGTTTTCTTTAAGGAAAGGTGGCTTTGGAGTTCACTTCAACAGGATGTTTTTGTTTATGGCTCACAAGGCAATTAGCTAAGGCTCTAATTTTTACTGGCTTTGGGGCTTTGTGTGATTTAGGCAGTCCCCTGCCATTTTCTGAGCCATTTTTATTTCCCTTCAAGTCATGTCACCTATAAAAAGGAGATTAGGGGAAATTGTGCACACTTGATAGTAGGTTTTACAGAGCTAAGTCTCTCTCCTGAGGTTTACAGTAGATTTTACGGTATGAATGCTGTACTGTATCAGATACATAAGCTTCACTCGGTGTTGATCAAATAAGGGACCTGAACCAAATCCAGAAAACAAAGTAATTTACAAGCTTTTATTTTTTATAAATAACTACCATAATTGTAAAATGCATATCAGTGGGCAAATAGATGGTTCTTATTTCACATTCTCTTACAGCAAAGTCACCCAGTTATTTTCCTGGTTTAGTTTGCTATTTCTGGAACCAATTGGTTTTTGTTTTGTTTTGTTTTATCCTCTCCAAAATTTGTTCTCTCCTATTTATTTGTCTCTTAAAGCACCAGATCTTCAGAATTAAAAAAAAAAATACCCCGTGCATAGATTTTAAACTGTTAGTTTGGACTACTTTTTAAACAGCAGGCATCTCAAGAGTGAATTGCTTTTGTGACTTTGGATCAATTCAGATCTCCAAAGATGTATAAAGCAAGATTTTTTGTTTAAAAAAGAAAAAATAAAAAATCATCTGGTTGCAATAGAATTATTTTCTATGTAGTTACCGATGCAATCAGTGGTGTAGTTTTCAAGTGAATACTTATTCTGATCTATATCAGATGGGCATCTGACCTTTTCACATTTCATGAGATAGTATTTAACATGATCACTTGCCATGATAATATCAAAATTATTATGAGATATAAGTCAATTCTGCACAATAATAGTTTAGAGTAGTCATGTTTTAAAGCAAATTAGAATCTTGTTTTACTTCACTCAGAAACTTGGAAACATTCGCTATTAACTTAATTATTGGTATGAGCAAGAGGAACTCTTACCGTAAAACCAAGTGTTATATACATTTGCAGTCATACTAAGAATTTGTTATCTATAACTTTTATTTTTATGCTTTGAGCTAAAGCTGAAGTCATATTTTGGCTTATTCCATTTACAGCATTTCATACTGCACATTTCATAAGTCTGCAGTCCCACAAATACAGAAGAAGGGTGTGCTCTTGAAATGACAGACTGCTTCCATAAGCCATCTCACTGATGAAAAAACAGATCAAGCCTTCTTGCAAAGTATATTGTTAATGCCAGAAAAGAGGGTTACACATAGCTGTTATTTTGGTATCGCTAGCTCAGTTTCTTTGTGCTTAAGATGGCAGGTTCAGTTTTGCACTGTTAACCTTGTCAGAAAATGCGGAATGCATGTTTCATTTCATGAACTTGATTCTTACAAGCCTCTTGTTGATGCTATTTTACTTCCTTTATCCTTTTAAAGACTGGATAGGGGAACTGCTTCTACATATTGAGTAATTATAATGTCTCCTGCTTTTCTCTGTCTACAAATGGCTAACATGGTAAACTAAATTTTTTTAATGATTTTTCCAATTATTGGTCATCTACAATGCAATATCTTTCGAATCTTCCTGTAACTGATTGTATTCAGAGAGGTAAACTAATCTGCTAGAGTGTCAAGTGGGCACGGTCTACGTCGTTGTAGGCAGCTGTATGTCTGCAATGGGAGGTTGGAAGGTCTCTTAAGCTTGGTGTTGGGTTTCCTCTGGTTTGGACCCATTTGCTTTCAGTTTGGAGAATTCCTTAATGTCTGCATTGAAGAATTCTCTCACCAGAAACTGCCAGCTCTTGTAAGCTTTACGGTAGTAGTTGATTGATTGTCTTCAGAAGAAAGGACGAAAAGAAAAGCCACAAATCTGACTATTTTTTCAGTTTGCTGGAGGGGAGGGTTGATTCTAGTTTTAGTTTTTCCTGATTTCATGTGTATGGAGGTTTACACACATGAATGCACATAAATCTTATGCTATAATTCTACTATTTATGATATAATTATTGTCTCTTTAAGTATAAAAACAAGTTATCTAGGACATTAGTGTATTTAGAAATTCCAATGGCTGGCAATTCTGCAGTCTTTCCAAAACAAAGAAAAAAGCTTCACATTAAGTGACAGGCAGCAGTATTGAATTTTTTAGATCAATATCCAAGTTACAATAAACACCTTTACAGTTTAGGAATACAACGAATTTTCTGCTTTTGTGTGAGCAGACTTTTAGTGTCAGTTGAATTTATCAGTTCAGAAGCACTGAGAACCGATGGTACATTTTATATTTTATTAGCCAAACAAACATGAAGTACTGCTGTGGCAACTTTTTGAACCAGGTACAATCCACTGAGAGCCCAAAGCTTGGTTTTAGTACCACTGGGTTCAATGCAGCTATCAGTATTTACAGCAAACATAAGATTTAGTTTCCTCTGAATTCCTTATAAGAGCTTCACTCTCAAAAAGGATCAGAATCTCTACAGGAATGGAAAATTTTAGCCCTTTCATTGTGCTTAGTTTTCTTCAAATTGTTTTTCAAGTAGCTGGAAGATTATGTACTTAAAAACCACAAGAAGCATCCTTAAAAATAAGTAATATAATTATCTAGTTAATAAGTCAGGGTTTTTTCTTATTTTCTTGCCAGCTGCTTTTTTTTTTTTCCTTTCAAGTCAACTTTCTGCTTTCATTTCTGCACAGAAGGTCTTGCCCTGCTCCCTAAGAGGGCACAGCAGCCTGTCTGCAGGCAAGTCTCCAAGGCAGATTTAAGACCCCATTTGCTGGGAGGAAATTTGCAGGATTCAGTACATAATTCTTAGAAGCCATTTGAGAGAAATGTTTACTTTTTACCTATGTGTGTTTTGAATACCATATTAACAGCTGTGCATCCCAACAGCTAGATATGTGTGTGCACCACCGAGGACAACAGTGGCGTTTTTAGGTTCAGAGAGGCAGTACATATCCATCCTTTGCATCCTATGCAGCTGGCCGGCTCCCAAGACCAGATTGAGATCTTTCTACATGACACTGCTTTGGACAGTAGAGATTTATTTAAAAATGCTGCCAATGGGAAATATGTCAAAAGCACTTCTCTACTCCCTCAGAATGACAGCTGCAAATTGATATCTGGATCCTTCACCAGCTGTTCGGAGCTCTCTGGCCTGTTCCATGTGAAAGGATCACACTGGATACACATCATGTTCCTTTCTGACCGTAAAAGTTATGGACTCTACGAGAAGATAACTGAAGGTTCATTCTAAAATAAGCAGTGTTTGGTAAAAGTCAGTTAATGCATGTTGCAACTGGAATTTAGAGAAAACAACTCAGCTTGAAAGAGTTTGAAAATGGAGTATACTAGCTACTAATTTTGTTACCAGGTATGCCTTTGATCACTGTATAAGCTAGCACACTTGACAAAGAGAGATGGGAGGATAAAAGAAGGTAAAGAGTGGTGATCTTGGTGCACTTACCTAATCTTTTCCAAAATTTAGTTTTATTAGCTAATGGTCCCGGTTTTGTTTAGTTTTGTTTAATAGTGCTTGAATATTCTGTCTTCAGTATTAGTCTTCCCTTCAGTTGAGTGGAGTTTTTGTTCATTTTTTAATTATGGAACAGGGCCCAGTTGGCCACATAGAGCAAAATGGCTCACAGAAACCTGAAAGAGAGTTCTGTGAGTAATGCATTTCTCAGTTTCGTAGTCAGATACCAATCACAGACATTTTAGAATGAGGAGAATCTTAAAGGGACTTATTTAAAATTGAGGTAGGAAAGGTGGGGTGTTTTTCCCTCAAATTAAGATCTTTTGCTGTTTGAAATGATATTTAGAAAAGTTTGGATCTTTATTGTTAGCCCTTAAAAAAAAAAGTCTTATTCTGTAGTGTTTGAAACAAAGTAATCTTTTTTTTTTTCCTAAACTGTCAGAACGAAATGTTTCTGTATCTTCAAAACATTAGTCTCCACATTTTAAAGCTGAATTCACAAATAGGCTCAGTCCTTCTGAAGCTGAACTTTTTGATTAATTTGCTATTGCTTAAAGAGTTTTATCTGTCTTTCCTCGGAGCCAAATGTACCACTGTTCCAGTATAATTTATTAGATTGTTGTAGTTATCAGAAAGGCCATGGGGCCTGGTACAGAAGTCTGGCAAGTTGCCAGTGTTTGTAAGGAACTCAGTTCAGCAATTTCATACCTGCTAGCCCATGTTCCAATTGCGCTTTTGCACATAGTTGGATTCTTTGGAATTTTCAGAGCTCTTATTTAGGAGAAGGAAGTGAGAAAAATAGGGCTTGTGTATGTGTGTCAGGGGAGAAATGAATGTATCTAGTTAGCTCCTAGTGGTCATTAAAAACAAACAAAAAGATATTTTATGTGAAGTAAAGAATAACGAGTGAAGTGTCACCTTGTGCTCCTTCACAGTGGGCAAGTGGGAGGCAAAATAATAATAAAAGTTGGGGCTCCAGATTGCGCATCAGGGAGCAAAGTGTTTTAGTGTAGGTGAGATAAGTCAGTCCACGTTATTGTGTACAGCTACTGCTCTTCAGCCTGTTTCTCAGCTAGATAAATGAACTTGGTCAATCCTGACTTTGCTTTGGCCACTGCATTGGTGTTTAACATAGGTATACGAATTTTAGGCTATAGCTGTTGAAGATGGTATTCACTTTTTAATAGGAGTTGGCTATTTTGCTCTGGGATTGCACAATGGGGTCTTCATCTTGCCTAGTGCTCTTACACACTCAGAAGATACAAAGGCGACTCCACACTGTGAAGACATCCTTCTAAGGACAGTTCACATCCAAACATTTTTCCCCATTCTGGTGTTTTTCTATCCAGCCTTTACTAAAATATATCCAAAATAAATTCTCTGAATTGAGTAGTATCAAATGAAAACTGTTAGGTTTTGTTTATTTTTATAGGCAGAAAAGTGAAAGAATGACAGGTGGATGGGTATCTCCATTACTTATGCAGCTAGCAGAAAGTAGAAGCAGCAAATGAAACATCTTCAGTATGGGTTTTGGGGCCCAAATGGGCATATCAGGTCCTCTAGTGGGTTTGCAGTGAGGTACTACGTGTTGCCACTACATTGCCACTTTTTTTGCTATTATCGTTATCCCTAATGGTTAGAATGATGCTAGAACGGGTTTATTAATGTACATCAGTCACATTCAATTTGCTGTGCGAGTGCAGCATAAAAAATCATTTGCAAATTATATTCAGAGAGAATTTGAAAACAACTTTCTTCTTCACGTTAATTTATTGACAATAATCTTTCTGACATTAGGAACAGGTTTTAAGCTCAAATTATAAGGATTTTAATTTTTTTTAATAAGTTTTGCTTAAAAAAAAGGATTTAAAATTTTTGCATTCAGGTTTTATGCAACAGTAGCTATTGATTATTTGTACCTTTGAATACTCCTTTCCATCTCTGTATAATAGTTTATGTGTATTCCAATAAAAATCACCACATTCCTTAGCCAAGATTCTTATGAGAGAGAGCTGGAAATCTTCACTGGAATTTTTGGATTTTCTCTTGTTTCATTGTTGGAATCAACTAGGCAAGGCCGTTCTCTCCTTCCTGTAGTCTTCAAAACCTGTTCACCTCAGTCTTCTTTTACCTCTTTACTTAGGCTTCATTAGATCAGCTGTGGACCAGTCAGGGTCCCGTTGGATATTCTGAGACCAGATCTCACTGCCTCTGGAACCTCCTGTTTTTTCTGCTGGGTCAGACTGATACAACAGTTTTAATATAGCCCTTCCCTTCTGTCTTTTCATGCTTATGCTATTTAGAAAGGTAGATATGTGAAGAATTAAAAATTTGAATCAGATCTTATATGAAATTAAAATAAAAATTTAATAAAATTATATACTATTGTATTTTATTGAGAATAGAGAAAGAATAAGTCATGTTACTGTAATTTTATTCTGTTTGCACCATTAAATTAATGATGTAATATAAAAATAATAAAGCTAATATGATAAAGCTACTATCGTGCTAACATCAAAATGAAACATTTTGTCATGCCTGAGACAAAATATTTTAATTTTTCCACTGAAAATGTAATCTAAAAGCTTATTGTCCTGTGAGATGTTACTTCAGTGAAACTGTACTTTTTGGTAGAAAACTGTCCATCAGAAAATAAGCTGGCTAGATCTGCCCTGAAACTTTTTTGGAGAATGTCTTCTCCATGGTAGATACTGTAATTCAAAATGACCATGTCACCTTTGTTCGGCAATCCCCAGATTTGGATTCCAGGGAATTATTTCAAACCTGTTGATGTACAGGAACAGACTCACATTAATTTCAAAGATGAAGGTAAAGAGGAGAAATTGAATCCTGCACTTAATTTAGGAGCCCACTTCTCTTGATTGAATTAAGCTCTCTCTCTTCTGCTAATTCTTGTGAACTCCTAAGTGATTCTTGACGCATTTTTTTCAGAAATGTAAAGTGTTTTATGTGGCTCCCTGCTGTGCTTATGCGTCTTGAAAAACAACACAAAAAAGTCAAAACCCATTAAGAGTAAGAGATTACTAACTTTCAGTGCTCAAAAGGAAGAGACGAAAGTAGGTAACTTTTTTGAGCCAAGGGAATAATAAAAACCGAGAAACAAGTATTGTAGATCTATCTGCCTGCTTATATGGCCCTCAGCAGTGATCTGAACACTTTATTTCATATTTAACACTGCCAACTTCATCTTTGGTTTCTGTATTGTCAAGAAGGTCCTTTCCATGCAGTCAAATAATTTGAATTTGCTAAATTGTATCAGAAGCATTATGGAGGTTAGAAATGGGTCATATACCCAATTGCCTAGAGCTGAAGTCGACATGAACTAGTCCCGCTTAGTAGCTGCATTCAAGGTCATCTTGTTTCCTTTTTTTCTATTACAAGAAAAATTGAAAGATTAGTTTAAGGATTGTTTGGTGAGTTGTCAGTTGTTTGTGTTTATATTTCATAGTATCTGCCTATTTGCTAAGGGATGTAGGGAATCCTAATAGCAAAAAGTCTGGGTAAAATATATATCATTTATGTAGGGGAGCTCCTCTGAAGGGTCTTCACCTGCTGAATTTACCCCTTCTGGATCATTAGATCAATTTCTTAGTGGAATATAGTTGCCATGTGTGATCCTAACCAATAGATAATTTTAGAGGCAGACGTTATTTGATTTATTTTACTTGAGCTTCTATGATGCCAGATTCAGAAAGAATGATTCAGATTCCTAAACTAAACATCTAGTGTGGTTTTAGCTCTTCCAGTAACTGCTCAGATTTCATCTATCTCACCAGAAGAACATGGATCTCCTGTAGTTCCTTGCTTATATCTGTTGCATTTTGAATACCCTTGGGTTCTGGAAAGACACTGCATGTCTGTGGTTAGTCATCTGTGTCACACTGTGTTTCTTTCTGAGGGGACATGCTGATGAATTGTTCCAAGACACATTCAACTCATAAAACGATGTAGCAAAAAAAGACTTCTGGTGTTCAACACCTTAAAAATAAAGCCAGGAGAGTGCAGTTTCCAGTGTGTTTCCTGAATTGCACTTCTCTGAGTGAATTAGTAATCAAATAAGCTATTTTTATATTTTTGCATGCAAGAGATATTAGCACATTCTTATCAATTTGTGACTGCTTAGTATTCAATAAGTAAGGTGGTTTGTATTCGATAGAGATGCCATCTACAAGCTGTGTAAGGCCTGTGTAAGGTAAGGTACTAGTTAGAAATTCTCAGCCACTTTAGGATTTTAAAACTTTTTTTTTGCTCTGATCATAACCATAGCTGCCCTACTTCCAGTCTCTTTAAGGAAGAAAATCACACCAAAAATCAAGACTGAATGGCATTACTTAACTTTCTTAAGGCCTAAGGAATACTTTACATAGATATTTTTTTGTTCCTCCGCTCACCCAATGAATTTTTCCTAAGTGAGAATTATTGATTCCATTTCAATTGGCCTACATTAAAAGCAGGTTCAGTTGATCAAAGTAGAGAATCATAGACTAATGATTTAACAACATAATCTAGAATACAGGATGTGTATATTCATAGCTCGAATGAATCTTCTTATTATAGTCGTGAGGAATAAATGAACTCCAGCTGTTATAATGTGGCATATGTTTGAACCAACATCTAGACCAAACACTTTCTTATGTGTTTTCAGGACAATTAGCAGGATTATTAGTTAGTGGAAATAAGTATGATGGTGATAACATGATGGAGGTGTATGTAGTATTTGATCAAAAGTGTCTGGGAAACCAGGTCCCTGAGAAATCATTTGACAAGTGCTACCTTGTTCTATTTGGCTCCTTTTATTAATTCATGATTGATATTTTGAATCAGAGGTTCCCTGAGCTATGGCTCATAAAGACTGTGCTGGTGAATGGAGGTTGCACTTATGTTCAGGAATTCTGCTCTAATGAAAATTAATTAGAACAAAGTATCATGCTGCTGCTCCCCTTTGTAAGCAATTACTAAACACCATAAAATAAAGTTGTCGACATTTCGCCATTACTTGTAGCAAATTGCACAGAGTTAAGAAGGCAGATGGTCTGTGAGATATCTGACAAACCACAGCCCTGAAGCTTGAGAAAGACCTCTTATTAGGTATTATTTAATCTTTTTATTTCAGCTTTCCAGTATGTGCATTATTACATAATTATGTTCAGTATTCGCTAGTTTACAAACATTTTCTTCTGCCCTTAAACTCCTCCTTTTATGTAGGCAACTTGCTTGGTTTCATAAATTAAGATTCTAAAAAGGGTTTTTTGATCCTGCATCTAACACCTTTTGTTTTTTTATTTCAAAGGGAATCCATGCTTTGTCTAAGCAAACATTCAAGCAGGAGCAAAACTGTAGCTTACTAATTATTTTTTCTTCCAGGTGGTATTTCTGCCTCCAGGTAGTTTGAACAGTTATCTTATGATTTATCCACACTTCCCTTAATTCACTTTTATTTACATGTCAAGTAAGTTCATGATGAGTCAGCACTTCTGGCAATTGGAGACCCATCGAAAATGTGTTCTTGGGTTACTTTCAGATAGAATTGATGAGCTGTCATTAAGCTACATCCTGACTATGTGAATCTACTTCCTGTAAATACAGACTTGTGCCTCTGGGGATTACATTTATTTACATGCAGATACTTCTAAAGCTTTTACAGAAGCACTCCCCTTTTGCATTGTCTTTATTTACTGTGCTTTTGATTAATTTATCAATTAAGTTTCCTATTTCTTCTGTTGTTTTGAATGTTGTATAGAATACTTGGCTGTACATCAAAACTAAAGAAGTCGAAGAGGTATTTTGAAAAGCCCATGTTTTTGAATAGTTTATTCCCAAGAGGTGGTTAAATGTATTCAAGATCAGTATGTCTTCATTGTACTGAATTCATGAAAATCCACTGTTAGCATTCCATCTTTCTGAAAGCTTAGAGTTAGCTGAACATTTGGTTTTAGTAAGATTTTGCTTTAATTTATCTGAAGTATTTTCTTATTTTGGTTTCTCTGATATAAATAGATTTCACTTTCCTTTATGGATTACACGGTATTGCTTTCTTAACTTTTTCTTTTTAATCTATGGCTGCTATTTGTACTTCATTCAGATCATTATTGGCTGCAATTGTTGTTTCCTTCTAGCGAGTAAATTTATGTATTTATTTCTGTATCTGTACTTCCACCAGATAAGTAACAAAAAAGTTTCTAGTATGTAGAAGACTAGCTACTAGAGACATAAACCTAGAAATGCCTTAATTTTCCCTTTCTCTTTCTGAAGACCATTTCTTTTATATGTATTCCTTCTTTCTCAGATACTCCTGATCTGTCTTCTCTAGTGTTTATCCCTTATGTGTTCTTCCATCTACCATCTTCTATGTAGTTGTCCTTCTTTCCTCATTTCTTTTTCTCGTGTTCCTCTTGTGTTGCCTCTATGCTGCCTCTAGCACAGTCCAGCAAAGGTCCGTAGGAAAAGGAGAGCGAGCTTCAAATAATCGTCTTACTTTTCACCCAGCATAAACATACTGGATAATCATATGGGCTACTCTGACGAAGGCCAATTGACAGGAAAAAGAAGTTACAGCACTCGACAGTCATGTTGCAGAATGTTGTAGCTTCACAAAGGCATTACTGGTGAACACTACTGTACTTTTGATATATAGTTTTAACCAGTATTAATTTTACCCCAGCCCTAAACAGCCTGCCAAACAGTCTTTTGATTTAATAGCATTTCTATACCAGAACAGATTTTTAAAGATATTGGCAGAACTGATGAACAAAAACAGGAAGGAGATTAATTTAGTCAGGAGAGAATGCAATATGCAATTACACCAACTCACAGTAAATCTGAACCGTTAAAACCAAACTTCTGTGATCCTGGAAAGAAAACATCTGACTTAAAGCTTGGAACTGAATGGCACTGGGCTTGCTAATCAGAGTGACTAGGACAATAAATCTCTTTCTGCAGAGTTAATAACAACTGGGACATTGAAGGTGCAGCTAGGTATGAATATGGGATGCTGAAGAAGTTAGGTTTAGATGGCCTTAAGATTTTATTAATGAAATGAACCACCAGTCACATCTACCATCTGAATTTGATGGAGTGTTTGCAAGTGGCATATCAGCTCATTTCAGCTGTACAATCTTTCTCTAACTTTAAACTATCACAGATCCTCTTTCATGGATCCAGATGTACTTGATTGATTCAATTCCATAGATTTTTAAATGATGGCATGGATTTTTAAGTGTGATGTTTCAGCAATGCAGGCTTAAAACAGGAAGACTGTTACAGCTCTAGGAGCTCTGGATGTTGTTATGCACTCAGAATAGTCTAATATGACCAACATTAAACTTGTTGATTTTTTTTTCCTTTTGAATACAGATATCATTGTGATTAATCATATCTCAGCTACTATAACTTGCTCTATGTGGAAAATGGGAAACCTATGTTCATTCCCCACGGTGAGGGCTCTGTAAGTAGCCTGTGTTTTGTTTTCTTCCTGTGTCTTATAACTTTGCTCTTACAAGAGAGCACGGAACTAATAATAAGGGGTTGTTGATTTAAGTGCTCTCTCACTGAAACAGGCATAGCTGTGTTTTGCTAGGAGAGATCATTCATCAAAGAGAAGTTTCCCAGAAAAACAGGCTATCAAACTGGAAAAGACCATGTGAAAAACAGGTTTAATGCTAGGCTAATAAAAACTACTAAATGCTGAGCTATTAAAATTATTTAACACCTTCACTCACTTATCAGAATCCATTTTTATATCCATTTCTCCTGTACTATCTATATTCTGAGAAACTCCATTTCCTGGTGGTTAGATACTCTTTTCTAACTCCTGGGTTAAATTGATTTGTAGTCAGGGTATATAAATTTTTTCATATAGTAATACTGTCTCTGGATATAAGTAATGCTGCTTTCTCCATTTTCTCATACTTATCTACTTGATATAGCTCTAGTCAGTAATCATATCCCCTCTGAATCTTCTTTTCAGGCTCAAATAACTCAGCCAACTTCTAGACATCAGTTCCTAGACATCACCTTTCTTCCTTGCTTAACCCTTCATTTGCTCCCCCTCGTTCAGTTTGAATTAGTCTTAGATACGTGTGACTTGACTTACACTTAATATTTTAGGTGAGGTCTACCCCATGTTTTATCCAATGGTATTATTAACTTCTCATCTTCCTTCATTTCATAACTGTATGCATCATTTTTTTTATGGTTGCATCACACTGATGACTTACAACCCATACGTGATTAATTCATCCAAGTCCTCCTTCTAATGTGTCTTATTCCTCTTCTTGTGTGGTCCAGGGATAAAAAATTCTTGTTAAAAATCTGCCTTTTTTCTCCACTCTTTTAACTTCATGTCAATTTTGGTATTGCAATCTTCGATGCCACTCATTTTTCTAAATTATATCTCTACCCCCCTCTGTGTTGATGATGCCTTCCATGTAGGAGTTGTCAGAGTGTATAATTCATAAATGCTAATGTTTGGGGCAAAGTAATGAATTAAAATTTTTAATCTGACTAAGGAACTTCAACAGTAATTTCTCAGCAGTCCAGAGTCACCTGGCAAGAGTCACCTGTTGACCAGAGATCAAGACATGTCATGACAGGGAAAATTATGCGGTTGAAGTGCAGAAGCTGCGTTTCATGAAGTCTGAAGCAAATTTTCATTACTCAAGTTTAGGAGAGGGAAAAGTGTGAAAAAGTTCACCTATTGTGTAACATAAGCCATTGTGCATACATTAAAAAATATTATTCAATTGGACTTTGTCTCCTAAACGAGTAGGAGGACCTTCTTGTCAGTCCCTTTCCGATGGTACTTACTATATATTCTATATAACTTGCCTATTCCTGTACAGATGTATTGTAAACTAGAAAATTGGCATATTAACTGGAATTGTGGAGAGCAGGCAAGAGTCAGAGAGCCATGTAGACAGGAAAGTCTTCATTTCAAGAAAGATGTATTGTACTGTGAGAGACCAAGTGCCAACAAAGATACAAGACATAGCATTTGCCTGCGCGGGATGTCTTAGTCCCATTCCTACCCTTTCTTGAAGTCCCATCCATCTTCTTGCCTCCTGTGATCCATTGCTTCTTTCCCTACAGTCTTCTTCCTCCCTCAGCCAATGACTTTAACCTCTCTGCCTAAAACTCTGCTTGATACAAGAGTTATCACAGGGGGTAGGCACTAAAGAAGTGGAAGAATATAAAAGTTTCACTAATGATAAATTGGCAAATAATCTGTGGCCTTTTTTTTTGCAGTCTTCTAAAAAAAGTCTCCATAAATATTTTTTTTTTTCATTTTCTAAAAACCACACAATTTAGTTTTAGGAAAATAATGTATGTATTTTGTCCTTCATAATTACCTTCTTTCTGAAGAAAAGGCAAAATTCTACCCTGTAGCACAGAGGAGAAGATTTATACTTTTCTGTGCTCTTGCTCTATTCTGTGGCTTCCAAATCAGTCATGAGTCCTTCTCTGCAAACTCTTAGTAGCATGGGACCCTGTCGCTTATAGCTTGCTTCTCTTTCAAAGCCCAGATTAGGAACTGTGATGAACAGGGGTGCTTTGACCCTGTAGAATAGGAAGAGATTTTTTTATTATTATTAATTTTTTTTTTTAGCATGTCTGCTTCTGTAAGAATTCATTCCTACCAGGAAAAACACAAGGCTAAGCTAAGAGTTACTCCTCATGGCACTTTGTCAAACTTATGCCTCTGTGATTGTCTTCTTGTCACCGGATGCTAGAGTGCTCCCGATGTTGTATCCTGAACACTACATACATTTGTCACTTGGATTTGTCATTTTTGCAAGGGAAGCATTTCCAGACAAAAGAAAGAGAAGGAAAGTCTCACTTTCCTTCCCCTCTCCAGTCAAGAACAGTTGTAGTTCTAAATTATGCAAGGGGCACACCAGATGGACTGTGGAGAGTGCCTTTGGAGTGCATGCAATAATAATAGCACAATTAATAATTAATAGCTACGCTGGACTGGGCCTTCCAGCATTGCTTTGTTTGAAACTTACCAAATACTTCTGAATAACATAGGTTCACTTTAATACCCAGCATAATGTCAGCTGTAAGCTTATTATAAAATTGGCTCAAGTTGAAATGGGCCTGATAATAAATGTGATGGCAGTCACCCCACCAGTGCTATAGGGAAAAAGTCAATCCGTTTTCTTCGAGCGTCTGGAACAGCTGCTGAAATTAGAAAAAAGGGATGTGTGAGATATGATGCCATACATACCCCTAAGAGTCTTCTCAGTTGTTACTGAATTAAGGAAATTCTTAGTGAGAGTCTGAGAAAGTTAATTGGCCAGCTGGGAATCTGTGGAGTTTTTGACCATCAGAAAGGCAGGCATAGCAGATAGAAAAAATAAAATAAAATTCAAAAGGCCCTGAAACATGCCTAGATTTTAAGTGCTCTGCACCTGCAAAGAGGGGAAAAAAGTATATCTTCCTAAGTCTTGCAAAATACTAGCAAGTTTTATTCTAACTAGATGATAATCTGATGAATACTATGCAGTTTTGATTGCCAGGATAAAAGGACTTGTTTAATCTCTAACTTTGGGTTGCTTGATCTCTTTTTCTTGCGCTTAGTAAAGCTCTTCTTTTGCTTTAGCTGAGTGGCTTAAATTTTACTAGTAGCAAATTTAAAATCTGTCATTATAAACTCAATTTCCAAAGCTGCTGCAAAAGCCTGCAGGCTTCCCCTGTGCATTGGTTGGAAGTCACGGGGGGATACTGGAAGTTTCAATATTGTTGCTTTCTTGGGCTGTGTTTTAGCATTATGCCAGACAATTCTGTAAGCGCTAGGGAAGATTTATCTTCTGCAAATCTGACTCTTGGCTGAGCAGCACTGGTTCCTAAGAAGATCTAAATGGTGTTTGATATTTTCCCCACATTTGGGGCATTTGTAATGATTTTGCCACTCCAGAGTCTCTGATACCTCTTGTGCTTCTGCTCATACCAGCAGATTTCCCTTGAGAGTGGAAGGGTCACTCTTCTTTAACCTCTGGAATTTGACTGACATAATTTAATTTTGGTCTCATTTTTGCTCGGTTTGGGCTTGTTAAATAGTTGTAAAACTATTAAGAGAAACACATGAAGTATAAGCAAATAAAAAATCCTTACAGGAATTCTGGTTAAAAATCAGAGAAAAACAGTTAGTATTGATTAACTAAATGGAATCTGGTTTGGATTTTTTTTTTTTGCATCCTGTCCCATCCCCCCTGTTTCTCATTCTTAGTCTATGCTCTGTGACTATGGCTGTCTTCAGCATATCTCTCCTGCCTAATGACTGTGGAACCTGATTACCCCTTTGACCTGGGGTGGAAATTGCCAAGATCTTTTACTCCCGTTAATGTCATTACAATAGATGCCCAGGTAAACTAATTCTCCCACTAAGCAAAAACATGTAGTTTACGGTACATCAGAGAATCCACATTGGAAAGAAAACTCAGAAATGTGCTTGTGTACTGCTTCTGCTGACAGAATAAGTTGTTTTTCTACCAGAAGGAAAGAATAAGAAAATATTTTTGTAAATTTTGTTTTGTTAGCATTTGCAATAAAAGCTAAGGTTCAGATTCATAAACATGGTGGTGATGTGCCGTATTACCAAGAATGAATTTTTAATAAGGTCCTCCCAGCTTGAGATCTAAGCACTGCAATTCAGAGGCAGCTTCAGTGTTTCAGGCTCAGTGCATATTCATAGCGATGCCTGCAAAATAAGCAAAGACAACAGCAAAGAGCAACCTATGCCTCTTTTTTTTTTTTTCCCTTAAATTTTCAATTGTTCCACTATAGTAGACTTTACAGTTCTGGAAGAAGCTTCACTGTGCTTCGAAGGTTTTGTTTATAAAGATTCATTTGCATCTTTACATGGATCTATTTATAGATGGCTGGTTAATATGAAAATAACCTAATCAGGTGTCTAGGAATAAATTGCGATTTTTCTGGTCTCTAAATTCAATACAGTTGTTCTGCACTGACAAAGACTTCTTCAGTGCCGCTCTCAGCACGTAGGAGGCCTGTTGGCACATGCTGCTAAGCAGCTGCTGAATTACTGCAATCTCAGGTGACTGCTGTGTGCAGCAGCAGCATCCAAGTCAGGATGTGGCTTTGCCAATCACTCGAGTTCTGCCATTGATGAGGAGGTAATTTAGGTCAATTCTTCCTTACACTGGACAGCCTCTGCCTTGTTGTTCATCAGGGTGTAAATCTGTAGTGTGGGCCCTGTGCTGAATCTCACCTCTTCTGCATGCATTTTCTTTTACGTACTTCAGGAATGAAAAGACCTTCTATATTACTCTGATCATTTGAATTATTTTGTCATTTCAGAGATTGTTTTATATAGAATTTATTTGTGCTTTTTATTACTGAAGAGCTGTGGCAAAATGACATTTCCTTATATATTCAGAGCTATTCAGCTATTTGGAAGTACATACAATGGAAAGATATCCCATGCACCATCCAAATTGTATTCTGCTGAAAAATATGGGTTATTTTTTCACATTTGCTTCACATCCAGAGAGTACGTTCCTTGTCTCAAAGAGCCTTTCATTTTGCAATTCTAAGTAACTGGTGCATCATCTGTGACATGGTACTTGCAGAAAAGTAGGGGTTTCACATTGTTTTGAGGGAGATGAAGTAAATTTTTCCTCCATAATGTCATTTGAAAAATCTGTCAGAAGTTCCAGTCTGCTTTTAACTTTTATATAATTTATGCCACTTATGAATGTGGGATGAACTGGAACAAGCACGCTAGGTGTGTTTGGTTTGTATTGTTTTCCTACTAAAGTTTCAAAAGTACCTAAAAAAATTAAGCATTCAGTTCTTATTGAAAGTGAAGGAAATTAAGATCCTCTTTAGAGGAGTTAAGGGAACTTTTGAAAACGCAGCGTAACGTCTTTGCAGACTGTGAGAGTCTAAAGCTTTAGATTGATTTTAATAAGAGAGAAATAGCCCAGAAGACTGAATATAAAGATTTCTGATGAACTGTCCTCAAGAATTGTTGTATACTACTGTGACTATACCTATAGATTATTGTTAATTCAGATCTGTTCAGTGCCTGAAGAAAAATCGTGTTCTCTTCTCTAAGGCCTTTTTATTTTGGAATTGAAACAGACACTTCCATGAAAAGCAGAATTTATGAAAGTTGATTTCCTACAGCTCTCCTTGTGTTGATTCTCTGGCACCTGCTAGCATGGCTGAGCTAATTCTGCAATGTTTCCCTTCTCTGAAGGCATTAATGTCTTCTACCTAAACGCCTTTTTCACATAAATGTCACCAACTTTATGATTTTGAGACATCAGTGCTTCTCATCAGTCTTGATTGAAAGTGGGGAACCGACAGACTGACAGACACAGGTCCTAAACCTCATTTCCTTGGGAGACCAGATTAAGGAGAGTAGCTAGTGTCAATAGACAGTTTGGAAAGGAGAAGACTAAGGAATGAAACAACATGGAGTTACAGCAGTAAATATGAGACTTCCAGAGGATGCATGACCTAATACATCCTCGGTAGATGAACTGGGTTTTTTTTTGTAATATTGTTCCTCCATGGCTAGTTTTCTATGACTTTTCTTTATTTTCCCCTGTTACATTAATTTAGGATTGAAAAGAACATGGAATATTTCAGTACTGGCTGCTTATTTTACATGGGGAATTTGCCTGAGTAATAGTGACATGGGCTTGTGATTTTCCCATATGTTATATAGATGAAGACTTGTCATATAAACAAAGATAAATAGAATGCAGCTTAAATTTATGATTTATGTGTGGTACTCTGAAATAAGTTAGCTAATTTTTCATCTTGTTACCCTGCGAATTGATATTATTCTGCTACACTTCCATCAAGCAATGAAGTAGAAAAATGAAGTTATCTTTTGTATCCAATAATTATTTCTTATATTTTCTAGTGTTTTTTTCTGTTTCTTTTTCATTTTAATTTTATTTTGGCAAGTAACTTGTGAAGGGTGATGAGTTTTTTTGTTTGGTTGTTTTGGTTTTTTCTTTTTTTTTTTTTTTCCCTGAGGAAATCTCAAGGGGAGATTTATTGTCCATAGGTTCCTTTAATCAGTGTCACCGAAGTTACAGTTTTCATAATATTGACAATGTAGCACAGCGTGAATGGCTGTTGTTCTTGGCTTTAAAAATTATCTCAGGATAAGCTACAGCCTTGTGGCAGTGCTGGAAAACAGTTCAGAGGGCCCAGGGAAGAAAGGAGACCACTAGGGAGTTCAAAGCATATCAGTGAAGGCATTGATTTGACAAATAAACTGTGTGTAACCAAACTGGGTGGAAAAAGATCCAAGAAAAACTAAGGGCAATTCTGCTGGACGGGAAAATATCCAGAAGAGCTCCTGGTCCCAAGACAATCTTTCAGTCTTATAAGTGAAACCTAGTGCTAAATGGAAGTATGCTAGGCCAGTGGTTTCTTTTTCAAAGTAAACAGTGGTGAAGACAGAGCAGAAGATCAAGTTCTTTCCTTTCTTAATTTTTATATGTGTGAGGAAGGGATGTGCACATACGAGTTTATGGTTTGACTTGGGCTTCATATGCGGAAAGAGTAGAGATGATCTCAGCAGAATGTGTCCTGTTGTGCTCCTTCCGGATTTGCTTTTGATATTGCTAAATGTAGTGGTAATTGACTTGCACAACCACTTTGAACCCCCCACTCAGAGTCAGCTACTCATGTTGAAACTAATGATGTGAATAATAGAAATATTTAAGTAATACAATTCCATGGGAATGGTAATGAATATGTAACCTATCATCTGGTTAGAAAACCTGTTTCCTGATTTCAGGTTCCCCTCTATTGTAATCGTTATTCTGTCAACAGTAAATTACCTTTCTGGAGGAGGTATGCAAAGTAATAGGGTATGTGTGTATGCAGTGTGCACATCAGCTGAGAAATTTTGTACATATTCAGTTCTTAGAGTGAGAGCATGCTGTGATGCCTGGGTGTGGAATGTGGAATGTTTTCATAGGTGCGAAGAATTCCTCATGGACTCGTGTACTCATAATCTCTCACTGGTGGGAGTATGTGGAAGTCCTGGAAGAAGCTAGGCAGAATCTTTTTTTCAGTGTTACTTCTATATGGTCAAGCTGTACATCAATATAGTCATACAGTTCCCTGGCTATCTGTAAATTATATGTAGCTTTACAACACTGCAGCTTGAAAGAAGAAATAGAAGCAATTTGAGGGAGTGCGCCTTGCTGTTGAGGCATACAGTGGTGATGATGCCACTCGTGCAGAGAGTGTCTCAGGTATGCTTACATAGTTTTGAAGTTCTTGAATTACTTTCCGAACTAGTTTCTGAGTTAAATGTTAGGGATGTTGAATCTTGACAGGAAGGGCTGCATATTGACAATTCCTGCTGAGGTATAACTAATGATATGAAACCTCTCTTCATGTATCTCTGGTCTGACTCTGCATTCACTTCTAAAAATATCACCTTTAAAAAATTTGCATGTCTGTAGGAGATGTTTCTATTTATATAATATATTGTGGGAACATACATTTACTTACTTAGGTTTTCTACATAGATTCTGTTGGATGATTGCATTTATCTTGGCTCTAATTGGAGGCAGAAATTCACACTGGATTGCTCTGCTGTAGTCATAAGTAGGACATCTGGGATAAGTGTTACATGCACCGAACATTAAATTTTCATTTCTTTAAAAAAAAAATAAAAAAAAAGACATCATTGTCTGGTTTGTTTCATGGATGAATCCCAAACTCTCTTCTACCTGAGATAAGAGTGAAGTTTTTGATCTTTATCAGGCTGTCATTGAATACTTTTCTGTGTATTGTCCCTGAGTCCCAGTATATTTGTTTATTATGTATGTCATCACATTTAGATTGTCAGCAAGTTCATCTGGCAATAAATTAAAACATTTTGTTAGTGTTCTAGATGTAAATAAGGGCCAATGAAATACTCATTATAGATAGGAGATACTGAAGGCTTAAATCATTATCATATAAACTGCCTCATTTTCAACATATTAAAATGAAACTTATATTTGCTTAGATAAAGTACTTCATATAAATAACTGTAAAGAATTTCAGAACAGGAGTCTAAGAAATAATAGAGCACCTCTAAATCCCTTTTCAGCTTGTGGATTGAATCTATTAATAGGCAGAATATCGAGTCTTCCCCCCCCACCCCCCAAAATATTATAACTGGAACTGGAACTTGTAAAAATGTTAATGGATGTTTTTGCCTCCACAAACTCTTCAACAAAACATTAATGTTAATATTTGAAAAACAATAGGCAGAGGTAATCGTGGTATTATAAAAGAAATTGATGCAGAAAATACTGAATTTTTTTAAGTGAAAAAGCTGCCATTTATTTCAGGAGAAGCCAAATTAAGTCCTGAAGAGAGATTTTAATTTAACAGAGAGTTCTCTGTAGGTCAGTATCCATCACAAAAGCTGACTTGGGCTTGCTTGTAGGAAACAAGGAAGCCTAGAATGGGTCTGAAGTGATGCCCGTCTTTTATGTGTAAAATCTGTGTATATGCAGGATCCAAACAGGGTCCCACGGGAAGGGTTGAAACCATTCATTTGAAAGGATTCAGCACAATCACCTTTTGCATTTCATAATGGAGCTGTCTGGGAAACAGTCATATGCATCTTTTTCATGAAAGACATATATTTTTCCGACTGCAATTAGGCTGGGGATCAACAAGAGGCTGGAAGGGATCACAGCCTGGACAGTAACCTAAACTGACCGAAGGGATATTCCATACCATATGATGTCGTGCTTATCAACAAAAATTTGAAGAAAGGAGGAGGAAGTAGGGGAGGTTTGTGATTATGGCGCTGGTCTTCCCAAGCAACGATTACACATGCTGATGACCTGATTTTCCAGGAAGTGACTGGACATCTGTCTGCCAGTGGGAAGTAATGAATGAAATAATCTTTTTTTGTTGTTGTTGTTTTGCTTCTTCATGCAGCTTTTGCTTTCCTTATTAAACTGTCATTACTGTGATGTCAAGTTTTCTTGCTGTCCTTCTATTTTGTCTCCGTCCCATGGGAGAGCGGAGTCAGCAAGAGACTGGGCAGGTGTTTGGCTGTTGACAGGGGTCAACCCACCACACCTGGTTTTAAATCCATTCTGCCAGGACTGTTTGTTCATTTTGTTCAATTACTGTTTAACTGTAAAATATACACATTATTCTGAGTAAGGACTAGAACTAGGATACCGTTGGCTGCCCTTTCTGGTGAGCATCACGGACATCAGTCTATGGAGTCGTTCTCTGTCTTGTGAAAAAAAGCCTTCAGTCTATTTATATCCTGATTCTTCTTTAGGAGGGAGAGTAAGGGGCTTTGCTGCTTGCTGCAAAGTCATGAAAAGAATCTGACTTAAATTGACACTGGGATGTGATTCTGGCAACGAGCCCCTTTGTGTGCTACCCAGGGGTTTGTGTATCATCCAGCAAAGCTCAGGCTTAATAAGAGATGCGGCGAGTATGTTTCCTCTGCATTTCCTCTTGAGGCAAAGGAGCACTCCATGCTGGTGCTGGAAGGAAATAGTCTATCCCTTCTGACTTTCAATGGGAGAGCTTCTTTTCCTGATTAAGGGCAAAAAGGAAACAAAGCTTCCATTATAGATAAATCAATCACAAGGTTCAGGCATTTAGGGAGCCACATAGTTGCATTGCAATAAATATAAATGTTTTTGCAAATTATTTTTGTCTTCAATTACTAAAAAGTATCATTCAAGATTAATCGTGTTTGCATTAGTGGCCCTATTATAGATGAAAAGTTCAAAGTAGATAAAGAACAGATATACTTGCTTTAATTTGGCCTTGAAAAGAATAATTTTTGTCTCACTTGAATCTACAGTAAATAAGATTTTCTTACAACTTTTCCATTTCTATTATATTTTGACTCTTCTGTTTCCAAACAATTCTGATGATTTTAGATGTTTTATTATTTTTTCATTTTAGTGACATTCTCATGAAAAGAAAATGCTAATGCAAAGAGGCAGCTATTATTCTTAGTTATTTCCCTCAGTCAGGAGTACTTACCAAACATTAATAATAGATTTTTGCATCTTGAATAAGGAGTCATTAGGCAAAAATAAATGTATCCAAGAGACACATATGCAATGCTAATTGACAACTGTGTACACAAAGAGCTGCCATTTATTTTATTACAGTCAAACATAACCTTTGTAAATGTCAGCTCTGTGTTCTGTTGACCAGCATTTTAATTTAGACATATTGTTCTTCCTTTTTAAGTGATTATCATTTTATTCCCTTCCAACACATGATTCATTCATATTAGTTGCCATTGCATATTTCATGATTCTTTTGAAAGTAACAATCAAATTATGATTATTTTATGGGTCAAATTATGAAAAAAAAACAAAATGGAAAAATGATCTCTTTAAATTACTTCAGTAGAGGCTTTATGGTGCTTAAGGTCACAGAGGATGCAACATTAGCAGTATTTATCTACAGACTCCAAAATAAATCTTACCAGTGAAGAGATAATTATGATAATACCAAATTGCCCTAACAACAAAGAAGTAGTGAACATAGATGAACAGAGTGGGCATTTCAAAATTTTTTTAGTGTTTTCAAAACGTGACTCAGGAAAGGTAACAGATGTGAACGGGTCCACGTTGTTAAGAACTGTCAAAGTCTCGGTGAAGCTTAAGGAGTCCTTAATACAGAAAGAAACCTCATGACAAGTGTTTCACCTGATAAGTTGAGATCCGGGTGGAGGACATGGGTAACAGCTGTTAATTGTGGTTTCTGGATCCCAAATCACTTGTCCGATGAAAATTTAACAGGTGAAAAAAAAAAAACCCACCAAAAAACAATGTAACTTACACAACTCAAAGACCATTTACAGCTCTGCATTGGCAAGCCCCCTTCTTGCTCTTACTATGGTGCGTTTATTTTTCTCAGGGAAGGGACACCTGGCAGAAAGTTATGCACGTATGCTCTTTCCTCTTTTCACAGGGAAACTGTATATTAAGAGCTTTTGTGCAATACAATACAGGTGTATGTGGAAGCAGAACCCCTCCTATATTTTACAAGTCATTCAGGCAAGTTACCATTTGTTGTCATGCTGAAATGTCATTGCGTTTGATGATTTGATTTGAGGATTTGATGATTAACAAAATTTCTTACCTCATATTTATGGAGAAGAAGAAATGTGTCTTGTTTTCCTTCTTGAGTTCTGGATGGCAGAGTGCAGCTAAGAATCTACCTTTTTAGTATTTAAAAAAGAATATTTTGTATTCCATACCTTAGGGCTTGAAAGACAAGTCATATGAAAAGGAATTTCTTCGATATTTTGATTATAATTGGTTGTTTTCTGATAAGATGATAATTAGAATGTCACCAAAGCCATCTTTTAGGCCCAAGTGAAATTTGAAGAAGGCTCTGAGTCAACCCTGAAGAGAACAGGCTCCAATTTCAAATGAAAATACCTTTGTAATGAAATTTTGTCATTTTTATATACTGAATATGATTTGTTTGGGGTTTTTTTAAAGACATATGGGAAAAACAACTCCTGATTTAATTCTGAGGGGTTTGTGAAGTCTGGTTGACATTTTAACTAGAAAGGCTGTAAGTATTGGGCAACCAGAGTAGACTCAAATTCAACATCATTGGAGGTGCTAGAAAGCCTTTTGAAAGACATTAGCATTTAACCTCATAAGAGAGCAAGTTGCCAAACTTGAGCACTGCTCACTGTTCAATAGGATGTAATGAACAGGAGAAAGTACAGCGAGTAACTCTTAAGTTCAGTTAACTCACTCCTGAAGAATATTGTGAGGGGTCTAAAACTATAACTGTGTTCAAAAAACCTCTTAAGTAAACTCATAACAGAAAGGTATATTAAAAGCTATTAATGGGATGTGCAAACGACCTGTAATTTATTAAGTCCCTAAACTGCTGGCTGCCAAAAGCTGAGAATGAGTACTGGGAAAAGCATTACATTTTTAGTCTTTCCCTAGGCATGAACTGTTAGTCATGCTTGGAGAGAGGACACAGGGTTAGAAGAACCATTGGAAAAGCTGTGCTGGTGCTCTAAATTGCAGATGTTCTACTGGAAAATTCAAGTAAATTGTCATAATTTTGTTATAGAGATAGCTAACAACTTTAAAAAATTAAATGGTAAAAAAATATTAGAACAATAATGGCTAATGATTTTTTCTTACTATGACTGAGCATTTTTTATAAGAAGAAATTACAGTAATAAATGCTAGACCTTCCAGTAAGGCAACACTATTTGTTTTATGCACTACATTATTTACAGCAGAATATACTAAATATTTTAACACATTGTTTCTAAAAGTTGGTAAGTAACATTACTTTGTGTGGCTTGCTACTTGGTGGTATAAAATCCTAAATCATTTATGGGACAGGATTTTGAAAAATTTTCTTTTAAAAAACCTATTTTTAAGCACTCTTCTGTTGATTAACATCGGGGGTCATATAAGTGTGGGAAATAGTATTTTCAGAAGTTTTAACAAGAAAAAGTGACCAGAGTTTTCACATTATAAAAACTAAAAGTAAAATTAATTTCTTTTCTCCTCTGTAATTATTTCTCACACACGGAACACATCCACCCACACAACATACACTCCCCGCCCCCATTCAATCAAGCTATTTCTCCTCGGGGTTTAGCAACAAGAGAGATGATAATATAGTTTTTTTTCTATTTTAAAATGTTGGAATGTTGCTCAGTTACTGTGGAACTCAACTTCATTGAAGAATTTAAATAGGCAGGAGAGAATTTTTGCATAGATGGTTGGTATGGCAAATCACACTAAAACTTTTTTGTTGCTTAGTTTTACAAATAGCTATTTTGCATATTCAGTACCACTTTTAAAATTTGTCCAGTAAATGGAGATTTTCAAATCTGAATTCAGCATTGAAATTATTATGAATTACTCTAGATGATAAATGTTGCTAAAAATGGGAGCATAGAAATGCATTTGCATTGTGTTCTAAAAGAAATACTGTTGTAGCTATGGCAGTGTAAGAATGTAAGAGAGGGAAAGTGTATGTAGACAGATAATGTGATTCAGTAATTTAACAACTAATACCTTTTGTCAGACCATATGATATCACTGAAGGTGGTACTAGAGAATGAAATAAAGCCATCATGCTTGGGTCTCTGACTATCTTCTGTCAGGTCCAAAAAGACGTCACAAAATCCAAACTGAATATTGCTCAGACACAATGTTTTCTTTAATTTTGTTAACTTACCTCACCTTATGGTGAAATAATCTGCGGATTATTTCACCAAACTCATTACAAAGCTTCTATGACTGATGCACAACTGCTTCTTTTAATTTCTCAGATAAGTGCTATAACTGCCTTTAGTTTAAAAGTTTGTAATCAAGGTTGTGTAGTTTCTTTGTGATTGTAAGGTGTGGCAAGTAATTGACTATATTTTCCATTAACAGTTCTGAAACCAAGGGATGAGAAAGACTGTTCTTGATAAGAATAGTAACTGGACTAGTGTCAAGATACTGATTCCATAAAGATAGGTGTGCTTCACCTTACACAGGTCAGTAACCTCGCATTAAGCACAGGGGTGAGGTCTCATGGGATGCCAGAGGCTGAAGCATGTGGGTGAAAACCTTGTACCCTACAGCTCAGCCTTTAACTGCCAGCCTCCTGCTATCCTGGTCATAGCTTTTTCTAACTGTAGATTGGGACCGTGAAGAGATCACAAAACTAATTTTCTATTTGACCTTGCCTGAGTACAGGTTCCCAGAGGTGAAAGACAACTGCGATTATCTACTGTAAAACTTAACCTCCCACGTTCCTTCCGTTACCTGTGAAAACTTCACTGTTACATCATATAATACTGTGATGAGGTCTGTTTCCATACTCTCTCTCACCTCTCTCTCTCGAAACCAAACCAAATGACCAGTCTCCCCAAACACAAAAAATGTAGAGATTTGCTTTTAAGGAAGGTGTTTCTATTTTATATGGGACTGGCATTTTAATAAGTAGTGCTTTCAATGAATTGTGCTAAGCACTACTAAGAAAGATACCATTTATTATTTTTAAATTCTGTTCCCATACTTCTAGTGAATTTTCAGGTGAACAGTTCTTGAATTGCAACTAGTTTGTGTTGTATTGTGGGTGATTATTATTTGCTTACTTTATTAGTTAGTTATCAAAAGCATGCAATAATGCTGCGGTTTGTTTCTGGACTGGGTATTTATAGAAGTCACCTAATAGGGTGAGAAACTTAAGTGTTAAATAGCAACAGCAAAAGTCAAGATATTTTACTCGGATGGTATTCTACTTTTTAAAGAATATATGTTTTGGGTAAAATATGTCAGCTACACAGGTAGAAAAAAGAAAGTGATCTTGTTATGCCTAGTAGTCTTCATCCATTGTTACTTTAGAATGGGTTTGTGATACCCTGACTATTCCTTTGAAAACGAGTCTTAACCTTCTAGTTTAAATTAACTAACTGATGAAATTCATGGCTTTTAAAATCAAACTTAGACTAAAAATCATTCCTTTCTAGTCAAAAGTCACATGCTATTTATTCCGTTTCTTAACGGAAAGAAACTTCAAATACCATTGTGATTTAAAAAAAAAAAAAAGAAAGAAAAAAGTCAACTTTTCTGAAGAAAGATGCTGTTTCATTTCCTGCCTATTCTCTTATTAAATGTAGAAGGGTTTACCTTTCCTGCAACATAGTGCCACGCTGCATTTCATTTTGTACTGGACACAATTCACGCTGCATTTCCATGTCCACTGGATATTTTCACCTGTTCTTATTTCCAAAACAGTGTTTTTCTCTTACGCTTACAAGGAGTGGTGGCCTTAGGAACTCCATTGCAACATTTCTTTAAAAGGGCGGAGGTATAGATAGATACACACACCCATTATCACACTTTCAAAAAAAAAAAAAACCCACCTTAAAATCGAGAACTTTTAGAGCATCCTAAAATTTTCCACCATGGCCTCTGTTAACACATTTCTGTTCTCACTTGCCATGGGATGGAAGATTCCACAAGACCAGAAATGGAGGTGCTCTCGTAAAGCAGTAACCCATTAAGCTGTAGTTACTTGTTTCCATGTGAAAGTCTAATCACGCCTCATTCAGTAGCTTTCTTGGGGATGCCTTACAAACAAGAACGTGTTTGAGGAGTACATTTTAGGAATAGATTCAGTACAAGTGAGAAAATAGGACTGAAGGTGTGAAAAAATAAAAAATGACACAGGGTATTATGGTCATTCAAAATTAGTTGTAATTTTCTTTGGAACAAATGCTAATTACCTTGTGTTTCTCAACAGAAATTTGAAGTTAAATGTTTAGCTATTTTTATCAGAATGATCTGATATATGAAAGTGACATTTTTCTTTCAGAAAATGTCTTAACTACATGTTCAAATCATATCAAATTAGAGAATGTGACTTTCTCTTGAAATACTGCTTTTAAATGACATTAAAATTTGCTTCTCCTGATTGGAAACCAAAGTTAATTGAAGTCAGCAAGAGAAAATTCTGATTTCAATGAAACAGCCTGATGAAGAGCAGTGAGATTTGAAATTTTTACTTGATTGACTAATTTGCAAAGGCAGCATAAATTTTCTGTCACCTGAAGATAACATGTATTGTTCTATATTGCAAATACAGCAAAGACAGAAAGCAAAAAAGGCTACACAATTTGCTAATGTTTAAAGTGCTTGGTGTCTACCAGTATATTATTTCACTATTATCTATTCTTATTTTTTTCTTCTCTGTTCTGTTTTACAATTTTTAAATTGAGTTGTACATTTTCTGTAGTTTAATTTATAATTTATTGCAACTTCAAATGTTCTGTTTAAAAAAAAAATAATAAGAAAAAAGAAACCTTTATTCTCCATAGAGAAAGAAACCACGCTAAGAAAAAGTTCAGAGTACATTTTTGAAGTAGCTTAGATATGCAGTGACTGACCTAGTGATGCTACATGACAAGTGTGAGATAAGAGCTTATAACCTGTCCTATAAATTTAATAGACTTTAATCCTTAGTTGCTTAAAATGGTTGTGCCCAGATAGGTCAATGAGTTGTGGGAACATACGAGAGTACAATTACCCATCTGCAGACAAAAGCAGATATTTTCACTTCAAGGATAAGATTTTTTTCCCTAGAAATTCACATTTAGGTATGAGTGGAAGTGTCTTATTTCAGGAAAGTAGACAAAAAATGTTAATTATCTGATGTTTATTGAATGATTTGATCATTGTGCTGAAAAAAAGCAGTATCATTTAGCAGGATTTTTTTTTTTAAATTTTGACTGACATTTTTCTTTCTTCCTTAGGCTAAAAACCAGATCCTGATATCACCAAGACTGACACATAAATACTCTAATCATCTATAAAATATTTCAAGAAATGAGGTCCTGTCACCATAGATGAACAAAGAGACACAGGTGATATGTTTGTGTGATTTATAGGATTACATTATCTAAGCTGCAAAATCCTAACATAGAAATGTCTGATTTAAATTACTCTGGTTAAAACGGGAATCTCTAATCCAAAGATAGAATATGAAGGGACCTTTACTTTGGCTGCAGTCATGCCCAAGATTTACTATGGACATTTTGAAAGAGAGAAGGACAAAAATAATCAGACGACCTTATGAATGATTTCTGGGGGCAAAAATGTTACGTAAAGAACCAAAATATTTTTCTTTTTTTTGAGCAGTTTCCTGCTTAATGTTCTTTATGTGAAAATCATGGGGGAAAAAAGCTAATATATATATATGAATATATATGAATATATATTTTAAAAAAAAATCAGTCATGGTGGGAGTTAACAGAAGTGAATAGCATAATGAAATGTCCAGCTCCAGTGCAATTTAAATTGACTGCTGCATTGGTAAATAACTCTGTTCCTGTAATATATAGCAGCATTTCTGTGCTAGCTTAATTCAGCCAGAGATGACTATTAGGTTCAGCCAGAATAAAGCCCTGGGGAACTTTGAATTATTTACTCAGGCTGGTAGGCTCTCTGCAAGTTCTGACCTCCCTATCCTCATGGATAGTTGTTTTTCTTTGGCTACATTATCAATTGCTGCCTTTATATTTTCACTTAGCAAGGTATATATACACTTTAAAAAGAGAGGCAAGGCTACCTTGTAATGAGTACGGTTTTTGCCCGCTTTATCCACAGAAAGGTGCTAGCTGGTTTGGGTCAAACAGTCATTTAGTTATAATTTTGCACACATAATTTTCAAACCTTACTGCTTAGACGTATTTGTTAACAGTTGGCTACTACAGCTGCTTCTGACTGCTTGGGGCTGAACCAGACCTTAGGCTGCTACCACGTGAAGGGTTAGTGATGAGGCATGTTGGGCAAGGGGAAGCTTTCGATTTTGCTTCGTGAAAAAGGAAGTGGCCTGCGATGTGAAGCCATAAAAAGCTGGCTTTGGGGAGAAGGGCTGCAGTTCCTTCACCTTTAGAAGTGGAAGGCAGAATTGATCTATGTCAAAAGGGGGCATTGCTAGCAATTGAAAAATCTTATCTTTCCAAGCCTATTGAGTCAAAATGTCCTGTATTTTTATAGTTTTGTTGAGATAAAAGACAAACTTTGGAAACAGAAGGAAAGTACAGCACTTTGCTTGAGAAATAGTTCCTGTCTAGACTTTATTTCTAAAGGTACAACAGAAGAGCTGTGGTGTGTTTGTTTTTTGGTGGTTTTTTTTTTTTTTGAGAAAGAAAATAAGATTATTTCATTCATTGCAGTGGTTTGCTGCTACAAAATATATTATTCTCATCATCTTTCCTTAGGAAAACTATGTTAGTTGATGAACATGTACATAAATACATATATGCATACATTAATTCTGTCTAGTATAGAATTATTTAGGTTGGAAAAGATCCTTAAGATCATTGAGTCCAACTGTAATCCTAATACTACCAAGTCCACCACTGAACCATGTCCCTGAGCTCCACATCTATACTTTTAAATGCCTCCAGGGCTGGTGACTCGACCACTTCCATGGAAGCCTGCTCCCAGGAAACCCACCTCACTGCAACCTCCTTTCAGGTAGTTTTAGAGACTGATAATGTCTCCCCTCTGTGTCCTTTTCTCCAGGTTAAACAACTCCAGTTCCCTTAGCTGCTCCTCATAAGACTTGTCCTCTAGACCCATCACCAGCTTAATTGTTCTTCTTTGGACACTCTCCAGCACCTCAATGTCTTTCTTGTAGTGAGGGGCCCAAAACTGAACACAGTACTCGACATGGGGCCTCACCAGTGCCCAGTACAGGGGGACAATTTCCCTAGTCCTGCTGGCCACACCATTCCTCATACAAGCCAGGATGCTGTTGGCCTTCTTGGCCACCTGGGGACACTGCTGGCTCATGTTCAGGCAGCTGTCAACTAGCACCCCCAGGTCCTTTTCCACCAGGCAGCTTTCTGGCCACCCAAGCCTGTAGCGCTGCATAGGGTGGTTGTGACCCAAGTGCAGGACCTGGCACTTGGCCTTGTTGAATCTCATACCATTGGCCTCGGCCCATCAATCCAGCCTGTCCATATCCCTCTGTAGAGCCTTCCTACCCTCAAGCAGATCAACACTCCCGCACAACTTGGTGTCATGTACAACCTCACTGAGGGTGCGCTCAATCCCCTCATCTGTATCATTGATAAAGAAATTAAGTAGAACTGTCCCCAATACTGAGCCCTGTGGAACACCACTTGTGAGCGGCCACCAACTGGATTTAACTCCATTCACCACAATTCTTTGGGCCTGGCCATCCAGCCATTTTTTTTACCCAGGAAGAGTACGCCCATCCATGCCATGAGCAGCCAGTTTCTCCAGGAGAATGTTGTGGGAAATTGTGTCAAAGGCTTTAGTAAAGTCCAGGTAAACAACATCCACAGCCTTTCCCTCATGCACTAAGCAGGTCGCCTTTTCATAGAAGGAGATCAGGTTTATCAAGCAGGACCTGCCTTTCATAAACCCATGCTGACTGGGCCTGATCACCTGGTTGTCCTGTATGTGTCATGTGATGGCATTCAGGATGCTCTGCTCCACAACCTTCCCAGGCACTGAGGTCAGGCTGACAGTCCTGTCGTTCCCTGGATTTTCTTTCTGGTCCTTCTTGTAGATCAGTGTCACATTTGCTAAACTCCAGTCAACTGGGACCTCCCCAGTTAGCCAGGACTGCTGATAAATGATGCAAAGTGGCTTGGCGAGCACTTCTGCCGTCTCTCTCAGTATCTTTGGGTGGATCCCATCTGGCCCCATAGACTTGTGTGTGTCTAAGTGGTGTAGCAGGTTGCTAACCATTTCCCTTTGGATTCTGAAGGGTTCATTCCGCTCCCTGTCATCCAGCTCAGGGGGCTGGACTTGCTATTAAAGACTGAGGCAAAGAAGGCTTTAAGTACCTCAACCTTTTCCTCATCCTTTGTCACTATGTTTCTCCCCACATCCAATAAAGGACAGAGATTCTGCTTAGTCCTCCTTTTGTTGCTAATGTATTTATAGAAACATTTTTTCTTGCCTTTTACAGCAGTAGGCAGCTAAGTTCTAGCTGGGCTTTGGCCCTTCTAATTTTCTCCTCGCCTCCCCAACCTCACAACATCCTTGTAGGCCTCCTGAGTTGCCTGCCCCTTCTTCCAAAGGTCATAAAGTCTCCTTTTTTTCCCGAGTTCCAGCCAAAGCTCTCTGTTCAGGCAGACCAGTGTTCTTTCCAGATGGCTCATAGGGACAGCCTGCTCCTGAGCTGTTGCTAGCTACTTTTCTTATACTGCTGTAGTCCTTGTAAGGATACGCTCATGATTTTATTCCACCAAAAGAGCTCTTATGAGTTACAAAGAGAGAACTTCAGAGAGGTCACCTGAGTCCATAGGAATTATCTTGTCCTTCTCAATAAGAGTGAAATCAAATCTATAATTGTTCCATGTAAATTTTGAGTTCTGAATGCTTAGGCAGCCGCTGGGGCACAGGTACACTTAAGATTTGCACAGTCTTAATACTGAGCAATGTCTGATGGCACACCCTCAATTCTGCATTAAAAAGGCAGATAAAACTAGTAATAATTTTTATTTCTTCCAATTTGTTCAATTTTTCAAACCGTAATGTGTGAATGTTAGAAACTCTTCCCTTTATATTGCATACTTTGATACATCTTGAGCAGTGCCTGTTTCCAAAAATCTTAAACTGTGTAACATATTAGAATGGGAAGCAAAGATGAAGTTAAATATCAGTTTCAGATGTAGATAGTAAGGTGGAGAAGGATGATTTCCCTCTATGGTAGACTCATGCTTCTATTTATCTATTGACATTTAGCAATGGAGTTAGTGGAATTAGGAGATGAGTCATCTGAAGCAGCAACAACAATTATTTGATATGTGAAAGTTCACTGTAGAAGATGTCTTGTTAAATACTGGAGTATCCAGATTAGCAACTCTTTGCCTTTGACACGCACCACCTCCCCCCACCCCCTTTTTCATTGCATTTTCCAATGCAGGCAGAAATTACCAAGAAATTAGTACCTGTGACCCTAATTAGTTCAACAGAGATAAATTTAGAGAATAAATTGGTCCGGACTAGATTATATATTTGCAGACTGTCTCCATAGGCCTCACATATTTAGGTACAAAAATTTTCTTTGGAATAAAAAGAAAAATAAAAGTAAAATATGCATTCACAAATAGGTAAATAAAAATATACAAATTCATTGTAAGACGTCTTAGCAAAAACATACAGTAAGCAAAACAATTACCTTTACAGAAATAAAAAGTCTGATAGACATTATGGAGCAAGCTGGGAAAAGGAAGGACATAACATAAAAAATCCACCATGAACTGGAGTACACAAAAATATCTACAAATCACAAAACATGGATTGACCTTAGGACATTCTATTAACTTGAACACCAAAGTAATAGCTGCTACCTTCAACTACACAGAAAAGGGAATAAAATGAACTTTTGCTGCAAGGTTAGCAAACTGCTCATAATAAAGTAAGCAAGATCCCATAAAGTGGTTTTTTCCCCCCATCACAAGAAATATGGTGTGGAAATGTAGCAAAACACAAA
>VUYV01000091.1:3043062-3074177 GCA_008711295.1 Anarhynchus alexandrinus | reverse complement strand
AGTTGCCTGCCCCTTCTTCCAAAGGTCATAAAGTCTCCTTTTTTTCCCGAGTTCCAGCCAAAGCTCTCTGTTCAGGCAGACCAGTGTTCTTTCCAGATGGCTCATAGGGACAGCCTGCTCCTGAGCTGTTGCTAGCTACTTTTCTTATACTGCTGTAGTCCTTGTAAGGATATGCTCATGATTTTATTCCACCAAAAGAATTCTTACGAGTTACAAAGAGAGAACTTCAGAGAGGTCACCTGAGTCCATAGGAATTATCTTGTCCTTCTCAATAAGAGTGAAATCAAATCTATAATTGTTCCATGTAAATTTTGAGTTCTGAATGCTTAGGCAGCCGCTGGGGCACAGGTACACTTAAGATTTGCACAGTCTTAATACTGAGCAATGTCTGATGGCACACCCTCAATTCTGCATTAAAAAGGCAGATAAAACTAGTAATAATTTTTATTTCTTCCAATTTGTTCAATTTTTCAAACCGTAATGTGTGAATGTTAGAAACTCTTCCCTTTATATTGCATACTTTGATACATCTTGAGCAGTGCCTGTTTCCAAAAATCTTAAACTGTGTAACATATTAGAATGGGAAGCAAAGATGAAGTTAAATATCAGTTTCAGATGTAGATAGTAAGGTGGAGAAGGATGATTTCCCTCTATGGTAGACTCATGCTTCTATTTATCTATTGACATTTAGCAATGGAGTTAGTGGAATTAGGAGATGAGTCATCTGAAGCAGCAACAACAATTATTTGATATGTGAAAGTTCACTGTAGAAGATGTCTTGTTAAATACTGGAGTATCCAGATTAGCAACTCTTTGCCTTTGACACGCACCACCTCCCCCCACCCCCTTTTTCATTGCATTTTCCAATGCAGGCAGAAATTACCAAGAAATTAGTACCTGTGACCCTAATTAGTTCAACAGAGATAAATTTAGAGAATAAATTGGTCCGGACTAGATTATATATTTGCAGACTGTCTCCATAGGCCTCACATATTTAGGTACAAAAATTTTCTTTGGAATAAAAAGAAAAATAAAAGTAAAATATGCATTCACAAATAGGTAAATAAAAATATACAAATTCATTGTAAGACGTCTTAGCAAAAAAATACAGTAAGCAAAACAATTACCTTTACAGAAATAAAAAGTCTGATAGACATTATGGAGCAAGCTGGGAAAAGGAAGGACATAACATAAAAAATCCACCATGAACTGGAGTACACAAAAATATCTACAAATCACAAAACATGGATTGACCTTAGGACATTCTATTAACTTGAACACCAAAGTAATAGCTGCTACCTTCAACTACACAGAAAAGGGAATAAAATGAACTTTTGCTGCAAGGTTAGCAAACTGCTCATAATAAAGTAAGCAAGATCCCATAAAGTGGTTTTTTCCCCCCATCACAAGAAATATGGTGTGGAAATGTAGCAAAACACAAAGATCTGAAGTTTTACTGGAGGTTACCTCTGACTCTTCCTCAATGGTCCATTTATAACTGAAAAACGCAAGGAAAAGAGGATGCAAATCAAGAGCAGTTTACAAACTAGCTAACTACGGTCCTGTATATACAACCATAACTGTCTGCATAATGAGGTCTTCAACTTTGAAATATCAGTAATTTTAAAAAACAGTTTACAAATATCTATTTGCTTAGCACTTACTCATTAATAGTTTCCTAGAAATCAGCAGTTCTTTAGCCTGATATTCTTCATCCCACTAAACTAAACATTCTAAAAAACCTTTAGGAAGCGTACAAAGATTAATACACTTGTTCAGTAAAGCATTTCATTATATTACTTGAGAATAAAGAAAGAATTATATGGCTTTCTCAGTCTTCTGTTTATACAGTTGATTCTGACAGTCTGGAACATTTTTTTCATAGATGCCAATTTTTGGATGAAAATTCAAGTCTGTCCATTTGTTACTTCATATTCCACATCTTTTTATACATAGCTGTGGAGAGTGAGATTTAATGACAAAGTGCTTTATAATTCTGTGTAGTTTTTCCTTGCAGAAGCATGTGGAATTCTCCTCCAAAATGGTATTTGAAGAAGTGATAAGTCCTGCTAGTAGCCTTAGTAATTTTTGCAGAAAGACAAGTTCAGTGTGTGTAGATGACAATGGGGGAAACTTACAGGTCCTCTTGAAACTTCAACTATTGGGCCTTTGATGACCATTGACACAAACCTAGGTTTCCCTGAATTGAGCCCCTACTGCTGTTGGTACTGTGTGCGGTCCTCCTTTTATTGTTATTTTGCTCACATTTGCACAGTATTCGGTTATTGATTTTCATTGTTCTTTAATGCTTTATGTCACAGTCTAGTTTATTGATTCACTTTATAGATAACTCTTCTAAATTGCTAGGCATTTTTGCAACCTGCCCCTCTCTCGAATCTACTACTTTGCTAACAGGTATTGATTTGTAACGATAGGAAAAAACTTCATAAATCTTTCCAGAACATCTTCTATATGACCAATGATTGACTTTTTTCAACGAGTTTAATGTTAAAGGCAGAAAGTAGATGCCCATGGATTTTCTTCTGATTATAATTTATAGGCCATTTGGGATTTTTGTTTTTAATAGAATTGTTAAAATATTTTGGTGGATGTATTAGATAAACTAGTAATAAAAGCTATAACTATTCATGCCTAGGGCTATAAAATCTAAAAGAGAGAACCAAGAGTAGTACTGACATGCATTAAACTTCCCTACGTTTATCTACAACCCACTAATATATTAATAAAATTGTGTTGAAATCTTTTTTGTTGGAGTGGAAGCAACTTCACTCCTATTTCTGTTGCATAAGATTGAAAAGATCTTCTAGCTCTTCTAGTCCGATCCATGTATGTTACGGATGCTGCAACATTTAACTGCTGTTACAGCAAGCAACCATGATACACCTACCTTCCTCTGAATTACTTTCTTTAACTGGTCATTGTTTTGCAGTATCAAAGTGTCCTATTAATAATTTGTATATAATCTCATTAAGATTGCATTCTTTAGGTATCACACCAAAAGACCTCTTGGCCTTGAAAAAATTATGCCTTTTCATAAAAGTTCTCTTAGAACTTGCTATTATAAAATGCATAGATTTTTCTCAAATAAAGTGAAAGCATTTTATCTTCAAGATCGGGAATCAAAACTCCTCACCAATGCTATTAGAATTGCAAATAGGATGATTTGCATCCAAGCTAAAGAACATTGTTTGTGTTGTATTATGCCAACGTTGGAGTACTGCGTAAGAGGAAGTATTTAAAAATCAGAATTAGTAGCCATTTCAATGTTAGATACTGATTTTGCTGATTTCTTAGATTTTAACAAGTGGAAGTAAGATCAAAACTCGTTCTCCTATATTTATATAAGGTATGGTCTTGTTTTGCTAAACTCTGTGATTTAGCATTTTATCTGCTTCACAGAGACCTTTACTGTATGTTAAAGACTGCTGGAACTGAAGAATGAAAGAGAAACTCAGCAGAAGTAATCAATTTGCTTGTTGTGTAATGAGGAATGCTCAGTTAATATTAAGGAGACTATTCCAAGAGCATTTTAATGACTATAATTTGGAATACAAAGTAAAACTCCTTAGGCGTTCAAATTATTCAATATGAGAATCCTACAGTATTTAACATCTAACATATAAAATGTTTCTACATCTGTCTGAAAATGAATTCAGCCTATTTTCATGGTGTTAATCACTTTTATTGCATATACTACTTCACAGTATCCAATTTGTCACATAGAAGCTTGTGTTTTACAGTGTATGGTAGATTCAAAATAGAAAAGAACCTTTCTTGGAAGGAGAAATGTATTAATTTCTACCAATTTAACTACCATGTAATTATCCTCTATAATACTGTCTGAAAGGTAAAAAATGATAAATGGCTGCAATAAAGAGACATCACACATGCAGAATGAAGGTTCAGAAGGGCTCATTCAACCTCCATTTTACCAGCAGTTTGTTTCAGCCACTCAGCGTTACTGATAGATTTTTAGTATAATCTAGATAAATGGTTAAAATAATAACTTACAGTTCAAAGGGACTGAAAAGAGACTTTAAAAAGAAGAAAAAAGAAGACAGTTGTCTCAAAACTATGGTGAGATTCCTGCTGTGGAACACTTAGCAAAATACAAATAGTTATTAATAATTAAAATTTATTTTCCATATCGTAAAATACTTACTATCTTTCTTTTTCTAAAAAGCCAAATGCCACCCATGCATTTTTGTATGGTATGGACCATTTAAACCACAAATATGGTTCTGTTTTTCATAAAGAATTATACTTGTGAGAATCAATTACTGTAACAATGATACAGGATTCTTTTTCTTGCCCTCCTTGTCTCTCTCCACCACCTTGTGTAACAAGCAATGGAAAACATAATTATCTTCAACTCTTCTATAATTTGCAAGAAGTTTCCATTCATCCAGGTTAAGTACTTGATTTGTAGTCGGGTAAGGGAAGAAATACAGATAAAGATGCATGAGAACTGTAAATTTAGGACAACTGTTGGCACCGTGGAGATCCTAAGTATACCACTACTAGTTAAAGAGAATGAACATCAGTTATGCTGAGCTTAGTGGCCTCTAAGTCCTGCTCTGTAGGGAGGGTGACCATCTTTAATGCTATATTAAAGTGAATGGGAGTTTCAGGAAGCATAGATCCACCAGCGTGGAGATGAACTGCTGGAGCTTCACGTTCCTCCTTAGGAGCAAGATGATTTAGTCCAGTCTTGTGTGCAGAGGAGAAGCCACCCTTCAGGAGTGCTCTCTCTCTCAAGTTGAAATTCAGCTCCTCAGTGGGGGTGGCCACCTAGCAGTTGGTGCTGTTGCCACCAGCTTCTGCTGCTGCAAACAATAGTCCCTGACAGCAGCATGTCCTGTTTTCTCTGTGTCCAGGTGGGCAAACAGTGAAGCCCTCCTTCTCCTGCTGCGAGGACTGACTGCTTAACATTGCATGTTTGGGCTGAAGCAGGGATTTTCTTTTCTCGGAATCGCCAAGTAACTATATTGTGAGGAGTGTTTCAAACTGTTTTGGGGCTCCCTATTTCAAGGGAGAAAGTCACTTTTGCCTGTACCTGTGCTTTCCCTTTTGATTTGGCTGTAATGACTAAGAAAGAAGTGTCAGTGAGGACAGCACAATTCATCTTTTCTGTACAGCTAGAAACCCAGCTATACTGCTCCCAGCTGTATGGAGGGAAAAGCAATCAACTCCTTTTGGGTTATACTCTTCCCCATAGTGCCTTATGTAAAATAAATATTCAGTGACCAGTTGAAATTATTTCTCTCCATACCTTAAAACACTAGGATAAATGTTTCACCCTCATATTTTTCATTTTTGCTGTTGCCAATGTGCATCTTTTTCACTTCACTTAGTGTTTCTTCAGTCATTACATCATTGGTATGAGCTGATTGTCAACTGAAGGGCACTATGTCTCCTTGAAGAACAGTATCTTCCCATTGTCGCGTTTTTTTACCTCTAATGGCCATGAAAATTTTATTCTAAATCACCTTGTTTGGGGGAAAAAAAAGTTGGAGCTTAAACGTTATTTTTTACATGCCTGTCTTATAACTTAGTTTATCCAGTAAGTATGCATGAGCCCATTTTGGCTAATAAGGCATATGTTTGGTAATCCATGTTGTGTGCTGTGGTGTTTTCATTGGCATGTGTCTGATATGGTGGCATTATAAATGAATGGTGAAGAAATGACAGACAGCATTGTCAGAAATAACTAGTGCTTTAGGGAATACTATAGCATTTTTATTTTTAGAAAATGTTCATTTAAACATCTGGATGGGAGATAAGGGCCTACTTCTGAAACTCTGTCTCAAGGCTTATCTTTCACATACCTGGCTAGACTCAAAGGGATTATTCATAAGATTAAGGATCTGCAGAATTTACTTTACATTAATTTGAGTGGCAAATAACTAGAAAAAGCAAATTGTTTTCTCCACAAAAATATCTTGGGTTTCTGAGCCTGTGCATTGCTGAACTTGCATTATGAAATGATAAATTCTTTTAAATACCAGATAATTAGAGGTTGAGTGCTGTTTATTCCCTTGTGACAGAGCTTAGCCTTCTATTGGCCATTCCTGTATTGTACTGTCACAATAACTTTCCAGTGTGACAACTTAACAGTGTGATTTTTTTTTTTTCTATTCTTTTGTAGACTGTTCAAAACACTGTCCTATTTGGAAGAGAAATCTCTAATTGCTCAACATAACTTATTCTGCACAAGAGATTCTCCAGTGAAACTCAAGAAACTGGCCTCTGAAGGAGCTGTTCTTATCACACTTTAAATAAAGACAACACTCTGCATCTGTTCTTTGATAGCTTGGACTATAAAGTAGTCCCAGTTTCATAAGCTTCAGCTCTAAAGCACTCCCATTCAAATGTTCAGGCCTAACTAGGATGTTTCTGAAGCCAGAAATACTAGATCTTTGTGTATTTCTATAAATGCATGGCAATGCAGTTTTTCAGTTGATCTTTACATAATTTCAGCAGAATTTTTTGAAACATGTTAATGAGACCTGAAGAGATAAAATATCTTTGGTTTATAAGAGTAATGTGGATGATCTATATATAGCTCTAATTTTTGCTCCTGTGCTCCTTCACATATGTTTTTATCCTGGTTTCTGTCTACAAAGCAAGCAAGTTTATGCTTGCCTTGTAATCAGTTTCTCTTCCACAGTAAATGCCCTTTTAAGAAAGTAACTAAGGTCATGTTCAGAACTTATGGAATCGAAGTGTCCCCACCAATAATTTGTACAGTTTGTACTTTGTGGCTTAACCTTTTAACAGTTGTTCAGCTTAACCTAAACGAGTTATAAAAGTTCTTTCAATGTTTATGGTTTATAGCTTAAATACAAGGTCTTTTAGCTTATAACTTTTCCTTAAAGAATATAACAAGAATTAATATAAACCAGATTAATATTGATTGAGGTTCTCACACGACCTAACAAAACATTTTAACTAAACTCCTTCCAAGTTATACTTTTCTGTAGACCAGTGTGGTTTTGTACAATGCGTTATCAGACCTTGCAGCCCCCTAAGCTGATGGATTGTTACTATCAGACACGTAACAGCAGGTAGCTATCGAGTGGTTGATTTATATTAGCCATTGGATCTGTGCGAGGGCCACTAAGCTCAGCATAAATAATGTTATCTGAAAAGATGAAAGACTTATTCAAGATGTGGAGATACCCGAGTTTGGTTAACAGGATCCTACAATAAAAAGACCTAGGAACAGATTAAGCTTGTTATTTTTTATAGCAAAGCTACAAGGAAGTGAGGAGGGTAAGCTTTGACCATATGTAGTATGTCGAAAGTACTTAAGGACTTTTACCTGCTTTTGGTGAAAATGGAATAATTTGTTTGTTTGTGAGCCTGAATCTTAATTTTAAAAATGTTTGTGGCTTGATTATCAAAGTGGTTACTTTGGATTATTTAGTATTCAGCTTGATAGAAGACAAGAGGAGTCTCACTTAATCTGCCGGGCCATCTGATGACCAGACTTCACTGAATTTGGAACCACTCCATCAATGTCTTATGGGCTGTTAAAATTTACGTTCAGCTCAGCGTTAGATGTGGACAGCTGGCTAAGAGGAAAATACAGGAGCAATTGCCTACTAAGAGGAAACCTTTCTGAAGCCAAATTGCTTGGTGAAACAACTCAAATAGCTCTTAGGGAAAAGCCCTAAAGGATTTAACATGGCTTAAAACAATGATGTTCTACAGAAATTACTCTTACTAACCTGTAGGACTGAATACAAAGTACTGTCCTGCCTGTTGCATTTTTTAACCATATGCTTAGTATTCTATAGAGAAAAAGCAGGATTTTATCTCAAATCACATAAGGTTGTCCAAAAAACTTTGGAAAAGTAGTTATTTTCTTGCTAACACTAATTGTGTCTTTCTGCAAGTATATTTCCTGTTTAGGGAAGAAGAAAAAGAAAAGAAGAAAATAAAGAAAGAAACCGCTATTGGTTTAAGCTACTAAGTGTTTATGCAAAGCTAATAAAAAGACCGTCTTCTGAGGCTGTCTCTTGATGCCCATTGAAAGGCTCTATTTTTAATTACTGATAATTTTATCAGAAGTTAGCCATTTTGATTGAAATGTTCATTACAAGATATTTGCATGAGGCTGTCTGAAAATATGACAGTCAAAATGGTTCACCAGTTTCTTAAGTATCAGCAAAAATTTTACTGTTTCTCAATGGCACACAAGCTAACTTGGAGAATAAAAAAACCTAAAAGCTAGTAAGAGTGGAAAAATTTGAGATGGTAGCAGGAAGAGAAGACTTTAGTGAGGGTAAGGAAGACGGAAGCAAGATCTGAGGAGCAAACTGGGACTAACGAGATAAAGCCTGGAGTAAGAACAGTGCCTATAAACTTGGTCCTATATTCTGGACGTGGGTCCTGTGGTCCATCTAGTGTTTGTTCCTACAGTGAAGTGTTCCCTAGTAACAACACACCACAGAGTCGAATGAAGTTTGTATCATCTGATACATTATAACCACAAGTCTTGACCTCAAAAACATAAAAATTATCTTTCTGTGATTTCTTTGGGGTTTGTGTGTGTATGTTGTTTGAGTATGTAATCAATATCTAAGACTGAAAATTATTGTTGTCACAAAGGTCAAAATGAGATTTAGGTCCCCATGGAGCATAAAATAAGTGAAAAAGCTTGCTTCAATGTAAGATGTTTTACTGGCTTTGGCTTATTTTTTGTGAGCCTCTGTTCATACAAAAAGTACATAGAATATTCTGCAGATTACAAAAAGCTTCCCCTGAAGAATCTTATGATACTACTTTTAAGCAAGTCATATTTCCCCTGTCTTTTAGGAGAGGAAACTGATATCCACAGTAAATAGAAATCTGATCATGCGAGTGATATTGAAGATCTCTGTAGCATACATATCTTGAGATGTCTGCTTAGCTCTTCCAATGGGCTGAGAGATGTGTTCACACAGAAACATGAAAATCAAATAAAATGTCAGTTTAAGTACATGTCATGCTAATCCCATCTGGATGACCGACTTTTAGATCGAATATTCAATTATTTGAGAAACTATTCCTGCTATTTATGAAAGGTTAAGATGGGGTTTTGTGGCAGAGCACAAATGGGAATCAAGAGTCCTAGTTCCTTGTCCCATGTTACTACCACAGATTCATCTTGTAGTATGAGTTATAACTGAATTATGAGAGTAATTTCAATTGTTACTGTCCACTCAGAATGAGCAGTCTCCTTCATATACTCTCTTGTTAAACAATGAATATAAACTTCATTGTCATTGTCTATGGGAAAGGTCTTCTCTGCAATCATTTGCTCAGCTCTTTTCAGAGAAAATATGAGAAAATCCTTTTATGAAAGTGAAGTTTAACAAAGAGGCTGGTAACAATACCAGTTCATTTCAAAGGGAAAGAATAGAAGAGCCAGTGATGTTTTGTGTTTTTTTCTTTTCTTTTTTTTGTGTTATAGTTAGGTCAAAAAGGATATCCTGGCTGTTGTGTGTGCTTTCATGTTGCCGTTGTGCTGTATTCAGAGACCTGATTGCATTTCACATTCTCTGAGATTTGTTTTTTTGGTAACATTAAATAGCAGTGAAATCAAAGGACCAAACCACAAGTGATAGCCAACTATGGAATCTGTAGACCTCTTTTATGCTATGAGTTTAAGGTTTCATTTAGACTTTTCTAGATCATATATATAAATCACCGCTCTGAAAAGGAATCTAGTTGGTTTACCATACATACCACGGTGACGGAAGAAAATGTAACATGTACACAAAAGTACATTTTATATGCCATTTGTGGTTCATTTTTGTGCCAGGCTTCTGAACACTGGCTTGTATGGCTGTATTTAGCCTGGTAGCATAAGGGCTTGAAAGCTCACTGATTTTTCTCACCTATCAGTCTTTAAGAGAGCGAGGTGAATGTTTGATTTGGTTGATGTCACTGGCTGAGGGGGTATCTACATGTTGAAGTTCTTTGTTTACTACCATTAATGAGATCTTATCTTTATGTGATAGGAGACAGATGGTTTATGTTCTTGAACCAAAGACAATAAAAACAGGTGTTAAAAGTGAGGAGTGAGCAAGGGGAGAAGATGAAATAAGATGACAAAATGTATCTGCTTTCTTGCCCAGAAAGAGGTGATGAGATTAACTAAGCATGATGAGCTGAAGGGGCGGGAAGACAAAGATTAGGGCTAGTAGCAGAGATAGCTAGAAGGCTGAGGATTTTTTTGGAAATGAGATAATTAACCTTAAGGCCACTCATTGTGCCATGAGGTCCCTTTCAAATGGAAGGCTCCCGTTCCTAGTGATTTTGCAGACACTGATATTGTTCCCAAGTACTTAGAAACTAAGACAACACCTGTGAGGAGAGAAAGAGAGATGCTATGTGGATATTTAACATATCAAACCAGTTGTTAGAAAAGAACAAATCATCAGGAAAAGCAACAGTAAATGGAAGGTAAACCCTTAACCTAGCCTAGAATGAGATTAGTTGACTTTGCACGACCTTTGCTACAGAGTTAGCATTTGATGTGTCTTTAAGAAGGAAAAGGCAGGAAAGCCATGAAAAAACAAAGTCACAGAGCTTTGTTTGAGCATCTGGTCAATGAATGGATAAGGTAGTGACAGTAATGGTAATGTGACCAGTGAAGATTACAGTCTCTCTCCAGGGGGAGAGAGGTGACCAATTAAAAACCCAAAACCAAAGTAGATAAATGCAGATCAAATTTAAAGTTTCAAAGATCCTTGAACCGGAATGGGATGCCCTGAAAGAAGAGCTGAGCACTCCTTCACCAGGAATCCTTCCCTTCCCAGCTGGTTGTTTCTATCTTTGCATTTTTTTAAGAAAATTCTTGACACCAAATGCAAGGTAGCTACCTATGGGAATGACTGCTTGTTCCTTGGTGTAACCTGCTGATCTCACAAATGAGCAGACGTAAGGATGAGGTTTAGGGAGAAGGATAAATCTACCAGAATACAGCTCTGAAGTCTTCTCTGTTGAGGAAGAAACACAAGTGTCTCTTCTTCATTTTTCCTGGACCTCTAGGTCACATAACAAGCTGCCCGTTAATGTTTCATGGTGGTGTTGACCGAAAGGGACACGATGGTTATGGCTGACCAGAAAGGCAAACAGCCTTTACTCCATTATTTCCTAGGGCAGGCGCTTGTAGCTCTCCAGGTATTTTCTCATGTGGCTAATGGATATGCCTCTCCTGTTATTTTTAATTAATAGGTAGCAGTTGCCTTTGCCAGCCAACCCATGTTTCTGTAACAGAAGAGGAAAACATTCCTCATCCATTAACCACATTTTATTTTTTTTTGTGGGACTGTGTATTGGATCTGGCTGGGATGAAGTTAACTTTCCCCACAGCAGCCCTCATAGTGCTGTGCTTTGTATTTGTAACAAGAATGATGTTGATAACCTCAAAAAAACCTCATAACACCAAAATTTTGGCTACTGTTATGATGACACAGCATCAAGGCTGTGTCTCCAGCCCTCCCCAAAAAGTTAACCCTCCGCCAAAGTTAACCCACTGCAGACAAAAAATGGAAAAACTAGTTGGTTTGAGGTAAAACAGAACTTTCTTTTCAGAAATTTTAGTTTTCAGTTAAGCCTCCTCTAACTAACTGAATTTGCTGAAATTAATGGCATATTTTTCAGACAGTAGTCCGCTTCCGAAGTGATAAGACCTAATGTTTATAGTTAATACCAAGGGGTGGTATGCAGAGAGGCTCCTGCTTATACTTATTGCTATAACAACCAAGGTCAGCTAAATTTGTTATATGCCCTGTTTTTTGGAAGTGGAAAAGTGCAGTGGGTTCCCACCTGCGGGGAGGAGCGGACAGGACAGGTGACCCAAAACTGACCAACAGGGTATTCCATCCCATCTGCCTCATGCTCAGTATAAAAGTTTAGGGATCAAAGGGTCAGCCTCTTTCTTCAATGGCCGACATCCAAGGAGGTCTCTGTCTGTTCATCTGCCTTTGATCCTGATCCATGTGTTCCTGAATCTAGTTCCTGAGTTCAGCTCCACTCTGTCACTGAGTCCAGTCTGGGACTTTACCAGTGCCTGACAGTGATGTGATCATCATCCTGAGAACTTCATACTGGTTTTGTATATATTGTCTATATTTCATTATTTTCTATTTTGATATTATTATATTTTCTTTTTATTATTTTATTGTTAATATTTCATTAAAGTAGTTTAGTTTCTTTTAAACTCATAAGTCTCTTCCTCTCTCATCCTTCTGTCCCTGAAGGGAGAGGCGGAGAGAGCACCTGTCATTCATTTTAGTGGCCAGTCCAGACCAAACCACAACACTCATCTGAGGCAATATGGCAGTACAGACATCTGGGATGGGTAATTTTTCTGTTGATAAACACAGTTACTAATATTGTTGTGTTTGCTTGTGGAGAAATATTGGAGCAATTCTACCCTATATGAAGTGCTAATGAGGAACAGTACTGCCCAGCAGCATTTTGGTCCAAGCAGATGCAGATCATCTTTTATTTGTGCATGAAACTGTGAATTTATTTTTCCTTTTTTTGCTTTTTTCAGTCCTTGCTCAACTGTTGTTTGTTGTTCTCTAATATATTGTAGAGAGGGGAAGGACCACTAGTGTGCTCTAACGTTGCCCAGGCTGTATTTTGGATGTTTTTCTGTCTACTTATACTTTTTAAAACTGCCTATCAGCCTGATGTCTATGGTAACTCATCAGTGAAATAATATTTCAGAAAGATTTGTATTATGCAGCTGCATGCATCTAAAGCAATGAATACATTCAGTTTTGAGTTTATATGTATTTTCAAATTGGCCTAGAGATTTATTTTTTAGACCTAATGAACAGAATATTTCCATGGCTGAAAAATAAAACTTACTAAACTACCGACAGATTTCAAAAAATCTGCTTCAGCTGTAATGTTTTAACTAATAATCTTTGCAATCTAAGGAGAAATTGCACTGACTACGCTACATGAACTTAACCCAAATAAATCAGAACCTATTTGATCATACTATAATTTCACATTTAAATGTTTTCAGCTTACACTATGCACTAAAAAGACTGTGACCTCCAAAGGATGCAAAAAGATGTGGTGTTAATTGCTGTCTTCCCACCCTGAAAAATGGTGGGAGGGCCAATCTCATTGTAGCAACATGAATGCTACTGGTTCCTGAAATTTAAAAATCGGACTTTAATTCAGGTATAATCCAGATGTGTAGGACAAGGGAAATATAAAGCGTGCTTGCTGTTCAAAATGAATCTGTTTAAGCCATAATGAATATCTGTTGATCTAGTATCAATTTTTGATTGAATGGTAGACAGTGACTCAAAATCCTTCCTACGGTATTCCTAGGGGTATCATGCTATAAGAATTAACAAGTTGCCAAAAGGATAAAATGCTTGCTCAAGTCTCCTTCAAAGCATAAATTTAGGTTCCTTGTAAATGGCTTTTTGAGGCAATGAAGAGTTGTGTTCTTCATGATACAAGAGGAGGTCATTCCCAAGTTTACCCCCTCTGTCCTTGAGGAAATGGAAAGATCTGCTGAGAATTTTATCTCCTGCGATCTCTGGGTAGTGCAAGACAGTAAGGCAACCTTTTCTGATTAAAAGACTTGGTTCTTGTGCCCTTTCTGTGAAAGGGGTAACACTGAGTCAGAGATGACAACTGGAGAATCCCATACCCTCTGCCTCTGTGTCTGATTGGACGCTGGCGTATCTTCTGCTTGAAACTGGCTCAAGCATGCCAACCACCAAGTTAATTCTTTCATGCTTTATGGAAAGCCTCTTATCTCATTTGTACTACTGTATGCACAGAGTAACTCCACTGGAAATAAACCATTGTCTCAGAGGTTAAAATGTTTTAAATTGATCATTATTGTTGCCTGTAACTTATATATAACTTATATAAATTGCCAAATATCAGCTTGCATGGCTTCTGTGAGACTGCATCTCAGTGAAGGAATGAGAGGTGGATAATTTAATAATGGATCGCACAGGATACGATAGACAGTACATAGACTATTACTTTGATGAGGTACTTTGGGTTTACTTGCAATCAGTCTTCTGTAACACTAAAGCAATGCACAGGATTTAAATTTCCTAAACCATATAAAATGGCTTTACTGTAAGACCTTACCTCCCTGGGGGGCGGGTGTCCTTAAACTTTTGCTTTGTGCACGTATACCTGTACTGGCATCAAAACCAATGCAAGCACTCATTTTCGTAACATATGTGGCTACTGCACTGTTAATCCAGTGACAAAATGTTGCCAGGAAACCCCAAATGAGAAATTTAATACCTCCAGTCCCTTCCTATATCACCAGTAGGAACTGATCTGGTGTTCTCTGAAATGTGCTTAGAAAGGTTACCTTCATATTACATACAAAAGCTAACCTGCATGTTTAAATTATGTATTTATTTTAAACCCCCTGTCATGTTTGAAACAACAAGCACTTTTCTTCAGAAAAACATAAATCAGAGTGAAGTCACTTGACTATATGAATATGTAACAATATTGATGTGGGATGACCAAGTTGCATTACTTCAGTATTATAAGGATGAATGTAGAAATGTTTAAATGCGTATATCTCAGGTGCCAGTGGTCCTGAAGAAGATTAATCAGCCTGGGGCGCAGCTCTGAATGAGGATGAAGGAGCTTATGTTGGACTTCTCAGAGGTTTGAAGTAAGGGTATGATTCACTGGCCCCCTAAGAGAGACTGTGGATCTAGGCTGGGGTGCTTATAGTGCCAGATGTTTATGAAAAAGTCAAGGTTGCCACATGTGGCTGTGCTTGTAGAGAAGAGGGGCTGGTCTTTCTGTTTGACAGCAACTTTCCACTTGCATATTTCAGGTGAGCCACAGAATTTTTCCGTAGAAAGGAAGGGAGAGAGAGGGAATCTTCACAAAGACTGGTAAGTTGGAGGCTGCTCCATATTCTTTTATTGTCAACACTGTAACATGTTTGGATAGTTTCTACATCATAATACTGTTCTTCTAATATATAATAATTTCCTTATTAAATAAGTTTATTTTATTCTGTGGTATTATTTCAGCTTAAATACAAGTGCAAAATAATTTTCTTTACAAAGTCCTTTTGCCTTTCAACTTATTTTCCAGTTACACAGTTAACCAACGTGGAGAAAACACGTGTAAACTGCAATTTCTGAATGTAAAGGCATCAATAGAAAGCTTAACAGATTTGTAGCCATATCCAAACAAAATGTAAAACTCCTATAAAAATGTTCTTGAAGTCACCTTCTACAGCCTTGCTTCATTTTACATTGAACCTTGAAAAATGATGAGCACTTGTCAAGAGAGGCAGTCAATGAGCCAGGAGCACTGTATCTCCAGCAGAGTCGCTCTTACCAAGTACTTGTCTTGGGTGCTAGACAGGATCAGTAACATCAAAATCAGTAAAATCAAAAACATCCCCCAAGAAAACACTGCCTAATAAGCTGTGCTATGCTACTACAGGGCAACATTTGATTCCATGAATACCCAAGTTTTCCACAGATTAGTGAGATTAAAATACGCCTGTGGCTAATAATTTATTGTTATTAGGAAGGGAATAGCTAGTTCTGCCCAACAATACTTAGTCCAGCACAGGAAGGGCACTTTTGGGCATACTCTAAGATCCTGGTCACCTTTAGTGGTTTCACACGAGAGCATAGTGCAGCTTCCTTCTGCATCCAGGCTTCCTTCCTACAGATAGCAGGGCACAGAGGAGATGGGGCAGTACGTGCTTTAGTCTAATTCCAGCACGTAGGCAATGCGAGCAACTGAGCTTGGCCATTGAGAAGAGTTCCCAGTCCCCACCTTTTGGATGTAACTTTAATATTTGGCAGTCAAGCTCAAATTTTGCACTTGAACCCAAAGCGACAGCTTTATATGCTTCCAGAGCCCAAAGACAGTACTTTCATCATAAAACCACATTATTTCAAACTGAGTGAGCATGTCCTATTTGCCTTCTCTTTACTGTCTCATCTCCTGTGGCCCCAGAAATGAGTTTCCAACCCCCCACTGATGCCTGCTGATAAGAGACAGAGTATGAGCAACAGGAAAAATTCGTGAGCTCTGTTTTAAATCAGCATCCCTGAACTTTGCTAATCGCCAAGTGTAGGATGTACTGCACTGCAGATTTATAGGCTGTGTTAGGATTTTGCTGATAAAGGTCACAAAAGTTTTAAAATGGTGTGACTGCTGTTTGTTGATATACAAAACACAGTCTCGTTTCAGAAGTCTGAAAAGTTTTGTAAAGCATGTGTTTACTTGCCATGCAGTTAACATTCAGTGAAGAGAAGGCCCGAATAAGAATCGAGCTGTCTGTTCCTATTACATTGGGATCACAACTCACACGGTCGGATTTCTTCGTCCTTATATCAGTTTTATAGCAACATAACTCCACTGATTTTTATTGGTTACTCGCACATGAAAGGAATGAGATGTAGCTCTGTGGAGTATTTTGTAAGGCAAGGTCTTGTCTCTCTTCTACCATGCATGCACACTGCTCAAATAGAAACAGTCTGAAGTCAGTATAAAAACAGCAAAACACTCACTTTTCCACACAGCCTGAAAGCTAATCACAATGAGCTGAGGTGAAAGCCAGAGGTGGCTCTTTGGAAGCCACTTCTTTAAAGGGATAAAATTCCCTCAGTGTTTTATTTTGTTCACTTTTTTTGAAATGCAAAATGCTCCATCAAAGAGTTTTAAGGAAAAGAAAAAAACCCTAGAACTCCTACTTTGCTTTAAGCAGATTTTGAAATTACACAAAAGAAATTAAAATCTAGATATTCACTTAATATTAACAAGTTTATTCTTTGTTCCCTTGCTGGTGAAAAATTGGTGATGTCTTGTGTCCAGAAATTAGTTATTCTAGAAAAAATAAGTTGATTTACATATATTCCTGGTTATTCTGAAGTGTCTAAAAGGGTCATTTCAAAGTTTAAAGACGGCTAAAAATGAAAACGGGAAGTGAAGTCTACCAATGTGATTCAGAAGGAGTGCTAACAGAAGTCAGGTGGATCAAACTCCTCTGAAATCAATACGCTTGTCTTTATTGCCAGAGTCAACACAACCATACAATAGGAAACCAACTGTTTAATATCTCTGTCTGGAGTAAAGGAACTCTGCTTTGGTTAGCCTTAACCTTTGTGAAATTTCAGTTCAGATTTGCTTTAACTTGAAAGGCTTGAACTGGAAAGGACAGACGGCTGTTTGACAGAGAGATCGCAGGGTGGAATCTGACATTTTCCCAGCCCCGTGGCATTGAAGTTGCAGCACCTTGTCATTCAAATATCCCTGATATTCAGCCAACTCTTGCTCTATTATTTATTTCTCTGAGAGTTGATTAAAGTTTGAACAGTGAGGTGCAGAAGGATGCCGCCTGACTTTTCACCTTACCTCTTGGTGAATTCTGCTTCTGATCTCCAGTTGTCAGAAACTGTACAGCCAACCACAGTCCAGATGTAAAGAGAGGTGATTTTCTAAATATTGCTCCAGCCTCAAATTTTGGCACAAGAAGACACTAACTAACTTCTTAAATATTTATAATACAGCCAGAATAAATATGAAGTAAAGGAACAAGTAGATTTTTTAATGACTTCCTTCTCTGGGGGATGCGGGGAGGAAAGCTATTGGAAACAACGCCCTTGCGAGCTGCACAATTTCCTTCTAGAAAAGCAGCAGTGTGTAGGCAGCATAGCTTATGGTTTAGAGGCTGTGGGAAGAGACTATTGATATTTATTATTTAAATATGAACTATCTCAAAATACAACAAAATACAAAAAAGAAATCCTTAAAATCAAGGGAGCTATGGTATTTTGAGGATCAGCCCATAGCATTAAACGTGGTGTCACTTATGCTGAAGTAATGCCACAAAGACAGCTTTTGTTCTGTGATTTAAATGTAAAACTGTCAGTTGTAGCTACTACCTAAGTGTATCAGATATTGCAGGACAGATGAGAAAGGTGCACTTAATTTTTAATAGCATTATCAACCTGCTGTGGTGCGTATTTAGCCAAACTACAGAGACAGTGTTGCATCCAACTGTGTGCAGCCTAGTACCATCTAGTACAATTCACAGTAGGTTTCTGTTATGTTTCAATTGGTAGCAAGTTTCCTTTAAACCTTGTTATTCTCTTGCTTCTTATTTTTATGAGCAGTCACAGGAGGTGCAGACATGTGGACTGGGTTGTAGCATCATAGGTGGCCAGGTGACACCAAGTTTTGAATTCATATTTCCTCAGGCTGAGTTGATTCACCTGAAGTACTTTTCTCAGTGACCAATTGAAGTTCAGACCGATTAACTGGAAGGTGATTGATTCACAAATGCAACAAAAGTGAAACTGGTGACACTGAGGAAGTATGTAAAGAAAGGCATTTTTGTCCCATTCTTTTAGTGATTTCTTTGTCCTCAAAGCCAGAGAATATCATCTTCAATGTGCTTCATACAGAGCTGGAGCTTAAAATGGCAAAGCAAGTTGTTCTTTGCTTTGTTGAAATTTATTTTTGTCATCAAATTTCTGATAAAAATGCATGGTTTTCTCTTTTCAGGGTAGTTTCACAGTGAACCAGACCTTTTTGACTTGGGATTTTGAATATGTCAATGCACTTCGAAGAGGGCAACACCTAAAAAGAAGTCCAAAGCTGCATCTACAAAACATTCAGAAGGTGGCTGTTCATCTGCTAGGTGGGATGAATGGGAGGGAATCCATTACACAATGCTCCAGTGTTTACACTGGCTTCCCCTTCTTTTCTGGGTACAATTCAAAGGATTGCATTTGATCTAACCCTACAGAGGATTAAAGGAGGATTAAGGGGCTGAAAAAGTCAGTTGATAGAAGTTTGCCATTGATTTCAACAAGGCCGTGATTTCACCTCCAGTGACTGCCCTCTGTAATCAGAAAAATGTGCCTCCTCTTGGGCCCATGACAAAGGACAGGATCGAGGGGAGTAAATTTTTGCAGTTAAGCAACCAAATATCATAGAATCATAGAATTGTCTAGGTTGGAAGAGACCCTTGGGATCATCAAGTCCAACCATCTACCCTACTCTACAAAGTTCTCCCCTACACCATATCCCCCAACACCACATCTAGAAGTACCAAACTCAACAGCAGATATGAAACCATTCCTCCCCTCCTTTATGGATGTGAATAGCAGAGAAGCCTCTGACTATGTAACTGCACACATGCTGGCTTGGTATGCAGGAGGGAGAGGAGCGGTGGGACCCATGAACATAGGAAGAAGGGAGTGATGACCCTCGCAGTGAGTACCTTCATTCCAGATAGGAAACCCCAGCCCAAGTTAGTGACTGAGTAGGAGTTCTTAAGCTATAACAAAAGCAAGTGACAGCAGATGAAATAGCCTACCTGATAAAATTGGGGGAAGAAGCTGTATCAGAGAAGAGCAGGAGAGATCAGAGTTATTACTAGGAATCCAAACAGTTAAATCCTCCTTTGCTTGTAGGATGTGGCACTGGTCACCTCTTGGCAGCTGCTTAATGTAAGGGTTTGTTGTCCCAGTGGCAGAGGGGCCAGAGCAACCTCCTTCTCCACTTGCTGACAAGCAAGAGAGCTGTTCTCATATAGAGTGAAGACATGGCTACCAGGAAAACTTCATGAAATGCTCCCAATTCCATAGGAGCTGAAGGGTAGCATCATCCTCTTCTTTTTTTTCCTTTTTTTTTTTCATTCCCTGTGGTGAGGTGTCTCTCTAAGGTGGCATCAAAAAACATAGCTTCTGATAGTTCAGCCAATGTTTTGTCCTAACTACCCTTATCCTTCCAAATATGATAGTATTTTACCCGATGTGTTGTGCTGCACTTGAATAACAGAACAGCCATGTCTTAGATTACAGCATTACTTGATATCTCAATTTTATAACATAACTATCAAATAAAATTTGATTTTTTTTAAAGCTTATCACAGAAACAGAAAAAGATTAGTTAAAATAAGGTGGGTTGAAATGGGATGATAGGTCCTTCTGGTCAGTTGTTACATTTAACTATTTCAGATTGGCAGCCTAAAGGGACTGTTTTTTCAAACCTACAGAGATTTTTCTTTCTGATGTCTCCAAAGAGAGGGCATACATTTCTGTTTATAGAGAGCACATGAAATCCTGGTTGTACTGAAGTTGATGACAAAACTTCAAAAGAGACAGATTGATTTAATTGGATGGGCTGGTACTATTTAACTTGTAGAGCCCTTTTTGTCTGATTGGGATAGTAGTATTATTAGCTTTTTTATTTGGCTTTAGTTTTGTTGTGAAACTTTCCCTTTCCACTTAATTTGTGTGATACTAGTGTTGTGAGGAAAAGTCCTGATTGTCAGGGAGAGCTAGGTTATTGCCTTAGCAAGGTGTCAGGGAGAAATCCTAGTTTATTCATTTATACCTTCTAAAGGAGCACTTGTCTAATTTTTATTCGTTACATAACCAAAGAATGATACCTTAATTGAATATATTGATGGGTTAATTTACTTTATTTGTATAGTAATAAATTAAAACCTAATTTTTATGTCCATTAATGGAAATGAAGGTAAATGTACTTTCAAATTTGTAATGACGTCTTAACGCTTTGTTGCAGTTTTCTCTCCTTGATTATGTATGAACATTTTCTTTTAATGCAAAGCATTAATTAATTCATTAGAAAAGGATTATTATTCCATTGAAGACAAATATATTTGGCTTTAAAATAACTTTGCTATCATATTATTTAAGCTTGTCCAGATACATGGTGTATGACATAAGTTCTCACACATATTTCTAACTCATTTTCAGTAAATGGATTCAGAATTTTCCAGTCCCATGATTCTTAAGAGTAAATGTATTTCTTTGTAAATCTAAGATTAATCCCTTTGTCTAATTATGGCATTCTTTGCTTGATTCATCCTATTTAAAATAAGTAAAGATGCTTGCCAAGCCAATTTGTTGCTGCAGGTCTTGCAGCCTGTGCCTGTGGTGCCTGTTTCAACAAACTTTATTTGACACAGATTTTTCAGAAATTACTCTGATGATTTTTCATAACTTTTTTCAAGTGCTGATTAAGGGTTAGGTTAACTAAAAAATCTAGCTGGTTAAAGAAGGATTTCCAAAAATACTGTAATGAGAAAGATAGGCGTACATGCTCCGTAACACTTCTAGGAATTACGGAGTGAACCTTTGTGTAGCTATATGTATAGCTATCTCATTGCATTTGAAAATCTAGCCTGCACACTAAGCCAGCAAGCTCTCACATCCCAAAGTCTTTCTGAAAATGAAACTAGGCTCAGATCCATGGATGCATTTTCTCCCGACCTGAATGCAAAAAAACCCCACAGGAAATATACGCGGTAAAGTTTAGTCAAGGTGCATTGGTTTTTCTAGGAGAACTTGAAGGCACTTTTGTCAGTGAAGTATCTCAATATCTCTGTGGGGCTGGACCTTACAGACTTTATGCAGAACTGGTTCTGGGGACGTTTTTAAATTATGCTAACAGTGGGGGCCACAAACATGCAGTTTCTGCAGTTTTCTCAGTCCCATTTAGGCACATAAGCTTTCATGAAACAGGATGAAAGCATCTACACAACCCTGTGATCTTCACATGGGCTTCTAACATTACCTTGAATCTGCTGTGCAAAATTAATCAGCTTCTTTATTTTTTCAAATTAGCAGTGGAGGATTTTGACCTCACTTTTATGAGGTAACAGAAAGCCTGTCTGTTCTTTATGACCCTAAAACTCAATAACTTTCACTTTCTCTTTGAGTTATTTTTATAAAGGGAATGAAGTTGTGTGAGTGAAGAAGGGGAAAAAGCACCCTGGAAAAATTCAGAGATGAAATTAGTAACGTAAAGACAACTTTTTTTCTGCCACTGGAAAATGCAGAAGGCAAGAGAAGGGGTGAGAGGATGAAGGAAACAGCTGTATCTGTTTCATAAGGACTTTCCTTCTAAATACCGTGGGAGTTATGAGAATGAAGCCACAATAGAAACAGGCCTTTAGCATGTAATTCTTTGTCTTGTTCATTGAGGTCAGGAGAAAATAGCCAGCACACTGCATGGCAAATATGTTAAAAAAAAAAAAAACAACAGAAAACCCCAAAAAACATAAACAATGTATTTCAGGGAAGGAAGTGATTTGAGTTGTCCATTATCAGGTAATACTGTGGAAAAAAGTGCTATTGTACTTCTCATCCGGTCACATAATGCACAGCTACTAACAATGACAACAAGTAATGCTGGAGTCTTTACAAAAATCCTCCCTGTATCTTCCTGGATCTTGCTCACATCCACAAGCAGTTGCACGCTAAGACAAGTCAGAGAATTCTGCCATGCCTCTGTGAAAGTCTCAAAGTCACAGCTCCATGTATTATTTAAATAAATGAATGAGCTACAGTGAAACATGAAAATAACTCCCTCTGGATACTCTTAATATAATAAATCATATGAGCTCTGGGGTTTTTTTGGAGTGTGATGTCATCAGAACCCTTCAACAGAATTATTTTGCTGTATCTCATCTATTATTCTACATATTAACAGAGAAACAGCTGTCATTCTGATGAATGTCCTAAGGGCATTCAAAATAATGGCATGTGCAAGTATAGCCAAAAATACTTGGCATCAATTGCAACTCATTACTGGAGTTCAGCATCCTGATCAACGTTTAATGAATTATGATCAATTTTAAGTGACCATTTATCATCTCGCATTGACTGGCACGCTAAATCTTTGACAGAATGGCAAAACAGGCCTAATGCCCATCGTTGCCAAAGTGTCTTTGACTGAAGACCCTTCCACCCCTGAACAATCCACTGCAGCATTCAAAATATAGCAAACTGTGACAGGCACTCTGACCGCCATCCGAAGAATTGTTCTAGTTCTTGTTGCTCTAAGTATAAGAAAGATACTGAAGTGCAAAATAGAAGTGTTAGAAACTTTATTTTGTTAATATTCAAGCTGGTCATATTATAGAAATAATTCAAATTTGGGAGGCAATGAGATTAGTTTCCTCCCTAAAAATAGATCACTTCTATGCAGCCAATACTCTATTGACTTTCTTGAGGCATTCTCTCCTCAGCTTGAATTTGTCTTCTGTCCTTCCTTTCATATTCACACCTTCTTTAATCGTGTTTGCAACATCAAAATTCTGTTTGATTTTATAACTTTAGTGTGGTTTGTTTCATGACAGATAAGTGGATTCCACAGCCTATTGCTGCTGTTGAAATAGTTAGGCTTTTAACAAAAAATGGTTGCTCACCTCTTTGCACAAGTCTTTTGAAAAACTCAAGTACAGGAATTTGGACTTGGAACAAACACTTGCCAACCGGCAAGTTTTTGGCACTTGTTTTCATCTAGGTGTATATCTATAGCCTATAATACTAGATTAAGGCTAGACAGACACCTCAGTACTGTTATAATGGTTCAAAGGTTCTGATGCAAGCTNAGAGATGAAAAAATAACCTGTGCTCCAGATACAGATACAGATACATATGTTTTATGACATATACACGCTTTTGCGTGTATATGTAATAAAGNTCTTGACATGGTAGTGATTTTTATTCATTTTGCGTGTATATGTCATAAAACGTTTTAATGAATAAGTTTAGAGTTTATCTCTTCACTGGAAAAACTTAAGCGAGCCAAAGTCAGAGTGAAGCTAACTCGATACTATTGCAGCAAGTCTGTCAAACTTGAAAATTGATGATGGCAATGATTTCTGCAGCACTATTTATCGTTATGCACAACCTAAGTCCTATCCAAATTCCAGTGTATTCACACTGTGCATACCCTTCTCGGATCCTGAAAGAGGCTTTTTCTAATGTAATATCTGAAGCTCATTCTTCATTGGTCCCAATGGAACTAATCCAAAAGGAGTTTAATTACATATTTCATTAACAATATTGCCAACAAAACCACAACCTTCCTACAAGGAAGTCTTTCTAAAAACTTAGTATGTGCAAGAGAGAAGACTGATGTATAGTGCAAAGAACTGGCTTATATGTATATTTATTTGCACAGCTCTTAAGACCATAGGAAACACCATTCAAAATGAGACAGTCTAGCCAAAAAAGCCTGCCTGAGTGGCCAGCAAAAGAGAGGAAAACCAGCAATAATTTTTCTGATTCCCTGCTGCCAGTAATATGCACTTTAAGAACATACCTCAATGGTTTCTTCTTTCCTGAATTTGTCTTAACTGCCATTTAAACTTTTCTAAACGTTTGGAATCCACAATATCTTTTGGCAATGAGTTTCCATGAAACAATTAAACACAGTAGAAGAAACAACTCCTTTTCTTTGTTTGTAACTTGCTGCCTCATCACTTCATGTGACGCTCCCTTCTTTCTGCCTTGTGTGGACCATGGTTAATGCTTAACTTCTCTTCATATTCTTTATGCTATTTGTAATTTTATAGCCCTTTAATCTTCTTTTCCCTCAATTGTTGTTTTCCAGGCAGACCTCTACAAGCATATTTTCTATTTCAAAATTGGGGAGCATGTCCCTTAGCGTGACTGTTTTTGTTTGGATGAAATAGAACAGCGTAGAAACATCACTATGTGCAGGTTAGCAATACAGGAGAGAATTTCTTAATGTGGGACCCTATTTTTTTTGTCCTATGAGCCATTAAAGATAAGCTGTAGCTCTGTAATATACTATCAGATTTGACATTGTATAACTATTACTGCCATCTACTGCGCTGTGAAGTTCTTTTCTGTTAAGGGCATACATCACTGTGTCAACCTGAGGAGGCTGCCATTGATTTGTTAAAATATCCATTATGGCTTATTACATGGAAAAGCACATGGGCCATAATGGTTTAGTCAGCAAAGTTATCTCACGGGTACCTGGGGTTTGGACAAGGTGCTTAAAGAGGAAGATTTGCTTGCTGACAAATATTCTTCCTTTTTTGGTGTGTATTAAATTAATGGGAACCATATGGTGAAGTACAGAAAAAACACTGTGTTAATATCCCTTGCTAACTACAGCCACCTGTTATAATGGCCAGACTAATAACAGGCCTGTTGGTGGTTGCTATTAACATATTCAGAGCCATTCTCTGCTTTTTTTGGCAGTTGTATATAATTGCGCGTCACTCTCCTCAAAACTGAAAATCCTGTGGTTAGTTGTTTTACAGATCCCGAAGGCCAATATGGGGCAGCCATACATAACCTTTCCTACTTAAAAATTTGCTTGCTTTAGTTTTCATTAACCTTATGATAAAGTAAAGTCTGGTTTTGTGTTTATATGCCACTCAGTTTAGGAGGCTCACACCCACTAATCCTCAAGTTCTGACGTGAATGTGTCATTGTGGTGGTTTTTTTTCACCTTCTCCTCATTCTCTGTGCCCCATTTGCTGTGATCATACCTTAGCTCACTTGATTCTCTAGTTTCAGGTTTTTGTCAACATGCCTAAAAGCAGTACAGTGATAAGTAGGCTGCAAAATAATTCTGCGTAATGAGTTTCATATACTAGTTAACCATTTATTGTTAATGTAAGCAATGCTCACTGCCATATGTATTTGAAACAGTGATTGTGCTTCCTTATCAGGTTTTAAAGTCACAGGAGTGATTCTGTGAATGAGAAGGGTAAAACCAGCTTATAACTCCTTTTTATCTGCTTGGTTGCCTCTGCTCCTTGAAGATCCACCAAATGTATTTTGAAAGAAAAGCAACAAGCTAGGAATTGTTAAAACTTGCAGGGTCAAGAGTGTGGTTGGATTACAGCCTTACCAGTCATTAAATTACTGCCCAGACACTACACCTGTAAGCAGCAGCCTTCAGAGCTGGTATTGGGAAAGGAACATTTCAGTCGCTGTCCTGGATCCAGCTGAAGAGCGGAGGAAGAGGTTGAAAACATCTTGAGTGTCTTGAGGAGAAGATGTTAGTTCTGTAGATTGAATGGCAAGATGTATTCTTAGGACTCAAGCCAGGAAAACGCCCCCTTTCGTGGAGAATAAAATGAGATCAAAATGTACTTATCCCTAAGAATTTTCTCTTGCGCTTCTGGAGATGAATAATACACCACCATTGAACTCACCCAGTGTGGTCACTTTTACGAGTCCTGCTTCATGCTCTGGTCTTCAAGAGCACAGTTTCCATCAATTTAAAGACTGGTATTGAGGCTAGCCCATTAATTTCTTAACAATTTATTTGAAGAGACTGCTATCACAGATTATTTGATTTACCGAAGAATGACAATTCTTTAGAAGATTTTAGGGAAAGGAGCATTCTTCCTATTCAATGTAGGAATTCAAACTGTTCCTCGATAGGTAAAACCCGTATGGGAACACACAGGAGAGGAAGGGAATTTCTAGTGTCAGTCCCAGCTACTTTAACTATTTGTCCATTTTACATTGGCTGTAAGAAGGAGCAGAGAGAGATTTAGGGACAAAGACAAGAATCTAGGGTTTCGGTCTCCAATCATCTCTTTTCACTTTGAAACTTGAGTGACTTTCTGCCTCATAACTTCCGCTGGCTGGAGGGATCATATTTTCAGTGAGACCTGTGGTGAGGTAATTTTCTAGGTAAATAGGAGCTTAACGCCTGGTATTAAGAAGGTTTTATTTGTTTTTTGGGTTTTGGGTTTTTTGGGGAACATGAAGAGGTTTTGGACCGAGTTACAGACAGATATTTAACTGTGTTGGAGATAATTGTGTTCAAATTTTCAGTGTTAATTATTGGCTGTCTTTGTTGTTCTCTCTTCAGCATGCTGCTGGAGACTGCATATATCTTTTCTTGGCATGTAATTCTTGCCTTTTAATGTACAGAGGTGTTAGATGTCTGACTCAGGCACGTGAATTCCACTCAGTAATGAATATCCCTGGGCTATGACCCCATTTTAGAGCTGTCCTTCAGTATGTACTAGTACTATTTTCCTACTTTAGAGAGTTATTATGACTATAAATACATTCAAGATTGTGAATTGCTCAGATAATAATAGGAGCTGCACAATAGAATGGGTATCTAGAGGAGAACGGGATGAAATAATTTGGCTGTCATTTTTTCATGTAATAAAAATAAATGAACACATCTTTGGTGACGCTGAAATATTTTCTGAATTAATTTCAAGTCATTGAAGTGTTTGTGTTATGAAAAAATGCAAACCAGGAAAGGTCAAACTTTTCATTTTGACATTTCCAATTGGAATGTCTAATTTACTTTTAAGTTGAGAAGTAGTCTTTTATCTCCCAAAAGTTTCAGTGCTGTTTGAACAAAAACAAAGGGTAACAAACAAACTATCTTCTTCACCTGAAAAAAGTGGTTTTTTTTTCTCCGCCTTCTCAATTTTCCATACTTTCTAAGAAAGGTAATTGTTTCACGTTATCTGCAAAAATTTTTTTCATTTGAGTTTTTTTGAACTGCTAGGGAACCAAAATACGTAACGTACACTGAATCCCACTCTGTGACTGACATCATCTTACAGTTGTGCTGTGTAACTTGCACTTCTTCTTAAGGTCTATTACTTTCTTTGTTTTCAAGCATGTGTATTTATGACATGGCAGATAACTGCTAAGAACAGATAATTAAGAAGTGAAGAGTAAAATGTCCCCCCTTCTCATGAGAGTTAGTAATATTATATTCCTGCCCCAAGTCAAATTCCCTAAGGAGCACTCAATTTAAGACAATTATAAGCTGAATTATTTTTAAGTGTAACTGAGTTCCTAAGGTAGTTTGTCAACAGTTACCAAGATACAAATATAGTAGATAGCAATACTAAAATTTTTTCTCCAATGACATCGTATATAGTTTTCATTACTGTTATAAATTCAGTTCTGCTTCTTTTTATGTATAAACAGAGAAATTTATCATATAATATTTTCTTCAGATATTGCAATATTTTTACATGGGTTAGTTTTAAATGTATATTTCCACCTTCATTTCATCATCAACCTTGTGTATGCAGGCAGAGGCTATTATTACTGCTGTCAATTTCTTTGCTATTTGCTTAATAGCAGGTTTCAGTTGATGTGACCTTTTACTTGATAAAAAGAAAATAGAGCATCAATGGGTTGCTATCATCAATAGGATACAATTAACCAGGCGATGATTTAATGAAAGAATAATGTCAGAAGAACTGTGTTGGAAAAGCTATTTTAAGACTTGGAGACAATTTTATGCAAAAAGCAGATGCAGAAGGTAGTGATTTCATTAGCATAGTGCTTAGAGTTGACAGCATCCTTGATTTTCTTCTCTTTTCTCTAATTTTATGCTTAAGTGATCATTGAGGTAAATGATGTGGAAGAGAGAAGTACTTCTCCTTTGTCTTTAAAAGATGAAGCAAAATATTTAAAGAGTAAAAGGAGGCTTCAGTCATCTGCCTTCCCAAATTACTGTAGTTGCCAAATAATGAAAGCTGTGACCTCCATTAAATACAGTGTGATCTTTGCTTGCTGGCTAGATAGTACCTGATCCAAGCAGTTCTAAGCAGGTAGGGAAAAGATACCCTGAGCATTGGTTTTACGGGCATTGTTTTGTAAACTGCGTGACCTTTCTTTGGAACAAAACAGCTTGAAGAAAGTAACCCAGGGTGTCTTGACACCAATGAAAAATGAAACTGTATTGTTTGTCAAGAGCTTCGTTACGGAAGTATTGTGTGCTGAAACATACTACATGTGAAGCTTTCGCTTTCTCTCACTTTTTAATTTTTTGTTCAATCTTATCTTTAATGTGACTTTGGCATTCGTATTGCAAACGTCTCTCTTCTCATATTCAGCTAGAAAGGCTTAGTGTCTCATCCCACCAAAATAAAATACAGCTGGACCAACAACTTATCAAACATCATTCATTCATTAATCAGATTTTCAAAATAAGAAATACCTTGCCTTAAATCAACTGTGCGTTTATTAAACGCCTCTTCAGAAGTATCTCCTGTTACTTTTATGTTGTCCGTATGTTATGGCCAGGCTACGATATTCCAAGTTTAGGCTTTCATTGTAATAAGAATTGCAAATAAACATAACAAAGATAGTCTCAGAGTCCAAAAGCTTGCACATAAAGAGATTAAATGAGAAAAACATAACAGAGAAACAGGAATACAAAATGATACACACCCATGGCTCTGGAGAAGAATCAGTTATGCCAAAGGTAGTTTGTGCTGACATAGGGATTGTGTCATTGGTCTGAAAGGGACAGGTTATCTCTGCTGTAAAGCGCAATGGAAACATGGAGAAGAGGGAGCAGATGAAGTGACCAGTAAAACTAGCTCCAAAAATTATGTCAAAAGCCAGGCCACAGAAAATTATGCTCCAACTAAGTATTAATATGATCTTATTTTTAAATAAGGGTAAGTTCAGAAAATATAATAGGAATTATTAACGTGCTAGGAAAGCGCACTGTTAGCCAGCAAAGCTTCTTTGCCCTCTGAAGGTATCAGATCCATTCTGGGCATTCAGAACATGGTGGCTTTGAAATTGACATTTCAGACTTCCTAATCTTTTCAAAAACATAGGGACAAGAAATATGGGCAAAAAAAAATACGAGCAAGCCATCTCCAGACAGCTGTCTAAAGTGTCTAAACCAGGACAGTTCTTTTGCCCCTTTTATTTTGACATGATGGCTCTACTTGAAGTAGAATTAAGACCTCTGTTAAGATTTGAGTGAAGATACCTTATTAAAACAGCAGGTTATGCATAATATACTGAAATTTACAGCTCACAAAAAGTTGTTGCAATGAAATTTCCTTTCATACAGAGAGCAAGCCAGCATCCTGCAGAGATATATAGAATTTAGAATTTCTAACTTGCTTATTTAAAAAAAAAAAAGGTGTAAAAATATTCCTTCCAACATACTTTTCCTGTTCACACAGAGCATCTCGGAGTGGTGCTCCTCAAGTTTCTTTGCTGTGCTTATGCTATGACTTCTACGAACATGTAGCATTGCTCTGTCCCCAAAATTATACTCCTCTTTCTTGAAATACCTAGTGTAGTATCAAAAATAATTGGGTCTGTATGAGCTTTTTTAGAAAAATGATTTTGTATTGTGTTTTGATAGATCTTTTACTGTATTCTTTTTTTTGTTTTTATTTTTCTCCTGCTAGCCTACTTCTGTCCTAACCTCATGGGCTATTTATTACTACTACAGGACTCATGATTTTATGTAAGTGTTGAAGTCATCTAGAGTTTAGTTTATCAACTTACTTTAAATGAAAAATTCTCTCTTTTTTTTTTGTTCTCTTTTCTCCTGTGCTACTCTATATGAAGTAAGAACTATTGATATCTTGTTGATAATTCATTCAGGCCTGAGAAATATCTTCACGATTCTGCTTTCAGATAAAGCTGCAGATGAAAGAATCAGGTAAATTATTAAAACAGACAGGCAGTGTCTTCTGGTTTACACTCAATTTATTTTTTTGTTATTGTCCATTTTCCCATGACAGATTAATACCATTCAGCTGGAGTTTTAAATTGGACACCTCGTGAAATATCAACTTCTTACAGGAACACATATTTTGACATTACATCGACATTTGCAAAGTGTCAATAACCAGCACAACTGACACAGACCAAGGAGTCATTAAAAGTAAGTATTCGGCACATTACTAAAGAAAGAAATCACAATAACCAACTATTCTTTTATACTGCAGTTACATTGTTGTGACTCTTGGTGTCAGGTGACTAATTATTTATTTATGCCTAAAAAAGAAGACAGAAATTTATAGTGTGTGAAGACTTTGGGAAGATAAGGGTAAATTTGTACTTCCCAAACTTAGGGATGTAATTCAAGATGCCTAAGTTAAGACTATGGGCACTTACATAATAACCATGAGAGAGAAAGGCTGCAACAGTGGGTGATTCAGAGCAGGATATTAAATAGGTTACTCACAAATATTTCCATTTTTCCATTCTAATTAATACATATATGAAGTAAAGTGACTCCATTTTAATGATGGAGTTATTTTCTCTTTCTTTCTAGTGCTGTAATTTAAATATGATAATATTCCTTTCTGTTTGTTTGTAGTCCAGTGGGAGAGGAAGACAGGTTAATCCTACATAATTTTTTGCCACATTAAGAGCCAGGGGCTCTCTATTAAAGCTGTATGTTCCAAATCCCTACTTGACCTGGAAGAACAGCTTGTTACTGAATTGAAATAAATGTAAATTCCAAATTTAAAAAAAAAAAAA
>VUYV01000091.1:3017821-3043013 GCA_008711295.1 Anarhynchus alexandrinus | reverse complement strand
AAAAAAAAAAAAAAGCTAAGGGGACATTTACTTATCAAATTTGCTTCTGGCAAAATGAGCTTCCAATTTTCTTCTTTTTTTTTTTTTCCTCTAAAACCTGCAAAAATTAGATAATCTTTAATCCAAAACTCATCCTTTTTATTTATTCTTACTGCTTTCCTCCTTGTCTTGAATTTCTCTGTTTTACCAAGTATTGCTTAAAAGGATGTGAGGCTTCAACCCTAGTTCTTTCAAACTGGAAGTGGTTCTGACTTTAACAGCTATGGCATGAGAGCCTAGTATGCCAGGGAAAAGCGATAGCTTACGCCAACCTTGGTGGACTGTTTAAGGAAACACCCTATACTCATATATTCAGAGATCAGAATCATTTACATTGGAAAAGACCTTGAAGATTGTAGAGTCCAACTGTAAACCTAATACTACCAAGTCCACCACTGAACCATGTCCCTGAGTGCCACATCTACATGTCTTTTAAATACTTCCAGGAATGGTGACTTAACCACTTACCCGGAAGTCTGTTCCAATGTTTAATAACCCTTTATGTGAACAAATTTTTCCTAATATCCAACCTAAACCTCTCCTGGTGCAACTTGAGGCTATTTGCTCTCATCCTATCACTTGCTACTTGGGAAAAGAGGCCAACACCTACCTGGCTACAACCTCCTTTCAGGTAGTTGTAGTGAGCAATGAGGTCTCCTTCCAGCCTCCTTTTATCCAGGTTAAACAACTCCAGTTCCCTCAGCCACTCCTCATAAGACTTGTGCTCTACACCCTTCACCAGCTTTGTTGTCCTTCTTTGGACACTCTCCAGGACCTCAATGTCTTTCTTGTAGTGAGGGGCCCAAAACTGAACACAGTACTCGACGTGGGGCCTCACCAGTGCCCAGTACAGGGGGACAATCATTTCCCTAGTCCTGCTGGCCACACTGTTCCTGATACAAGCCAGGATGCTGTTGGCCTTCTTGGCCACCTGGGCACACTGCTGGCTCATGTTCAGGCAGCTGTCAACTAGCACCCCCAGGTCCTTTTCCACCAGGCAGTTTTCTGGCCACTCTTCCCCAAGTCTGTAGCACTGCATAGGGTGGTTGTGACCCAAGTGCAGGACCTGGCACTTGGCCTTGTTGAATCTCATACCATTGTCCTCAGTGCATTGATCCAGCCTGTCCATATCCCTCTGTAGAGCCTTCCTACCCTCAAGCAGATCAACACTCCCGCACAACTTGGTGTCATGTACAACCTCACTGAGGGTGTGCTCGATCCCCTCATCCATATCACTGATAAAGAAATTAAGTAGAACTGTCCCCAATACTGAGCCCTGCGGAACACCACTTGTGAGCAGCCACCAACTGGATTTAACTCCATTCACCACAATTCTTTGGGCCTGGCCATCCAGCCATTTTTTTACCCAGGAAGAATACACCCATCCACGCCATGAGCAGCCAGTTTCTCCAGGAGAATGTTGTGGGAAATTGTGTCAAAGGCTTTAGTAAAGTCCAGGTAAACAACATCCACAGCCTTTCCCTCATGCACTAAGCAGGTCACCTTTTCATAGAAGGAGATCAGGTTTGTCAAGCAGGACCTGCCTTTCATAAACCCATGCTGACTGGTTGTCCTGTACTGGTCATACACTTTTAATCTTTCAAGATAATTTAGACATTTTTTATTGGCTTTTTTCTTCATGTGTCCATTGTCTGAATATACCTAATAAAAATGCTAACATGCAAATTCCCATTTGAATTATGTACTGCATTCAAGATTAGCAAAGTAATAGCAATTGTCCAGCAGGAAACGCAAACTGTGATATTTTTTCAGCTCTTTCAAAGATTCCTGCATTTGTTATTACAGACAAGAGCTCACTCCAAATTCCCATTAATTGTTTCAGTCAAAATGTCATATAGGTGTATGACTCATGCAGTTCGTTTAGCATTTACTGTTTAAACCTCATGGGCATGGAAATATAGGGGAGTTCTTGCAAAATGAGCTGAACAGCATGACATGATTGAAAGGCTAATGATCAGATTGTCCAAAAGTATTCATAGTAGGGAAAAAAAGCTTGTTATTCATATTGACTTCAGTACTACAAAACTGAAGTCAAAACCCCATAAAGAACTTCATAATTTTTTAAGTAAAAAGACTTTACTTTTCTGAAGAAATAACCATTTTTTAAAGCATACACCTGGAAAAAAAAAATCTTAAATCTGAAATTTGATGCAGATCAATTTACATATCTTAGCTTTAGTAGTTCATCTCATATAGCGTATCTCCGTCCTCTGGAAAGGCCCACTGTAACCCCTGGAGTGGAATCAATGTTCTATCTATAGGGTATTTTGAAATGACTACTTAGTTGTAGTTAATACACAGCTCCTTAGGAAATTCCTGTTTGTTTGCATTTCAGACAGTGCAAACTGAATGTTGTGCAATTCTCAGCACATTTTTCAGGAATGAAGAAGGATGTTCAGCGAATGAATCAAGAGTAAAATAGTTTGCCAAGCATTACCTTCTTTCTTTGACATAATTATGGGATAAGATTCGTGTACTGTTTTTTAATCATTATTTTAAAAGCCAAGGATTCTGTATTGCCTTCCTGTTACTTCTTCTTACTTACCTGTTAGCACGTATATCTCTGCTTATGAAATTTTCTCTCCAGCATCTAGGGTATTTATGGGAGAGAACTGGTTTAGAACCAGGAAGAAAATTCATTGTCTAATTATTAAGATGACAGTAAAATTTATTTGGAAAATATGATTATATGAAAGACATAAATTTGGATCTCTGGAAGTTTCTTAAAATATTAAATCTCACTGCAAATAAAAAAGAGCCCAAAATTTTGTTTAAAATGTCATGGCTGCTATTTGTCATTTGACTGTATTGCTAGAAATAGCGTCAAGGGTAATTTTCTATCTATCTACAACATTACTAGCAATCATTAACTGTAAAATGTAACTTCCCTTATGAATATATATGATAATATTACATAATAGTATTTTTGTAGCTCAGTTATAGCTAATGTAATCATAATTTTAAACTTGCATTCATAAGGAATAGTCTATGATTAGAGGTACTAGCAAATAATGGTTCTTGAGCATTGTAAATATTTTTTTCCCTAGGCCTCGATTCAGTAAAGCATTGTTCCAGACATTTTCCAGCCGTTCTCCATTTTCCAGTTCTAACAAGAACTGTTACAATCTCAGTGAAGCAAACAGACATTGGTATGTTCAAAACCCCAAATTCAAGTCTCTGGCTGTCATTCAAAAAAAAAAAAGAAAAAAAAAAGAGAGGGAAAACAGAAAACCCAAAGCAAACACAGAAATTATGGAAAAAATTTAAATTGTGGTTGAATTATCCAGGTAGTAAAGTAGTATAAGGCAATATTTTATAATTAGTATATGGGGTTTTCCATTCCAGGTTCCATGTAAATGGTGTTCCGCCAGTGCAGATACCGAAGCAATAAAGATTGGTCTGACTTCAGGTTAATAAAGATGGCTATGCATTATTCCTTTTAAGGAGGTAAGCAGATAAAAATAAACAGCCCAGAAATACTAGGAAAGGGTTATTTAAAGTATTTATTGCTTTTTAACAGGAACAAAAGCAAATCTGAATCTTAAACATCTTGCAGGAAAGAGTGAGTTTTAATAATTTTTAAACTATATTACTTTTTAAAGCTACTCATGTCTTATTTCATCCTTTTAGAATTAGAAGTTTATTTTTTCAGTTCTAACAATGAATATATAAGATAATATTATATGATTCCAGCTGAAAATTTTGTAAACATAAAAGAAATAACTGGTCAAAATTAAACAAGAAATGCTAAATTTATTTAAATGTCATACTATTATATTTTTGATATTTTGACTTCTCATTAGAATTTGAGCTATGAAAAATTTTCTGACTCTGGTTATATTTCCTGGGATTAGACAGGCATTTTCTTCCCCACTATCAATCTGTGATACAGACAAATGGTGGCCATAGGTTTCTACCTTTTTTGTAGATTTAACATGAGATGTATTGGTGAAGTGGAGGCAGGAAAACAGATTTAAAATGCAATTTGAGGAAAAACTGGACTGTATCTGAAAATCAAAATATAATCATCAGAATGTGTTACACATTAAAATGCAAACATAGAGAAACAGTACAACTTTGTCCATGTGCATTCATTAAAGCAACTTTTTTTCTGTTCTTTTCTCAAACCTTTATTTGCTTTGGGGGAAAAAAAAGTCCAAAAAACCAAGGGCAAATTGTTTAAATTAAAGTCAAATTGTCTGCAAAAGCAGAGCTTCTCTCTAGTGATATTACTTTTATCAGATTCCAGTCTTATGCCTTCAATTTTTAGTCTAGGTAGTGTACAGATATACTAGAGTTTCTTAAAATCAATTGCAGTGTTTCTATCCCTGAAGAAAATGCTACTCTCTGAGGTACAGACAAACTGACACAGAGAAAAGTGAGGCAACAAGGCATTTATACAACATGACCGCACTGCTGAGTGTACGGCAAATGCTTAATGGATTAGCTGAAGATAGAAATTTTTTTAAGCAATATATAGCGGAGGCAGGGGAAAAAAATGAAGTGTTTCATGAATAATGAAAGTTGAACAATTTAGAGATCCCAGTGCTCAAAATACCTCTGAAAACCCCAGTCTGAAACATTTGCTGAACCCAGGCCCAAGGGCCAGGCATTATTTAATTAAAAAAAAATAAATACTGAGGCACAGGTGTTTTCTAGGTCTCTCAAACTGGAATTGAATATGTTATTGTATTGATTTGATTATCAGAACAACACTGATACCTGTTTATCTGCAGGCTGTAAAACCTGATAAAAAGAGCTGCACCTGCCATTGCCCTTCAGCGTCCCAAATGACCTTGTAAAAATTGATACCTGTGAACTAGGAAAGGGAATGGAGAGGTAGAAGGCTCTCCAGGCAGAGGGAGAAGAGCACAAGGTGGATGGCTCTTGGCCTATGATAGTTTGGAGAATGTTGTATGGATTTCTGTGGCCTGCTTTATGGCCTTTTACTGTCTTAACCTTTGCAAGTTTGACTGTAAGGTCTTTAAGGACAGCCAAGTGACCCTGTTTAAAGATTACCCAGGATTATGGGGCTCCCTGACTTTCTGTGATAAAAATTAGGATAGGGTTGGGGTGGAAGTAGTCCACGAAGAGTAGGCCAGTTGCACTGCCCCTTCTATCTGTGAACATGATCTCAAACTTTTGTTTGTTTTGCTCCTCTACTATGCTGAATGCTGGTTTGCTCATGAGGGGATTGTGGCTACACAATTCTTCTGTGTGTCTGGCATATTACATCTCCTGCTGGGAGAAAAAGTCTGACTTCTTGCTTAGATGAAGTTATTGTTGTGGATTGACCTAAGGTGAAACATTAGTTTTAAAATAATTCTGCACTTCAAACATAGGCATGAATTGCACAGGGTTTTACTGGAAGTTAGAGGAAAATATTTCACGCAGTGGCTTTTCCCAATTAGAAACTTGGTGGACTTTTACAGGAACCCAAGGAACAAAATCGCATCCTCAACCCAGCTGAGCACCTTGACTTAGGATATGGTAGGATGCTGGACACCTCACCCAGCACTTCCAGGTCTCCTCCAAAGCACGCTGAAGACAATAGTAAAATTCTCATTAATGCAATGAGCTTTCAACTATTCTCTAAATTTTCTTTGCTTAGTTCACACTTTGACAGCTCAGTGGAAAGGAAAGACCTGGACTTTTATCTCACCAGCACAGCTGTACAAAAAAGAGTTTTACTCTGAGAAAGGCATAAGTGACATTGTCTCCCCCTCTCTCTAAGTAGTATGGCATTTGTAATTCACACCATTTGTTCATAAATCCCATACAAACATGCAGGTCATGTGGAGTGGAGAGAGACAACCTTAGAATGCATGACAAATTATCATTGATGGCAGCGTGTAAATTATTTTAAATCTAAAGTCTAACAAGGAGACTTTAGAAATAATGGTCTGTGTACCAGTTTGATGGAGCTTTTAGCTCAAGTTTGCTTTCCTCAATTTGCTCCGTAGCCCAGAAAGCAAAGATGTAAGGAACAGTTAAGCATAAATGCAGATTTATTGGATCTGGCAAGCTTTTTGACTGTGAAACAGTAAGCTCAAAAACAAATCCTTTCTTAAACATTATTGTCAATCAGTCAACAGAGGAAGCTATCCAAGCCATTGTTCACCTTAAATGAACATCTTTTAGCAGTTCATTGAAAAACAATTCTGTTTCAAGAATTTCTGTCAGTAAAGCAACAGCCCTGAAACAAAGTCCAAAAGATGTTCAGAAGAACAATGAGAAAAGAATAAACATATGGCAGAAGTGGAACAATGCAGCATTTGATGAGCAGTACAAATCTGTAGGAAAGAAAACTGTTTAACAAAGCATTTTTTAATTCTCACTGTATCCTTCCCAAGGTGTAAAGGAACAGTGAATTTCCCTAAATAACACTGCATTAGGTTAAGTGCTGCATTTTTAGAATTGTTTGGTGTGCAAATTTCACTTAACAAATTACTTCATCTGCCACGATTAAAAAATATTCCATTCATATCTTCATTAAACTTTAAGTTAATTCCAAAGTTACAAAACACATTTTCTTACTGAGCTCTCCTCTGCTAATCCAGGCATTTGAATACAAGGTGGTGGAAACAGACAACGCCAAATACTGCAGTGAACACATTATTCTTTTATACAGGGTTCTTCATCAGTGAAATTTATTGGGAGCTCTGTAGAAGAACGTAATGGTGAGTATGTAGTGTCACAGGCCAGGGTACTGCTCTTATATCCTGATATAAAGACTTCTCTGAACTGTAGCAGTAGCTGGTGTAGCATATGCCATGTGCTGGTGGTGCTGTTATTCTGCTTCCATGTTATGGTGTTGCAACCTGTGTTCTTCATGTCATAAGCCTGTTAACCCCTAATCCTCCTTGCCCCCACCTTCTACTCGATTCGCCATCTAATTCTTACAAAGTCTTATGCACTCATCCCATGCAGGAAGACCGGTGACTTGCTCACTACCAGACCAGTTTTACACCCACCAGTGTTAGTTCCTGAAGGCTGTGTCTGGACTGCTGTGAAACGAGCTCAAAGAATAAAATACGAATAAAAATTCTGATCAGGCCTATCAAAAACAGCTAATGGTTTTGGATATGTAGACTGCTCAGACTCTTCAAAAGGGCTTTGAATGAAGGATGAAAACTTTAGATGCTTCAGCCTGGCAGGTTTAGTAGTTTTTTTGAAAAAGTCAGGTTTTCTTCTTCATTACCTGCAGTTAATACATCCCAGAAAGGGATTGCATGCCCTATGTTAAGAATATACTGAGGTTTTATAACATTTGGGGAGAAATGGTGTATATTGCTTTTTATGTGTAAAACAAACTACTAACTATTGAGAAGCAGTAATATTATGTCCTTAGTGTTATGCCTTTGCTGTTCTTCCTGTACTAAATGGCAACACAGTAAAACCATATTTCTGTTACAGTGGTTTTCAGCTTTGTGATTAGGGAAAAAAAAACCCACATTTTATAACCACAAACATTCTCCATGGATTTTCTGGACCTATATTGCCCTTGTCAGATACTTTAGTATCTCATGTCTCCATATCAATGTATCTCCTGTCCTCAGGAAATACACAGACTTAAAACAAATGGCCTGTGTGTGCTGAATGTTTTGGGAAATTATAGTCAGGAAACTTGAAACTCTGAAAGGTCTGCTGTAACAGAGTAGTTGACTCTGAAATATTAATTATGACAGGAGGATCAAGATGCACTTTCAAAAGGAAATGGACAACTGAATTCCAAACTACTTTGAATATCCTACAAAGGACGTTGACATCTGTTATTTAGCCAGCTACGTCCTGAACACAAGCGCTAACCATAAATGGTTCAATGATGCATAGTAACAGATGTAAGAAACCTATTGTGTCTGGTAATGCTGATTCATCACATGTGCAAGCAACTATTAAGTCAGTACATTACAAATTTGAAATGTCAATGAAAGTTCAGGCACGTATCATGATCATCTTCATAGACCAGACCCATGCATTGATTTAAGCTGTACAAAATGACTCTGGCTACTTTTGGTCATTTACTGTGACCTAATGCTGTTTTAGATTCAGTTGCAAAGCTGGAAAACTAAAGAGAAATTTACCAAGACAAACTATAGCCATGTGAGAATGATTTATTTTTTTTTATTCCAAGGCTAAAGATTAACACCTTTAAAGTAACATAAAAGTTAGTGTTTATCGAAATGTTGTGCTTTCTGGTTAGAGGTATCTGTAAGGACCTTGTTGCCACATTTTATTGCAATTACTACTTTTCCAGTTCTTAAAAATGCCTGCTTTTCTGCCTGTCTCCTCACACTTGCCTTTTTCCTCCTCTGCTTATTTCAGCCTGGCCCTCTCTTTATACTTCTGTGGTGATTGAAAGTCAGTCAGAGAGAGAGAAGAAATAAAAAGGTTAGAGAAAAGAAACAAACTATTCTTGAAACCATTCACTAGGTGAAACTATTGACCTGGAGCCATTCAAGAGCAACTGCTTTGAATCCCTTTGAAATGCCATTCAAACTTTTAGTTGCACTCACCTCAGTAAATAATGCTCTTTGAAGCCAGGCTCAGGGCACAGATGAACAATGGAAGAAGATGGTACCAAGAAAAAAGAGAAGACTGTCAGAAGCAGAGAAAGGCAGAGCTGGAAGGGACCATCCAGGCCATAGATTAAAATGTCTTTCCACTGCATGCAAACAACTCGTATAATTCTTTTTACATGCATTTGAAAATTTGATTTTAAATAGAATCTATGATTCTATGATTCTATTTAGTTTCTTGTCCCCATCATTTATACCAGAAAATGACTCTAGAGATTAATTTGTTTAAAAAAAAAAAGTAATTTCCATTATAATTTGTATTCATCCCTACGGTAAAAACAGGCATATGACTTCACCCTATTTGGCCCCCTCTATCCCATCAAATCTTCCATACCCTCAAATGCCTGCACACAATGCCCATACCATGCACACGAAATGAAACATGCACATCATACTATAAATACCACTCTGGAGGGTTGAAAAAAAGCCTTCCTATTATTTTGGCACACACCCCTCGCCCCTCCAAAGTACTAATTATGTTTAAGCACCGCAGAAGTACCGCATACAGCTGGGGGAGACCAGGCTGAACGCCAGGCAGTGTGGACAGTCTACTCCAGTGGCCTCAGCGTTGGAGGTGCCTCTCTCATGCCTTGGCTTGGGGATTTAGAGGCGACTAAGTGGGTCATTGGCCTTGCCAGGGTGGATACAGTCAGAATGGCATCCAGCTACTAGAATAACTGCTTCTAACGTAATACAGAGCCTTCTGTGCCTCCCTGTCATTGTTGTAGGACTTTATGCACATTTCCCTTTCTGTTAGTACAAGCGTCTGCCAAAGGCCATTGTCATTTTAACACACTGTGAAATTTTGCCTGTATAAAACCAAGAAAAAAAGGTTAGCTGCAGCTAGTAGTGAATGTTACAAACTAACATGCAAGTAATTTTGGTAACCTTTCATCTTCTTCCTCTTGCCTACAGCTACATTTAAAAGAATGAAATTTTGAGACCTAAACTGATGTCAAAGGAATTGGCTACAAATTTAACAGAAGTTGTGTCAATATTTGGCTTATTTCAGTTGATCCAAATATTATTTAGATGGTATTGTCTCTCTCTTCACTATAACTGAGCCAGATCTTGACAATGTGACTGAGACCTTAGTCTTAAGAAGTGAGTAAATGCTGAAGAAAGACTTCAGAACTTCTCTGTGAGTGAAGACAACTGAGAAATTGACTCAGCAATAACTTGTGAATTGAATTAGGTTAATGTAATAGGTGGGTTAAAAAAAAAAGGAGGGATGAACAGAGAAACTTTTTTTTTTGGTTTGTTTTTAGAAATAAGCTTGGTAAATTTGATATTGTGTTCTTTGTACCCGTTGGAAAAAAGAAAATCTTTCCTTAGAGGGATGATAATCCAGTCATCTGATTGACACAGTTTTATTGCCTCTATCAATTAATTATTTTTTCAAGCTGTGATCATCTGTGTTTGAACTGAACACACCATCAATCAGTCAGCCAATCATGCAGCTCATGCAGCTGAATGGCCATTTAGGGGAACAGCTTATCACTGCAGTTGGTAAGCAAGCAAGTTAAAGGGTAGGTAAGAAATACAAGTGGAGAGATATATTCTGCATTTGGTAAGTCATTAAATCATAGATAATTTTCATTACAATTGATATACAAAGCAGTAATTGTAATGGTTTACAACTGCAGTTGTAATAAATTATTTAAACGTCCCGGTGATCAAGATCCTAAATATATCAATTGCTAGTGCCTAACATATTATACTTGTTCGTTATTTGTGTAAACATATTTCTGTGGCACTTGTCATTTGTCTGTCTCCAGAACATCAGTGCTATGTGAAGTAGTGGAAGGTGACTGCAAGTCACAGTACAGTGGAGATGGGGCAGATGTTCTCATTGCACCTAAGTAACCCCACAGTTGCTGTTTTTAGTGGGACTTTATATCTGCCTGTGTGAAAACTTATCTTAGTTTTGGAGGGTGGGATCTAGTGATTTTTGTTTGGAATTATGCAGTGTGAAACAACTTGGATCATGATCAGATCATGATTGCATTTCAACCAGGCATAATTTGAGCTGCGAATAGTTGCTCTGTTGTGACTGCAATGTCTTTAGACTCTTTTTTGATTCATATTAATGTAATTAGGAATAAGGGCTGGATGGGCACACGTCAGCCTCACTTTCATAATCCTTAGATTGAGAGAAGAGAAAACTGGCCATACCTTGCTTTTTACTCTCCCAAAACTCAAAATGACACAGCAGGCCCTAAATAAGTTCTTCAAGGCCATATCTACATTAGCTAGCACTGCAGCCCTGTAGAGGTCGATGTGTAAAATGATATACCAACAGTAAACCCCTCTAGAGGATGTACTTTGAACTCGCTTTAGTCTGATCCTGCAGACTGTTGCCTGTTGCTGGCTGAAGCCCATTAGTTGTGCTCCTGGAGAGAAACTCCAGGTTTAGTTTCACCTGAAATAAATCCAGTCTGTGCATGGAAATGTCAACTGAAGTGTGGCAAATGGGGACATCTGGGAGATTCACATCAAAAGTGTGCTTCTTATCTGAACTGAAACGTAGTCTAAATGCACCCATAGGGAGGTAGTGAGTAGTGAAGTTTCTTGTAAATGCAGTGTTTCCATAAAGGGAGTAAGAGGATTACGAGTGCCATTAATGAATTCTGCAGTCTAAGACAGAATCTATATGTGGCAAAGCCGGAAAAGATTAGGCAGCCTGAACAGACCACCTGAACAAACTTTACAAACCACCTTCAAAAGACGTATTTCCAGGTCTTTGTCAGCACTAGTTATTTGGCTTCTTTTGAATCAAAGCTTTGCAGTTTAATATTTTACTTATAAGAACAACTACGTCTTTTTCATTTCTCAATCTGTGTTTAAAAAAAAAGATACTTCAGATATAGCTTCAGACTTACCTTAAGCTTTTAATAGTTTTGTAAAATGTATTGGTAAGTTAAAACAAAAGTGCATCAGCTCTAAGTTAAATAAGGATGAGATTGATACACATAGATAATTCTGAACTGTTATACAGAGAATTGGTCCTGTTCATGGCAAATCCCCTACTGCTGAAACTAATGCAGCTGCAGGCACTGTGGTGTTTTGCAGTTGTAAATACGACCCATGACCAGATGAAAGCAGAGAATATTCAGCAGAAAATTCAGCATGGGAATGGAATAGTTTAAATGAAGGTGGTTTTGCTATTTGCACTTACCTTATTGCCAGAGTAGGTGTGGTTCCACAAGAGATTGTCCAAGGTCTTTCAAAGAATTAATATACCGGAGTTCTAAAAAAAATAATTTTGGACTTTTTCTTTATTGTCACAAAAAAGTCTGGTCTCTCAAAGAACTCTTCTTTTTTGAAATAATTTCTAAGTATCTTATAAAGGAATACCCTCTGTATCCTGGATTTTATTTAAGTCTGACTTATGAATGATTAATTTTGATACTTAATTTCCAGTTTCATCCTGCACTTGTTTGCTGTCATGAGCTCAGTGTAGTCCGTGGTACAACCAACTTTTATATTTGAATGCTTTTGTGAAAAGCCAGTATGAGCTACACTGTTGTGACGGGTAGCTTAAGAGCACAAGCCTCTGAAAAGATGAGATCATCATACATGTAGCAGCCAGCCATCAAAAGATATTGGAATCTTTTTAAATCAGAAAAACACCAAGATTTATACTCCAGAACTTTGTTAGATAAACAGCGGGGGGTGGGGTGGGGTGGGGTGTGTGTGTGGAATCTCCTTTTTATTCCTTTTAAATTTCTGCAGAAAATACTGAATGCTTTTGCAGATGTGCAAAGCAGGTTTAAAGCTCACTGTACATAGTGAACATCAGCCATATGGAAAACTACAGAAAATATAACTCCTGCTGATTCTAGTAGGTTTCTTGTGAGAGGATATTTTATTGTAGAGAACAGTCTACAAATTATGCTTTGTTTTTATGACTTTTTCTTTGTAGACATGATTCCATATCTATTATTTTTTTCACTTGATCCATGGGAGCTAGATTACTATAGCTGGTAAAATGCTGAGGAAAACCAGTGATACTAAGTCTGTTCTGCCTTTCAAATTTCAGTCAGAATTTTTAGCAAAATCAGAGTTAGTCAGCATTTGTACAGGTATGTGTGTAAAATGTTCACTGCTAAATGTACATAAATATAATGAGTCTGATTATTTAAAGGCTGAGTTGTGCAAACTGATTTTTATAACACAATGTTACTTCTTTAAGGCTGAGTAGGGATCTTACTTGATGTGGCAGAATGTCAGCATGGGAAAAATGATCATTCACATATTCTGCAAAGTACAATGTATATACAAGGATGTTATATCCGTTTGTTTTGAATACATTAAAACAAACAAACAAAAAATTAGAAGCACAAGCATTGTCATCTGAAGTTTACTAAAAAAAAAAATAGAAACCCATCCTCTTATCCAACATAATAACACAGAATGTAATGGTTACTCTAAGAAGGTATATGTATACGCAGATGGAGGACCTCTGTCTGCCTCCTTTATTTGTGAGAAAATAAATATTATTCACAAAGAAGAGTTGCTTTTACTTAGGTCAATAATGGATTACTTCCCTTGAACACTACTGATGTGTGAAACTGTAAAGGGATAATACTTCTGTTTTTCCTTTAACCTAGCATATTTCTAAATAACAGCTCTTCTGGAATGTTAATGACTGATGTGATAGGCTTGAAATAATAAGCATCTGCCAATCTGGGAAAGATATCAGCAAGGAATTCCCACCCTACAGATGTTGCTACTGTAATATTCACAGCCAGTATCAGTCCACTAGGTGAAATGCATGGAATGGGTTGAAAAATTGTCTCCATGTATTTTAGTAGCAAAAATGGTTAAAATAATTGCTTACAGAATTAGCTTATACTTTGTTGCTGCACAGATGTATTAATGAAAAGGAGTTAATTGTAATTTAAGAAAATTGTTAAATCATGTGCAAGTCTCACCTGTTTCAGCGAAAGTATGTTTCTTCTTCCTTGGGGATCTGTTCTTTAGTTTATAAACTAGCAGGTCCTTGAAATAGATATTTCATGTGTTCTGATTCTGTATTTAATAAGATGAGCTCTAATCAAGGCCTGGAGTGAAGTTGCCTACTGTTGCTACCATCAAAGGAAGAAATATTTTTGATGTTGTATCTATAAATGAATCTGAACTGCTCTGTTCCTAATTTCCCATTATAATGAAGAGAATTTGCATGTTTTGTGTTTATGCATATATTGCAAGCCTCCTCTCTTTAATTAGTGGTTGATAGAACTGAGTTGGAGGAGTTAAAGATTTGCATGTCATTAACAACTATCCTCTAAAAATGGACTCCATGGCTGGGAACAGCAGTAAAACGCTCTACTTGTTTATGATACCAAATGTATTTGGAAAAGGAAGATCTGTGATCACACCTGTTGTTGTTTTTGTGTCTTATACCACCATCAAGCCTAAGGTACTCATGTCCTAGTCCGCGTAGCCATCGGTTGGTGGCTGGATTAACCACAGTTGTTTCTATGGTTGTCTTTGACAATCTGTCATCTGTTTGTGAGTGACAAAGAGGCAGAAAGCTCCATGCCAATCATAATTTTTTTGATCACAGTTATTCACAGGTCTTAGAGAACTGATGGTGGAGCGAATGGTGGATGTGCTCTCCTGTCCTTGGAACTCACACAACCCTAGGTACAGCCAGAGGGTACAAAGGCTCCACAGGCCCTCAGTAAATATGTCCCTGAGAGCCAATCCATCATCTTGGTTTCATATCCTACTTCCCTCCTGCATTTATTTGTCTTAAAACTCCTTCCACCCCTGCTGCCTGTTAAAGAAATTTTGTTACAGTAGTCTTTTTATCTGCTTCGCTTATGCAACTTCTTCAGATTTGTACAATAATACACTTAATGGTCAAAGTACGAACAGTTGCTATCTTTCTTTAACACATAGTATGTTGATCACTTCATCAGTTCTGTAAAGCACCTGTGGCAAAGAACATGTCACAGTGTATGAAGTGTTGGCAGCTTATCTTGTTTCTTCTCTTCTTGTCGGATGCGTCCTCGCACTCCTCTTGCGGGCTGCCTGCTTCACTTACGCGGATGCAATGCTTCTATCTGAATGGGAGTGCAGGGTTTAGCACGTTTTCAGAACGCTCCTTTTGTGCATCCATGTTGTCATTGCAATTTGTTGTCCCTTCACCTTTTCCAATGTTTGCGTCACTTCCTAGATTGTGTTTCCATGTAATGTAATTTGACACTGTGTTAATACTTTGGTTCTTGGTGCTTTTTTTAGCTGCTGAGCCTCTCTTTGTATATTTTGAATACCTAACTTTTGTACAGTCTGTGCTCAGTTATATGATGCCTCTGTTTATCTGGCAGACCTGGCTTTAATTTTCCCTGTAAGATTCTCATTTTATTTAATGTCCCAATTTTTCCCATTTTTTTCCATAGTTTTTTTCTTGTTTCCTCCATTATTTTTTGTATTATTTACCTTTTTGTTCATTGCCCATTTTATAGCCAATATATTTGCAAATAAAAAAGTGGATCCTAACTTTCAAGTTCAGGCAATATCAGTCAGTATGAAATGCTGTGTTGGTTGATCTCACCTAGATAAATAGCTTGACAAATTGTTCAAGGTATTTCACAGAAAATGCTTTGTACTGACTAATATATCTGATGAAGTACGTGCTTTTGCTTGCTGGAAGTTGTTCCAAATTTCTAAAAAAATTGTTGTAAGCTGTGTCAAAAAGTCAAGCTGCAGGACATGTTTTCTTGAAATTAGTGGTTAGGACATAGAAACAAACAGTGACTTACAGACATTTGCAGAAAGTAGGTGGGAAGGAGTCGATAAAATAATCTCTTCAGGAATAAATGTAAGAAACTACGAAAATATGGGGGGGGGAAGTGAGAAGAACAGTGAACAACATGAAGGAATAGACAAACATTTATCTTCCTTTTGCTCTAACAATTTCTGGAAAGGCCAATAACTTTAAAATGTGATGTTTTCCCTCGCACCCTGTTTTGTCCCAAGATGCCCTGAAAACCTTCTAGCTCTCATAGAAGACAGTGGAAGAAGAAAGTCCCCAGAACAGTCTCCAGCATTTTCAGAAAACTCAGAATAAAAATAACAAACAAAATTATCTTGCTATTTGTAAATTGCTGTAAAATATATCACAGCAAATGCCTTTGGCTTTCCAACTCATATGCAGTTCCTGTTGATAAACCAGTGCACCTCAGTTCACTGGATATCCATCAAGACCTCTATAAAAGTAGCAGAAGCAGAATAAGGTAGGCCAAACTAGTAATAGTAATGTAATGGTAACATAATAGGAGACCACACTGAAGTTAAACGTGAGTTTAGTAATTTTTCTGATAAGTATTTTCCTTTTCATTCCGAAGTCAGAAAAGGAGAATTAAATTAACTAAGAGGGTCTCAATGTATCTTTTACTGTTCATGTTATTGGCTCTACCCCTGCTTACCTGGTGGTGCAGTTACTCTCTGATAAAGACATAAGGCAGAGACGCCTGAACTGATTACAGCGGTGATGTATATCACTTTTTCAAGATTCTGTTCACATCTTTAGGAGGAATAAACTTTTTTTGAAGGAAAGCTAAGGCTCAGAGACTTTTAGAAGTGAAACCTATATCAGGTATCTATTATGCCTCCAAATAAATGGTTAAAATAAGTTTACGGAAGGCAGAACTTAGATGTTCTACTAAGATTTGCGTTTCTGTCTTAGGAAATTCCTGCACATGAAGCACTCTCCTTATGTGTGAAAACATACCTCCCATTTTGATTACTGATTTAATTCAGTTGTGTTTCTCAGCCCTCCTCATGCATATTGAACTTGGTTGCACTGACCTAAACCTACTGTGTCATGCTGGTATTTCAGGCAGGTAGAGCCTGGGTCAGTATTTTTTTCTTCTTCTGCATCTAAATTGTAGACACCCCACTTCACTGTTTGCTGGGTGTGCATGAAGGGAAGAGGAGGTCCCTGGGGGATCGAGCTCAGTTCCTATTGATGCCACTGGGTGTCTCTTCACTGCTTCACTGGAAATATGATAGTACTTTATTAGAATATAACCTTTTCTGATGTTGGGATCATATCCCTAGCTTAGTTGTCATGTTCTGAATGTAAATGGATCAGGTGTGTGAGAGAGAGAGAGATAGGGAGACCGGCAGCAGCAGAGAGTAGTTTACGTTTCCCAACTGTGATGTACATTTGAAGTAACTTTTCTTCCAGTGGAACTTTTTTCTGCAAAAAGGATAGTAAACCACCACAACTTTAAAAAGAATTTCCTAAAAAAATGTGTCATTCATCAAAGAGCAGAGGTGCACCGGGTGTGAGGGCCTGTAGTCCAAACACATCCACTGATAAAACAAGAATAAAATATGCAACAAACACTGTAGCGAATTTAACTAGCAGCATCATCTGTTAATTACTGATAAAAGTTTCTTGGTATTCAACAATGAGTTTGGCATCCATAAAAAAAAAATAAATTGAAATGTTCTGAATACTCTGCATCATGTTACACTGGACGGTTTCCACTGATAAGGCCTTGGCCATAAGTCAAGAGTCATGACTGCAGAGTGTCTTGCTACAATGAGACAATGCATTGGGTTTTTTTCAGCTTTTTATTTGATTTGATGCCAAACATATCAGCTGTTAATTTAGATAGGCACTATCCCACCTCTTTTGAATATTTTTTTTCTGAAAAAAGGAAGCATAGGTAATAAGAACAAAACTATTTTCTCAAATTTATAGGGAACTTAATGTTCCAAGGTCGCTTCTCTGTCATTTTGCCTCTTATTTCTCTGGTTCTTTTGTTAAATGTAACAAAAAAAAGTGCTTGTCCTCTTCCAGCTGTTCCCTGGATGCTCTGGTGCTCCTTGAGGATGTGACAGCATTTGTGCCTTGAGCTTCATTACCAGAACAAATAGTAAAGAAGTAGCCCTCGAACAAATGAATGGATGTTCCATAAAGCCACAGTGCTTTACAGGGGTACTTTGAAAGAAATTTTGTTAATGGTTAATCATGAGGCTGAAAGGCAATAGTTTTAAGCTCTTTATTTTGATCTTTTGTTTTTTCTTCCCGTTATGCAAAACATCAGTCACGACTGACTGCTTGAATTCTGAATACGTAATTCTTTCAGCAATATTAATATGAGACCAGCAGATCTGACCCGCTTAGATGAATGACTGGTTTAATCCATTACAGCAGTTCCTAAGTTCTAGGCAATAATTTTAAGACATTGAGGCAGCTGTTTGCCAGAAACAGTCATATGCAGAGGACATAAGGCCCTTGAACCAAAAGTCAACCAATAATGTAGGAATAAAATATAGACAGATATCAAAAAGCCAAAATAAACTTCCCTCTAATCAAGTCATAAAAATGGAGAGGAAGAATTCACAGGCAAACTCCCACCAAAGCCCCTTTTAAAAGGACGACAGCTTAATAGCTCCCACCGGTAGCATCAGGGAATGACACTTCAGGAAATACTTTCTCAAAGGGAGGCTGGAAAACAGGAACTGGATGAATAATGGAAAATATTACCTCTAAATACCTGCTAGAATTTTTAAATATTTTCATTCAGAGAACATTTATTCCCATATCCTGTTTGCTCTCAAAAATTATTCCACTGATACATTTTAACTGTATGCATGTGTATGTGAGGTGAAAGAAGGATTTCAAGGGGAGTTTCTGGATTTCATTCATTGGGAAGTCAAAACCAGTATCACGTGACTTATCTCACAATGCAGTAATCTACTTTTAATTCACATGCTTGTAATAAACCTGGAACAAACCCATTCTGAAAGTTCCTTCCAGAATGCATTCACAGAATCAATACATTACTGGAAATCAAGAGCTACCCATGAGCCTTTTGTAGGTACAAGAAGGGTCTGCATTAGTCAAATAAATGCTGTCATCTTAATTACCCACTAGGCATTTGCTTAAAAACAGTTCTTAGACAATGAAGGTTGTATGGCACTTTTACCTGATCTGAATTCTTTTACTGTCCTACTTTCACATTCATATCCATCCGTAGTTCACAACATTAATCTGTTCTTAACTTTGAAGGAAACTAAAATTAATACTTCAATTGAAATAACTTACAACTGAAAAATTAGCTACATAAGAGTAAAGAATGAAAATAATTAGTAGAGATTGGCAAACCTCAAAAGGTTCAGAAGAGTATTAAAAATCTAATAGACTGTGTGCAGTATTAGAAACTTTTTTCCCCTGAACCACAGTTTCTCATTGCTTAAAACAAGTCTCACATGTACTTCAAAGGCAGAGATGCTGCAGATTTCTCCATGGTATTTTCTGGCTTGTAAGTCTTTGAAACATCAGTAAGAGTCACTTATATCAAAAAGAAAGTGATGTTTTACATTTGAAAAAAAAACCCAAAGCCTGCTTCTGATCTGGTAGAATCATTTTGTTTCAGGTATTAAAAGCAGTTGGATTTGGTGAAAATTCTGTGATGAAAAAAGTTAAAATGGATAGAGCTTTATGCCTGGGTTTATGGGTTTAGAGGTCCCAGCCATCACCTCTGATACAGGCTTATTTAAAATCAATTTGAAAAGTTAGTAAGTTCTTTGGAAATGTTGTGACACCTGTCAAATTGACTGGAATTGTCAAATATCCAGGGTGATTTATTATGAAAATAAGCAATTAATATTTAACATATTGAGGTGTTCTTTCAGTTAAATGGAGTAAAATTTAAAATGAATTATTGTATTTTTCAGTATCTCAAAGCTGTTATTGGAGAAATCAGGGACAGTGCCCATAAAATGTTTTTGCTACATTGAATGTTTTGGAAATGAGAGGGAAAAACAAAGAAAAGAATTTACAGGATGACATTGCCCTTTAACGTGTTTTTTTTTTTTTATAAATCTCTGTGTGGGTGTGCGTTTATGGAGAATTTATTATTACAATTTCATGAATATTTAGATTTACATACCATCCCGGTGAAGCCAAATTACTATAATTCTGCAGCACATAAGTATTTATACTCAGTTGAAAAATAATACAACAGTCTGTTCCCTTTCAAATGTTAAGGTAAGGATAATTAGATAGACATCTATTGATAAGCACTTTAGGAGGGGATATTATCCATCTTCCCTGACCAAGATGCTGTGCCCTGTACTTAGAATACAGCAAAGGTGGGACCTGAAATCACTTTCCTCCATAAGCTAATTCCAGTATGCCAGCTTTCTCAGAAATTCTAAACCACCTTCCCATAAGAACAAAACCATGTTTGTATCCATGTTTTAGTTTAGATCTGCAGATAATTTTAAGCTTTCTAGATGGGTTTTATTTTTCTTTATGAAAGAGGAAGAAGAACAATCATGTTGTTACAAGAAAACATGTTAATAACTTTTATACAGTCTAAAATGATGTTTCATTTTTCCAGGAATATCTAATGGATAAGGTGCACACTCTAAAGGCTTTGGTTTCTCATTGCATGGAAGTCCAAACAGCAGTTTCCAAGCAGATGAAAGAATGTGACAGTAAAGAGGTAACGAGCTGTACTGTGTTGTGTGCAAATTATAAAGTATATGAGGTATTAGTATATCTACACTTGAAGGGATGGCGAGAAATTAAGTTATTATAACTGATGCTACTTTGAGATGTTTCCATTTCCTTTTTTTATTATTGCATAGTTCTTCACCTTATTTTCCACAAATGGGAGGGTTTAATCTCTACAAAGAGGCCACTGTCATTTTATGAGAAACCTGTCTTTCTACTGAGTTTTGAGTGTGCTATGTTGTATCACCTGGCTTCAGTGTTGTTTCCATATTTCCAATTTTTTTTTTTACCTAAAACATAAGATCATCATGCATTTACATGCTGCAACTATCCAGATTTTAAAAGTGTATCTCCTTATTTTTGAAGTCCAATTGTGTCTCTCCCAAGGTGTAAGAGAATAAGTATAAAACCAATGTAAATCAGATACAGAAAAATGAGGGTTTGCTGCTTTTCCGCAGTGAGACAGGTGTAGAATAGGATAAATAATACAAAGTACTTTCTGCATGTATTTGATCTCATTTGGAACAAATTTCTTGTGAATATGCACACATCTTCCTTTGTATCTTGTTTAGGACAATTTTTCAGCAGTGGAGTTTTATTAGTGCCCATGTTCTTGCAGAAACCGTATGCTAATTTTAAACTAGCATATATAAAAGTTCATACGGATCAGTCACAATGAAGCAAGTAAATAGCTCAAATATATGGTATGTTCATTCCCACCCTGTAATGAATAATAATCTAAAAAGATATCAACCTGTTTATGTTTAAATATCAAGTATTTGGGTGAATAAGCACTTAGGAAATCAAACCCAGAGGTTATGACCTTGTCAATGTAGCAAAGGAAAGTGAAATAACTGAATCAGCTTTCTGGGCTGGACTGGCTTTTTCCAATTCAAGTCTGTATGGCAACACTGGTTTTGAAAGAAAGGCATAGTGTACTGGTATAGCTTAAATCCCTAAATAATGTATAAGATATATTAATTAATAGTTCTAGGGGAAAAAAAAAAAAAAAGACAGGAGTTTCTTGGTCTCATGAAAACAGAGGTAAGCCAGAGCCTATCAAAGTCTGAAATGCCTTTCCACTGCAATTCAGATTATCTGCACGTGAGATGTTGCTCTTAAACTGGACTGGAGACAAACAGCTTTTCTGAGCTGTGACAGTGGTTGCTGCCTTCTGGTCCTTACTGGGCCCGCTCCTGCTGAAGGATCCAGATAGCTGGTAGAGAGGCTGTGTAAACATGACCTATTTCACCTCGCACAGAACGTCACATTTTGCTGTTTTCATTTAATTGAACAGGAATGGCTTTCTTGCCGACAAAATTAGCAGGTGAGTGAACTGCTGTGCTAGAAGATGAGCAGGGCTGGGATCCTGTAGTGCTGAAGAGTAGGTGGAGAGTCTCTTGTGCAGATGGCACCAGAACGGTGCGTCCAGAGGCCATTCCCAGAGTGCAAAACAACAACCAAGGCCACCTTAGATCTGTAATTCTTGTGTGGGCATTAGGACTTCCATTCTCCTTTAGACAGAAATAGGCCAGTCTACAAAGCTTTTTCTCTGTGAATAATGGAAAAATCTGCATTTGTCTTTTCTGGGCACATGGATTAAAATGAGGGAAGAATCTGGAGGGCTATCAGCACATGGATGGTACTAGCTGGTGTTTCTCATATTCAGTAGTCACAGTAGCATCTGGCAAATGATGTAGCTGCCATTTTAGCATACAGCATTTATAGGCTGGCCAGTGGAGTACAACTTTGGGTCATGTTTGAGTTGGGATTGGCATAGCAGCACCAAAAATGAATTGTTGCAGGAAAATGGAAACCTTGTGGTTACATGCTCAATAACAGAAGAATAAAACTCATCTTCTGTACCTGTCCTTAGCATCCAATGATCAATTCACTGCATTTATGTTGTCTATCATCTCAGCTAGTGTGAACCATAGAGTGATTTAGACGAGCTATGCTGCTTTATACACAGTGTATGGATCTTTCCCCCCACTAGTCCCTTCATGTTTTCTTTGCATAGAGGAGGTTAATTAATACATATCTTTCTTAAACTTTCTGAGAATTTTACATGAAAGATGTTGATAAATTTTAAAATACCCTTGCAAAATTAAATTTTCTGATATCACTCTCTCTAAAACCTAGGCTTAAAGCCCTCCCGTAGTTTTGTTCTCGAAATAGGCTCTCATTCTCCAGAAAAAGATGAAGGTAGTATAATTGCAATGTATTTCATTGCTACAAGATAAACTTAAAAGACCCAGCAAAGATTTAAACAGTGAGGATAGCTATGCACAAAAATGTTGAAAGATAAGATAGTCCAACTTCAGCAGGATGGTCAACATATTCCTTGACAAATTCTGGTTCCCTGTAAATATATTGCATAGAGTTCCAGAATATGTAGGAAGAGACTAGAAACCTTTTCTCAGTGTGATAGTCACACAAATCTTTAGTGACACTCTAGCATAGTTATCTGTAGGAACCCATGCACTAGTAAATTGTGTTTTATAATGGGTTATTGTTTCATGTATAAGGTTAAGGCTAAAGATCTAACCAGGTGCTTTCCTTTCACCTTACAACAAAGCACGTAACTTAAGTACTTTCATTGTAAACTATATCAGACATCCAATAAAACATCACTGGCCAAACTGTTTGCTGAATCAAAGGTCAATACCACCTCAAATTATAACTAGAAGTAGAATACCAGGTGAATAGCACTATAACTCTAATTATTAACAGAAATATCATCTGTATTCTTATGGTTGAGTTGCCACACAGTGATTTCTACTCTTGTATGTTGTAGTGCTGGAAAAAAGGGACAATACAAGCCTGCAGTATCCTCTGTAGATGAAAATTAAAAGGAAATAGAAATGCTTGACAAGAAGGATATTTCCCCATGTTTTCTGTATTTACTGGAATAGGACTACTCAAACTACTGAACGTTTAAGAAATATATGGTCTAGAATACACTACCTAGAATAGACTGTCTTAATCCATAATGACAAAGTGGGCCATGGACTTTTCTCTTTGCCTTTTGAAACTGGTACAACTGGGAGTTGTTATAGCCATCAATAATTTTAGCATTTTAATCCATAAAATGCTAATATTCTATTGCCAACAGCTGATAGCCTAAAGTGGATCATAATGAACAGGCAGGAGAGCCAGTATTTATCAGCCAAGATGGGTATGATGGAACATTACCTAATAAACAATAATAGACAGTTAATAAGAAATAAAAATCAATATGCTGTCAAATAGGAAGCCAGTGCAATTCAGCTGGGCTGAAAAAATATGAGTCCTTTTTTTTTGTCTGAGTAAGTACCTAAGCTGTTGCATTCCAAATGAGTTACAATTTATGGCCAGCATTCTGGGAGAGACCTATAAATACAGAATTGTAATAATCCCGTCTGGACAGTAAAATCCATAGATCATGAGTGTGCTGCTTTTGTGACCATTTAAATGCAGGCTACTGAAGGTATTCATTTGGAGAAAAAAGCTTTTTTTCCATAAGTAGAATAAGGCTGGTAGGACAGTGTTCACAATTCATAGCCTCCTTACACCCATGTACCCATCCTCCTAAATGGAAAGTTTAGACAGAGTGTTGTATAACAGCACTGACTAAAGTAAACCCACAGATTATTGTCCTCCTGCTCATGCCAATAAGAAATAAAAATAATCCAGTAAAATCTAGATGTACTGTATTAGGTGTCTTCAACCCTATGTAAAATGATAGTTTCACAAAATCCATCACTTTTCCTGATTTCAGGATTTTTTAAACAAACTTTTAAATAGATGGAAAGGCGCAGTGAAAGCATGGGGTTTTTTTCTCACAAAATTCATTCATCTGCAGAAAAATAATGGAATAGGTCCTCTGGAGTAAGGAATAAGTCTTCTGGAAAGAGTACTTTTTTTCTGTTTTTAATTTGTTGCCCCCTGAAGTTAAAGAAAATAACAAATAATGGTTTGAATGTAGACGAAAACTTGTAATAAAATACACAAGAACCTTTTGTAATAGTCTTGCAGTTAGGGAAGTAAGAAAAAAATCAAGAATGACTAAAGGAGAAAAGCAATATTCTCCTTTACCCTGTCTTTCCTAGTATTTCACAATTTCTTAATGAAAAAAACAAACTTTCCCAATGGGAATGTCCCACATGAGCTTTCTTCTTGTAGATATTCCCGCGCGAGAAGTTTCCATTTTTATGACTGGCCTCACTGTATCTGTGAATCCACAAATCAAAGGCCAGTTTTGTTTCAAGAAGTATTGCAAGGACAACTTAATATATATGCTTATTAAGCTTTAGGCCTTTTTTCAGTATAAATACCAAGACTGAAAGAATCTTCCTCTGTTATTTTTACATTAAAAAACTTGAGGTTTCTCTGTGTGTGCTTTTTGACTGGTGGCTACTACTCCAAACTCTGTAGAACTTTCCTGATATGACAGTGCTTCTTCCCAAGAAAGAGAGCAGGGATACAGAGTGGGGACCCTTGTCCCAGTCCCATAAGCTTTGAATTCACTTAATGTTTTTCACCCCCTCCCATGAGGCTGAGGTGGTTTGGTCAAGAGGATATACTTTTTAGCCATCATAAGAGGTGTTGAGAAGAAAAGTGTGTGTAATGTGAATGACTGTTTCTGAGGGGCAACTAAGTTATAGGCATCATCTAATTAAACAGGAACAATGCCACAGGACTTAAACAGAGAGAATCTGTACAGTTTGTAAATGCCAAATGTTGGTTTTTACAAGCAAATGTACAATTCAGAATAGGTACTTGGTTGGAATATGTGTTTGTGTATATATGTCTGTTCAGTAGTGTCTCTTTTGTAAATGTTTGTGTTAATTAGGTGATATCACCCTCAGACTGGGAAAGAAAGGAAACCACTAAGGTTGCTAAATACTATGATATTGGAAATTGCCTTATTGCAAGAGCTTGTATTGAATATATTACAAATACGTTATTCTGGTTACTTTGTGTACCTCTCAGGCACCTATGCAATGTAAAAGGATTAGTATAGTTTAAATACAGAATAAAATTGCAGGTTATATATATATTTATATATATATATATATAT
>VUYV01000091.1:2976135-3017743 GCA_008711295.1 Anarhynchus alexandrinus | reverse complement strand
ATATATTTATATATATATATATATATATATATATATATATGCTAGTGACATGCCACTGTATTGGTAACTTAAAACGAAACCGCTATCTAACTGATCTTAACTCTAATGAGAAAAAGTGTAAACAATAAACAGAAAAAGTCAGAATTTCAACCACTGTAGTGCTTTGTAAAGTCCATTTTCCTTAATGGATTTTCAAATTATTTTCTCAAGGACTGAGGCACTTAGAACCCCTAAATAGCTACAAAATTTAAAGATTTCATTAGATATAGCCTGTAGCAATAAACAGAAACATCAGGTTATATTTGACTAGAGGTTGGTTCAAGGTGTGGAAATCAGAAATGGAACAAAACATCATCGAATTCAGGATCTGAGGGCTTCACAGAATCACAGAATAGTCAGGGTTGGAAGGGACCTCTGGAGATCATCTAGTCCAACCCCCTTGCTTTCTTTGTTTCTCTCTCTCTGCCTCCTCCCCTTCTTTTCCTCTTTCTCTCTTCTTTGTTTTCTTTCTTTTCAGGTGCTATGACTTTGAGTTAGGTTCTACAAAACTTCGTGGAGGTCTTGAGCTGATCTGCTGATTTATCCTGTCAGCTGTACTAACTGGGTCTTATTAACAGAAACAAAGAAGTAATAAAGTCAGAGAAGACAAGCATGGGCAAAGGGGAAACATAGCGTAAGGTACATGCTTTAGATATATGTTTGTTACCAAGAAGGCGATACAAGTCAAGGAAAGAGGTAGACATTAATTCATTGTATAGTTAATTAAGATGGTGTTTACAGCATCATTTAAATTTATTTTTTCTTGGAAGTTGTCACCTTATGTCTTTATACCTCAGGTTCTCCACTCTGTATGAGTAATGGCACTTGAGACTTCCCTTTCCTACAAAGCACTTTTAATTCTGTTTTGAAAAGTTCACCATAACAGCCAAGTGATATTTTCTGTATATTATGTCTAGTGCATTTTCTGAGTTCTGTTTGCTAGAATAGTGAAGATTTCTTTAAAAAAAAAATAAAAATCTATTTATAGGCTTGGTAATCTGAAGCTAATTACTATTTTTTTATCTTTTCTTGAGGGAGAAGGCCTTAAAAATCCTTAAAATATCACATACAGGAAGACAGCATACTGGAAGAGCATTGTGCTATTCACTACTCAAACACCTATTGCAAAAATCTGACTTTGTATTGTTAGTTCCAAAGCTCATATTCAGGGATGTTCAAATGTGTACTTAAGCCCTCTAGAATCTGACAACTCTATTTATTTTCAAAAAAAAAAAACCCAGACTTTTTCAAAATATGTATATTTCCATTATAAAAGGGTAGTATGATGCCTTTCTGGTAGATAGGCGGAATATATCTAGGTCCAGGCTGCTGAGAAAAATTGACTAAGAAGTTCACAAAGTGGGGAAAGATTATTCTTCTGCAGAAGTTTAGGCCTTAATTATAGGAGACCATTCTTCATAGTATGCCAGGGAAAGAGAGAGTGAGTGATTTGGGGCAGCAACTTAATGTGTAGTATACACTGTTGATGTGGTTATTCCTTTTCAATGACTGCAGAGAGAGTCCAGGCAATTAGTTGGTGAATGCAGATACCAGGTTTGAATACAGTGAATATTTCCTTGGGTGCGCACTCTGAATGACCCCTGAAGGACTTATCTGTCTCCACTGTCTATACTGGGAGCGGAGGCAGACTAGTCTCCTAAATTAGGTGTGGATGTGTTGGTGCTGTTAATGCCTTTCATAGTCTCAAGACAATTTTTTTTATATTTTTGAGTAGCAGGGGATAAGTTATCTATGCAAAGTAGCACAACCTTACCCTATTCCTAGAAGCTGGGGCTCTCAGGCACTTCATTAGATTTTGAAGATATTTACTGGTACCTAAGAAAAAAACCCTAGCAGCAGCTTTACTAGTTGTCTTGGAGAACAGGCAGTCCACCTGAAAAGATTTGATGATGATAATTTGTTCTGTGGCTTGTACACTTGCATAGATACAATGTGTTCATTAGAGAGGGAAAAGAAAGATTATTTAAAAATAGATGTAAAAGATCATCCAGTTGATTGTGTTGAAAAAAGCTCCTTTTTGTGCTTCTCTGAAAAATTATGTTGACACTAGTGATAATAAAGCAAGGGAAACCTTTGACAGATGTGTTCAGTTCTTTTCAGTGCTGTTCTACTGTTTCAAGTGGCGTGTTTTCAGTGTTTACAATGAATATAAGAGATAAGATTGAATCAGAATGTGGAATACCAGAAAAAAATTTGATCTAGAATGAAAGTTAATCTAACAGGGCCGTCTGAAATTTTTTTAGCTCTAGCTCTAGCTCCAGCTCTAGCACACTCTCTCTCTACATATTTATAGCTATATCTATCTGTCTATTTTTGTAGTATTAAGGGCACAAAATGTTACAAATCAGACCATAGGGTATAAAATCATGAAGTATTACATTCAAGTTAGTTTTAATTTTGCTATAAACTTCAGTGGAACAAGAAAGGAAACACTAAAGGTAGACTTCATGTGGAAATGTAAAGCCTATTGGAATAGCATTCTTTCCTCAGTAGAATCTTTTAAAAAATTTTAAAACAAGTCGATTCCATTTTTCTTCTCATAACTACCTTTATCTATGTATGAGATGCAAAATATTATAATAAATCTTAGAAGAGGCTATTACAGTTAAGTTGGTATTGATCGCAAGGAGTGAAATTGCTATATTACATGTTGTAAAACTTATTCATATCCACAAAAATATTACATTAAAAGTATAATAAATTGCAATACTTTAATCACTTGGCAAATGATTTGACTCTTTCTGTTCAATTTATAGTATCATTTCAGTAGCACCTGCTTCATAAAATGTGCATATTACTGATACTACTCTGATGGCTTTTATAGGAACGTTATTGGAATAATTTATGCAATTGCTCTTTTTAACTAATAATTCTTTTTTTCTCTCCTTTCCCAGATAGCTCCACTTTTACTTTTTCCAAATCTTTTCTATTATCTTATCTTATTTCTCCTTATATTCACCACTTGCACTTTTCGAGCTAATGGACTATCTTTTCTTCAGGTGACTTAATCTTCCATTAGAAAAAAAAATCAGTTTTAATATTTCTACTACTTGCCTTAATTATAAATCACTCAAATGTAAGTTTACAAAATGTGTCTCTGAGATTACACTTCTGTTTCAGCTTTATGCTACTACATCTTTCATTTTTAATATTTTTTTATTGAATTTTCCATTGAAGAGTAACAAACAAATCATAAGATGTGAATTATGCATGAGCTGAAACATTCTGCATTAGTCCAATGGAAAAAGAGTTCATACTTATTCAATATATATTTTTCCTAAAGATTATAGATAGAATCCTATCTTAAAAAAAGATATGATCTGTTCCACAATGTGTATTTATAATCCTGTCCTTTCATCCATATTCTGAGGCATGAAGAGATAGGAGAGCGTGATATAGAAAGAGGATCATAGGAACATAGAATGGTTAGAATTGGAAGGGACCTTAAAGATCATAGAGTTCCAACCCCCCTGTCATGGCCAGGGACACCTCCCACTAGACCAGGTTGCTCCAAGCCCCATCCAGCCTGGCCTTGAACACCTCCAGGGATGGAGCTTCCACAACTTTCCTGGGAAACCTGTTCCAGTGTCTCACCGCCCTCAGAATGAAAAATTTCTTCCTGATATCTATTCTAAATCTACCCTCTTTCAGTTTAAAGCCATTACCCCTTGTTCTGTTGCTACACTCCCTGATAGAGGGTCCCTCCCCATCTTTCCTGCTGCATTCAGGTTTGGTCATGGCCTTCTAGAATAACTTCAGCAACATGAATACCATAAAAACCCTGGAGACCAGTTGAAATAAAATTATGCCAAAATCTAAATACCAGACCCAGAAAGAACTCAAATCTGGCAGGAGAGTACAAGATACTCTCCTGATCAGTAAGCACTTAAGTTGTTCTTAAGAAAAGCAATAAAAAGTATATCTAATGTGGTGTGAAAATAGTATTTGTTTGAAATTATTTTAGTTGTCTGCAAAATAAATACCAGGACTAATGAAATATATACATTTATTTTTAAATAATACAACCAATTTAAATAAAGATAACATTTGAATATCCTTTTGTTCTTTCTTTTTCAACTATATTTCCTTGGAGGTAAGGTAGAGGACAGAGAGAAAGGAAAGAATGTGGTTAGGACACCACATTTTCACTATAATTCTCCTTATTTCAAAACACCTCCTCTTTGGAAATGATTATCTAAAAAAACTGAAGTGCATGACATGCACAAAAAGGTATCCTTTTATATAAACCTGCCCTATTCAGATCCCCCACAAGTCAAAAAGAAGGAAATAAGTTCTTTTGTCCTACCAGTGAGTCTTCCTTTGCTCTGTCTACAGGACATCCAACAAGCTTCCAGTAATACACGTTTTTTTAATAAACAAATGCAGGACCTAAAGGGAGAAACTCTTCCTTCTTAAGCTGCAAAGAAACAATGATTGGTACTGGAAACAGGGATTTTCAACCAAACTAAAAGCCAAAACTGCTCTCCTTGTTATGAAAGGGAGAGTTTTCTTGAAAATGAGGACACTTGATTACACTCCTTAGCAAGGAATTAGAAGTGTAATTTTGAGGAAGTGTAATTTTTGAAAAAATTGCCCCTATAATGATCAGTTGCTATTATTTAGTGTGATAGAATTATACAGAGATGAGAGAAAGATATTTTGGCCTACCTAATTCTTTTTCCTGACACCATCTAATTATATTTTTCATTATAACTATATGAATACCTCAGGAGTGGTAATGCTCTTTGCCTTGACACACAATCAACTCTGTCACTGCATTTAATAACATAAAAGGAAAGAAGAAAACATACCAAGTAATTAAATCACACATATTAGGCAGCCAAGCTGGAGTAATTGAATATTCCAATTAATCACAGGAAACATGCAGAATATACCTCTGATGCTTAATCTAGTTGTGGGGGAGACATGAAGGGGGAATTTGAGGTTCACTAAAGGATATGGCTTTTACCATTTAGTCATTTAAAATAATGACCATTCAAGTAGTTAATTCAGCATGTGATAGATGCATATGTTAATAAGAAGCCTGATAACTATGGTAATATCTTACACATATAAGTCCATCTAGTACTGAAACTACACAAAAGTTCCCATTTTAAATACACTGTGAACATAAGCAGTTCCACTATAGCACTAGCTCTGTTCACGTGTTTGAAAATGTTCACTAGGATAAAAAGTCATCAAAAGGAGGCTAATGAGTATAAACTATACTACATTACAGTGACATGCTTGACTGACAGCCTTATAGATACATTTTACTTAAAACTCAGTAATAGTATAATACAAATACTTCAGTCACCTTCCTCTCAAGATGAATAGACATATACCATACTGTTACCTACAAGTTAATAGATAAAATAAAACAGTTATTACTAATGAATGGAAGAATACTGTTCTAAATAGTACTGACTACTAACACTTTGGCTTTACATTAAAAAAAAATTGTGTTAACAAATTGTGGTAAAGCCTCAGCAGTTCTGTTATTTTTAAACACAGCTGGAGATAGAAAAAGATGGCAGGAACAGACCTTAAGTAGTCCTTCAAAATAGCAGTAGCCAAAATTTGTAAAAAATGCTAAGGTTATGAAGTGCCTGGACTGCAAATCTTTAAAAGAGACAATTACCAACAAAGATGCTTCAGTACAGTCTGAAAATTCTGCCTCAAAAGAAGAGTTCAGCAACAGCTAATGAAAAATTTTGCTAGCAAAAATAATACATGAAGCTGGTGGTGGAAAACCAGCAAGTCAGGTAATATCAGAAAATGAAAGATGATGGCACTAGTACAGAAAGAGGTAACTATTCCTAGCAGGGAGAACCAGTGTGAAAAAAAGAAAAAAAATATGAGAATCTTCTAAAAATCAGAGAAGATAACAAAAAAATAACAAGAGAGAGCTCCAAACAAGCTGTTCCCATTCCGAGTTACGAAAGAATGGAAAATGAGCCAGATTCCAGTTTGAGCGCCTTCTAACGTCAGTGAATTTATCTGGGTTTATGCTGATGTAAGTGAGATCAGCATTTGGCCCATCAAAAAAGAAATACTATTTTCCCTCTTGTGTGATAGAAACAATAGCATCCCAAACAAGACAGAAAGTGTGTGCATTAACAAGGCCACAATTTAACAATTTAAAGCATTTGGGAAGTTACCTAGAATATGTCTCCCAATGTTAGTTAACCTTTCCTTAATTAGCCCTATATGTCACCCTAACTACTTTTCAGTCTGTGTTGAGGGATTAATTGTTTGCACCTAACACTGTCTGGTTCTTCTGTGCTGGACTGTCCATATATGCTAATAACCAGGTAAAAAAAAAAAGCTATCCACAGGGGCTGGTTCTTCTCTCATACTTTTTTTGCTAGCATAGTCCCACTGATATTTGTGAATTTAGAGTGCTTTTGATTTCTAAGAATGCAATGAGAAAATAATTGAGAATATAGCTCCTTAAACTGAATTCTCAAGAAGATGGGTTATCCTTTTATTTCTTTTCTTCTCTTTCCTCATGTGAATAATTCAGGTGACAAAATTTGGAAACAGAACTGTCAGTCCAAAACGGGAGTCTTCTGAGCATCTTCCTAAGCAGAAGATAATTTGGATGAAAACAGATTACAGAAAATGCAGGAATATGCATTCCAGTTAAGACATTTTAAAGACACAATCAAACATGGCTCAATTTTTAGCGCAAAGACTGGGTGTCAATGATCAAACTTTTCCAGAATTGCTTAAACCCTCTCTGATTCTGCAGGAACTGTCAAGCAAAGCTAAATACTAAGAGTATGCCAGTTTTGACATTTTTAAAGGTGAATAGGTAGACCTTTACACTACAGATAACTCTGTCTCAGACTCTCACCTCTGTTACTGCAGATTGCAGTGTCAGTTCTGACAGCAGTTTTGGTGATGGGTGAGTGATGACAACCCATGATGAGGGGCTATAGCTGGGATGGAAATTCAGCTGAGTCCTGTAATGCTAACACGACTCAAGTATCTCAAATGTCTTAGACTCATGTACTATGACTAACAAAAAATATATCTGTGACTCAGGTTTGTGAATTATGTGGTAGGTGGGAGCTTGATATTTTAAATTTCATTTTTCCATAGACAAGTATCAAACCCAAATACTGTTTCCAGTATTAAGAAAGCTAACACAATAAATGAGTAAACACAACACTTTTCAATTTTTTTTCCCCTCTCCTTAACACTGAATTACATTACAAAGGGTTTTTCTGCTCCTTTACATTTTTCTGGCTATCGATCCAGAACAGAACATGATAGAAGCTTTGGGCCTGACCCTGCCTCAGTATAAATCATCAGAGTCCCATTGTCTCCATTAGCACTACGCTGATTTACGGGGCTGATGATTAGACTCTTCTTCCTAGAAGAAGAGAGAACTAGCAGAGCATTGTAGAATGTTACAGGGAGACTTTAAAGCAGAAGGACCCGTCGCTTTGAATTTACTTCGAACTAAGGTTTTCTTCTGTCTCTAATAATAGCTAATTCTCTTACAGAGTTTGCTACGTGTGTTTCAGCTACACACTTGAATTCTCCTATGTGGAAATTATCCTCATAAAAAACTGATGTTCCTGATCAGACAATGCAGAGAAAATGAGCAGTAATATCACAAAACAGGTAAGAATTTAGCTAGATTTTGTTCTGAAGCTTTAGTAAATCTCTGTGAAACAGAATGATTTTTTGTGATTGTAGTGAGTATGATTTATAGTGAGTAAATGGGATTGATAAATATGGAAAAATAGGGTATTTTCTTTAAATATGAGTCCTACTTTCTAGATGTAAGTTTACTTTTTATAATTTTTTTCCCCAAGGCACTTTTCTGCTAATTCATAATTTCAATTGAATAGCAACTAAAGTTTGTAACTTCAATGTGGTTCTTTTTGCCTGGCTACTGTAGCTTGCTCCTTCCAATTGGTTGTTGTAGTACTCTTTAAGATTTACTCCTTTTCTTTATTTTGTTGCTGTTCATCAGGAGAGTTTATAGCATTGTAGCTACCATTTGAATTATTTTTCTAGAACATTAACTTATAAACAAGAAAAAATTACTTAATGAAAGCTTTTAACTATACTAAACTTTGGATTCGAGCTATACTCATTACTTGTCCTTACAAAAGAGCTTGCAAAACAAGAGAAGAAAATCATGAGATTATCTGGTTTTGTCCACTCTACATAACTGAAAAGTTTAAGTGGATTACATAACTGAAGGTCACTGGATTACATATCAGTCAATATCATGTGATTCTGTCTTGAATGTTCATCTCTAGAAATGTCCAGGTGGTATCAGAAAAAAATGGCTTTCCATCTTAACTATAAAAGCAGTTTTGTCATACTAGCGTGGTTTGTTTCTTAGCCTGGAAGCTACTAAAAATAAATATAACCTGTTGGAGTAGCTAGGAACTGATAGCAATGAAGAAAACATGCCATCTAATATTTCTAGGAATATGACTTGACTTCAATGTACTGTTTGGTGTAAAAAACTTACGACAAGATACTGTGATAATAGGAAAGGCTAGGGAGGGGAAGAGGACAAGGGACACACACACTTGAAAAGGTGCTAAAACTAAGCATCTTCACCATTGGGAAAACACCACAGACTTGGTGTCTGAAGTTGATGTCTATCCAACTCAAGGTCCAAGTCAAGACTTCAGTCTAAGTGGAACGGAAATGGTGGGAAGTTCTGCTCAGGGTCTGGGTTGCAGTGCTAAGCTCATGGTCCTTTCTTAGTTTAGCTGATGCTGAGTAAACTTACAGATTGTCCTTTGGGATTCAGGGATGTTTCAGCACTTCTGGCTATATTTCACATTGTCATATATGAACTGTGCAGAGAGCAGGCAGCCTTCTGAAAAAGATGGAGGGAGGAGGTTCTCTAACATTTCTGATGTTAAAATCTCACTCGTCTTTTACATGCACCATTCTAAATAGTAATATAACCCCACAGAAAGTAAAATATCTTTTTTCTACAGTGCCCATTGATTATTCTTGCAAATTTCAGCTGAGGAAAATTCATGTAATAAGAAAAAAAGAGCAATCAACCTTAAAACTAAATTAAGCAGAAACCATTTGTTCCTTAATCATAGCTATTTGTTCTGAGTAAAATGTCATATCTCCAGCAAGACACTAGGGCAATTTTTTATGAAAGCAAAACACAAAATATATTCTTGTTTAATGTTTTCTGGCTGTAACCCAGCTTGTGGCTGCATATATTATCGAGATATGTCACTCTGTTTACCATATTGAAAAAGAAAAAGCAGGTAAATTAATCACACTGGATTTGAACTGTATGCAGTCTGAGCTATTTCTTTACAGCCCAGCACTCAGATGTGCTTAGGTGAGACTTTTGATTCACTGCTGGATAGAAATGGGGTTGTGTGAGTTTTGGCTTCTTTACTGCTCTCCAAAACATACATCAAGACAATTCTTTTGTATGAAGTGATTTACTGCGTAGTTCATCTCTGCATTTTGCTGAGAAGAGCACCTTAGAAAACTTCCATCTCCTGTTGAGAGCAGAGAGGCTACACGTTGTACTGATGAAGAGGTTGGGGTGCTCCACTGGTCTGTAGCTCACCAGGGGCATTTTCAGACCTGCTTATACTGCAAAATGGAGAACTGTGTAGCAATAACTCAGCAAATAACCATTGGAGCTAGCAAGTCCATGCAACAGTGCAGCAAATAGTATTTTGGCCCCTATAGCAGCATATCTGTCTGGATTTCTGCTTCAATGGACGTTACCTGGTGAGGTGCAAAGCTCTGGTGAAATAGCTATAGTGCTTCTGCTTCTGGAGCGGGCACGGCCTCAGCTTTCTTTAAAGTTTCTGGTCTCTGTTGCATAGTCCTGCCGTTTCATTATAACGCAGACGATGTCACGAGTGCTCTATATATTAGTAAATAAACTGCCCTATATCTATATGTATGTGTATGCCATTACACATGGAAGGTAATAAGCAATATAGAAAAAGACTTTCAAATAACTAAATAGACCTTAATTTTACCCATGAAGATGTTTCCTTTTTAATGTCATGTAAATATTTACACTCAAAATCAGTTTTATTCATGCATGCTTACAACTTTACCTTTTAAAAAAACCTTAGAAGTTCATCTGTGTTTATTTTATCCCATGTGGGGGATAGCATACAGTAGATATGTGAATCAATTGGTTTTTTTCCCAGCTTCCTCATCAATACAGATCACATTTCAAAAAAACCCAAACCTATTCTAGTCCTCAGAGTTGCAGAGAGAAATGGCCTTGACATAAGTTAAAGTAGTCATTACTGATAACAGTAATAAATTTAACTAAAAGAGTGAGGAGACTTGCATCTGAAGGTTTTGGAGGAAGGGTGATAGTGCAGAAATATGCCTTCTGGAGCCCATTTTCCCTGCTGCTGATATTCTTCATTGGGAGAGGATGACTGTGTGTTGCTTGTTCTGTCTGTGAACTGATATTTGTAATAGCATCCTGTGCCGGGGTGGCCCCGGCTGGCGGCCAAGTGTCCAACCAGCCACCCACTGCCACCCACCATCCAGCAGGATGGAGGAGAAAATAGGAAGAGCAAGACTGAGAAAACTTGTGGGTTGAAATAAAGGCAGGGAAATCAACTGGCAAGTATTGCTGTGGACAAACCAGACTGGATCTGGGGAATTCAATTTAATTTATTGACAATTAGCATAAATATCTCATTACTGATTAGAGCATTGGGGGAAAAAAACCAAACCCACAAACATTTAAAACACCTATTCCCTTACTGAAGCTCAGCTTCACTTCGAGCACTTCTCCTCCCTTTTTATTATTGCAACAGGTTGGAACAGGCTGTGTCTGGCACAGCGCAGACTCTGACCTTTTCCAATGGATGCCACCCCTGCAGAACCCCCCACCTCGCCCACCACTACCAAAACCTTACCGCCCACACTCAGTACACTTCCTGAGCTCTACCTACTGTCCTGGAGAATCTGAGGATTATTGTCAAAAGAGTTTTATAATTATTACTTTATTAATTTTATTTTTTTTCCCAGCTTAGCCATTCATTTTTATGCTTTCATTGGGCTGGACCATTACTTATAAAATGGTATTTCATAGTCTGGTCTTAGTAAATAGAGGCCATATGACGGTTAAAAGAAGAAAGCTTTGTGATTTGTAGGATCACATTGTTTCTCCCCCTTTCTCTATTTCTTTTTTCTTGTCTATCTCTCTTCTCTCGACTGATTTTCAGATTTCATGTCTCTAAAAGGCAACAGTCTTCCAAGCTTGACACGAGGCTAACAGTTTCCCCCTCTTGTACCTTATATCGGTTTCTAGCCGGCTCAGGAAAATAGAAGCTTCACTCTAGCTTACACTGGCATTTATTCTGAAGGTACAGCATTACTGATGCTATACTGCAGTGTATTTGGGCTACATGTAAAATTATCTCGCTTTGGTTCAATGCTATTTATACTAAATTTAAAGAACCACCACTGGCAACAGTGGATTTGAAATACTGCATTTAGTTCAGGTGCCATGTTTAAATTGTTTGCTGTCAGTGAGTGTTTTCCCTGAACATGACCCAAGTTCTAATCAGACTTGCACACTTTTATAACAAGAATCTAGAGCTCAGTGTTTCACCCGCAATCACCCACAAGTGTAACTCACTTTTATATATTTGTATATAAATTGTATACATGTGTGTATATATAAGTATAGTTTCTGTATTTGGAATGGGAAGTAAAATGTAAATGGCATTATATTTGCAGTGTTGCATTTGATCTATGCTGAAGTATTAAATTATCTTTGTGTTTTCCAGAGGTTAATATGTCTTAGAGTATTTGAACATATAATAAGACATCCAGAGCAACAAACGGGTATGCGAGTGACAAAGCTAATTGTATGTATTTATTTTCTAATTTAGTCTTTTCAGTAACAGCTAGTTGATTAAAAAATCTACTAACAGAATTTAAATACAAATGTGGTAAAAGTAATTCCTATATCTAATGTTCCTGTGTAAATACCAATCACTAATCTTTAAACATATTTAGCTTAATCAAATTGCTTTTAGATTGATTTTGGATTATTCATTTCACCCCAAGCATGCTCTTCAGTTTTTATTCTAAATCATGTTATTGAATCCAAGTGATTGAATCCAAACATTTGACATAATTTGATTTAAATGTTGTTGAACTGTAAATGAATCCAATAGCTTTCCCCAACTAACTAAAACAAATCTCGATTTTAAGACTGAAACAGTAGAAGGCAGCTATGTAAATATAAATTATTTTAAAATGAACTTGAATCTCAGTATCACACATCTAACCTGTGAATGGAGAGTGTGAAAAGCATTGCTATAGTAATTCTTAGACACTGAACTGATGGTGTTTTCCAGTCTTTACTTTGGCTGATACTCCTGTTTGGAAGATCAAGTTCTCAGTTGCTTATGACTGTCAATCTTGAGTTGAAATTTGGGTTGAAATTTTCTGTGCTGGGTGTCTGCCACAAGATGATTTTTGGGCAAGTTTCATCTAATTATTCAGATAGTTCTGATAACAGAATCAGGAAACAGGAAAAATATTACTTTGACTATGCTAAGAACAACTTATACAAGCTTTCACTAAAAAACCCGTTTCTTTGAAGGAGAGATTTAAAATTTGACAGTGCATTAGGGTTCTGAATTTTATTGCTCCATTCCAAACATTGAATCTTATATGCCTGTTAAAGTTTGGTCTAATGAAAAAAAAATCCATCTGCACTGAGCATCATCCAGTCTAACATGGCTTTTACACATGACTGTTCTGAACAAGCATTATATCCATGAAGTAACTGGGTATTCACCAGTTCAAGGCAGAAAGAGCTGGGCAGAATTTCCCAAGTAAGTTGCTACTTAGATTTGCTGTGGGCTGCTTGGGACATACAAAAAGAAACTGAAAGAAAAAAAAAAAAAAGAGAAAAATTGGCTGGCTTTTCTAAGAGATGCCATGCTAGCTTGGCAGAAAGATAGCTTGAAAGAAAACCAGTTTGGCTCTGCCACAGAAAACACAAGGAAGACAGTACTACAGCGTTGGGAGGGAAGTAATAGACTGCCACAGAAGTTCAGTCTAATAAGGACTGGGATTGGCATAGCAGTATAAGGAGCAAAGCTCATGGGGAATTTGAATAGCAACAGCTGGTGGGGTGGGTGAGATTTAACAAGAAGCCAGGAAGAGAAGCTGCCCTGGGCTGGACAGTCAAGTACCAGCAGTAGCCCAACGCTACTCAGTGGCAACTAAGTGCCCAAATTTTGTTCCTGAAGTGTAGCCCCAAGAATTACCACCAGCATAGACTGAAGCAAGGATCCTGGCCTGGGTCCTTAGCCAGAAACCCACATATTGACATCACTGCATTACAGTAGCTGGAACTAGAGTCCTGGTAGAAAGCTGGGAATTACTTTATAGTTAGAGTTTTAGTCAGCTGTAATTAATTTTACTGACCTGTCACAAAACATGTTCAAAGACTTCAGCTTCTTCAAGCATTAATTAATATTTTTTATGCTACAGTTAATTTTTCAAAGCTATCTACGCTCTGCCTAACATAAATAATTTTGGAAATATGAGTTTGCATATCAATCCTTTCCGAGTTTCCTACTATTATTGACGCTTTCTGCAGAACTCACTATTACAGCATGTGAATGGACCTTTTCCTTGTACCCAAAAATGGAAGTAGCCTTACTTTTAGGAATTTCTATAAATGTGTTCAGTTTTTATCATAAATTGATAGAAGAGTGCATATATTAGAATGAAGGCATATAAAAGGCAGAGAGTTTTCTTGGGCATGTGACCTTAGCATAGGCTTTGCTCAAGTCTCATTATGTAAACTTTCACAGAGGACTTATGACCCTGGGTCTGCTCTGAGACTCCCAAACTCATGCAATGATGAGAGAGTTCAGAAAAGATCAGCATGGAGCTATACATGCAAATATGCATCCAAAGAAACTTATTGGTTTGGTTTGGAAAATAGGACACAAAGGAAATACAGGTCCAGAACAGTCATCCTAGACAATATACTTTGTCATTGCTTATTCTTTAACTGTTTCAAGCATTGGCCTTTTACAATAATTAAATTTCAAGCTATTTTTGTGCTTTCAAGGACCTGTCTTATCTACAACTTATGATCTGCAGTTTGTTAGGATATCAAGGGGGACCTTTGACTGTGGAGAATTCATGCAGTGCAATAAGTTTTACCAGCAATAATCCTGGCAGACCAGGGACAACATCAGTCACTCAGCCTTAATTATCACCATGTAAGCTAAGGTAAGGTAAGGCAAGGCAAGGCAAGGTGCACATAATTTAGGGTATCATTGGTTACAGAGAGGTTAACAAGTTCCTGGAGGCATAAGCAAGATGCCAAGACCGTGGTTTGAGCAAATGAAGCAAATCTGATTTTGGGGCATCTAGGACCTTTTCTGCAGCTGTGTGGGTGATTGGCTGTTGGCTGGGGTCAACCTGCCACATGTCTTAATGCTGTATAAACATACACTTCTTCACAGTGTTCATTGGCTAATTTGATAAAAATGAGACCATTGTGCCCACTTCTGCTTCAGATCATGTTTGTTCAGCTCCTGTACTGCAGAGATCTGTTATTAGTGATTATGGGACTTTGGCCCCGTACAGAGGCTGATAATATTTTGGAGCAAAGGTTACCCTTTCAACCAGATAAACCAAGATGAGGTTAACTTTGATCAGACAGTGACTCCATGGTTAGGAGAGCAAACTGGAAGCTTCATGAGCCCAGAGAAAGTGAAAAAGTTATATAGGAAGTTAAGCTGAAGTTATTATTTTGCTGAGACCACTACATTTTGGGGTGGGGAAAGGGTGATCTGTTTTAGAAATCTAAGTGAAGTCTGCACGGGGAACACATACTATAGCTGTGCGTGTCCGTGTTAAACCAGGTGAAGCGTCTGCAAAAGCTGCTGTTGGTGGTCTTGGAAAGGGAGGCACAGGAAAGGGTGTAACAACATCACTCTTGGTAACCTATGCCAGCATAACGTACAGGAAACATATTTTTATGCACAGAAAATGTGTTGCAGTGCTGAATCCTACTGAGGTCAAGGGAAGATTAGGTACATGGAAGATACATTGGAGAGGAGCCTAACGTAGCTTTGGGACGCTCATGCAAACAGAGGTAATGTGGCCTGTACTTGTAAATGATCTTTCAACCACTGTAACCCAGCAAGAAGCACACTGAATTCCCACCTTTCCCTCAGCTACCTTGGTGAGGAGATAATAGATACATGTGTTCTGTGGGTTGGGAACAGAGACCAGAATGCATTCGCTGGTAGGCTATGTTTATGATCATTGTAGTTTTTTTTTTTATTTCTAAACTCTGTTCACAGTACAAACAAGCATGTGGGAAACAAGGAAAAGTTATATTTGCTAAAAATTTTAGGACCTATTTGGTTCAAGTGGATCACTGCCTAGATAACCCTCCTATAAAATTCAGAGTTCTTTCCATGTGCTTGAATGAAACTCAGAATGCTGGGGGGAGAAATATTTTTCCAACCTTTGAAAACTTCAAAGACATTATTTTCTGCCTGATCTTCTAGTATGAAAGCCCCAGTGAGAACTGCAAATGAAAGAAAACAAGTAAGAAAGCACTGGGACAAGCACTGGGGAAGCCAGATTTGGACCATGAAATGTAATGACAGCTGCAGATGGTTATTGATAAACTTGAGTCCCACCATGTAAGAGAATCAAGATTGTAGGACCCTAAACAGACCTCAAAGGAAATAAAGCAGGTAAGGAAAAGGGAATGGACAGCACTTTACTTTGTTCCCTTAGAAGTCCATGGATTTAAAACACACACCAAACAATTTATAGCAGCTAAAGGCCACTGTACCAAGAAGCTTGCTACTGAATCCTCATTGCTGGATTTGCTTCTTTTTCTCTTCCGTAAAACAGCAGGTTTCCTCTGTGCTGCATGAGAAAGAAGGAGCTAAAACACCTCTATAATTTTTCTTAAAAGGGCCTGGAAAAAGAGTGGCCTGTCACTTGAAATACTCTGAAAATAGATAGGTATCTTTTGATTAGATCAAGGAGAATTATTTGCAGCAAACAAATCTGTTCATAAATACAGAGCTTTCTGCTGTTCATGAATTGTAAGCAAATGATTACTTCTTCCCAGAATATCTTCATTCCTTGGAATTATTCAACAGCTATTTTATGTGAATATATTTCAACCTATAGATTACTGAGAAATTGTTTGCTAAGAGTATTGCTTTAAGTATTTTACATTTACAATTTAAAACCCAAGCTGTTTAGATTAGATACATACATCAGTGTTAAAATTCTGTTTAATAATTTTATGAGAGTAGATCTCAGAATCAGGTTCCTGTGTAACTTTAAAAATAACTTTAGGTATGGTCTAATAAAGAAGACCGGAGAAGAGCAAGACTTTCATATCATGTTTTGTATAAGGATGAAACATACTTTTCTTTGCTGATGGGGTTTCTCAGTGCACTAGTGGCAGAATAAATTCCAGAAAAAGGCTATCAGTAATAAAGTGACAGTCCATGATACACTACCAAAATACACTGTTTCCTAAGAGAAAATAACAGCACAATATATTTCTAAGTGACTAATTTTCCTGCTAGGTGGTGTTTGTTAGTCTGTGAATTTCAATTAGAGATAAAAGCTAAAATTATATTCAGAGGTAGCCAATTAACTGTTTGTAGTTATTTAATTTTTTGAGGAAAAGAGAAAAACAATTTTTCTTATTTAATGACCTTGATAAATTTGCCTCTTATTTGTCAAAATGTAAGCTTTGTTCAGTAATGTGTATGGAAACAATCTTTCTAGTTCTTAAATACAGATTCGGTTTACATTAGTTTGGTTATCCATCCTGAGTTCAGCTACATGAATAACAGTGATTAGTGCACAGAAAATGCACAATTAATAGTTTTGCAAAGCGAAAGTCAAGGTCTGTGAAAACAAGCAAAACTATTTCTTATTTTCATTTGGGAAAAGGAAAGACACCAAAATCACTCTCATGTCACTGATGGCTGAGCATTTTGACTATTCTGCCCACCATTTATATTTCTGGAAACAGCTGTAGACAGGCTCCAAAAGCAACTCAGGTGCCTAGGAGCAGTGTGTTGCAGAGCCCGATTCTTGGCTGTCTGGCCCCAGGGCACAATGTCAAACTCTTTAAATAAGTTGTCCACATATCAGTGAAACCTGGGCTTTGGCCTGGTGACTCTCCTGAGCTGTGGTTGCTGTCCCCATGGGCCCTGAACCAATGTCAGAGAGCTGAGCACCCTTCTGGTGGTGCAGAAGTTGCTGGGGTAATGTCAGAGCTGAGAAATGGAGGGAAAGGGGGGAAAGGGAGCAAGCCGCCCCTTCTACCTCCTCCTCCTGCTCCCTCTCACACCTGCATGCAGTGCTATCTACACATGCATGCCAAATGGCTTGGAGACAGCTTCTAAACTGCCAAAATTTGTCTCTTTTTGGCCCTGAAGGCACTAATATGGCTTGGAGCCCATGGTGCCCATTTCAACTCAGGACAGGGCAGACTCTCCTGCCCTGAGCTATGCCGTCATTGGTTGGGGCACAGCCCTGCCTCCTGGAGGGACCATCACCCACCCCAGCTCTGTGTGCCTGGCTCAGGCTCCAGGGGATGGCATCTAGTGGATGAGGACATGGCCTGTGCCCAGACCACCTGGGCTCCTGGCTGAGCTTCCCCCATGGAGATGCCCTGCTGGCCCTGCAACCTGATATAGACTACCAAAAAGAGGTGACTAATCCTGCCTTCCTGAGTTCAGGCTCCTGTGGCCCCTGAAGGATTCCAAGTCCTGCGTGAGAATATTAAAAACCTGTGAGTCAAGTTATGCTGAAACCCTAGCTCTGGCTTGGATTTACCACGCAACATGAACTCACCTGATGTCAAGAATCTAAATGGGCCAGTATGTCCCCAAGCAGGAGCTGCCTTATGTGAGCTCAGGGGATTGGGTGACATCAAGGGTATACCTGCAGCTCTGGGGACCTCCCAGCTCTGGGTGACTGTTTGAACCACTAACCTCCATTAATGAAGCTCCATCACCTCCAACCCAACTTTACATGGAAGTGATGGCTGCAGCTGCAGTATGTGAAAAGCCTCAGCATCCCCCAAGGGTCAGGTGTGCCCTGGCAATATGTGTCCTCAAGGCGGGCATATCATGAGGAATGCTATCATTCTGGAATAAAACTGGATTCCAAGAATGAACTCAATGCTTTGCCACATCAAGAACGGACATGTGCAAAGACACTAATTAGTCACCTGAATTTTAAACTCAAAAAATGAAGCACATACAGAATTTAGAAAGCAGCTGATCAAAGATTTTCATGGTTATAACTTTGGATTCCCTCAATCTCTCCCACTCTAGATAGCCCTCAGTGCATCCCCAAAACACAATCTGTCTGGTCCTTAGTAAGAAAAGTGTATAGTAGCAAAAAGAGTTGGTATGAAACTCTGATCTCTTGGCATAACACATCTAGTGACTATTGCTTTCCAACCAGCATGTTCAGCCAGGTAGTGGGAGGAATCCGTCTGTCTGAACGAGCAGCTGAACTGCAACTTTTTTTTTTATGTTTAGCTGAATTCAGGGAAAAGTCCTCTGGCAAGCTTACATACAGTGATTAAAGTGAATATTTAAAACAACAACAAAAAAGTCATTCTTATCAATGACTCTTCTGTCAGCAAGAGATATCTGTTCCAAGAGTGAGGCTTTAAAAAAAGCAATGATAGCTACTTGGTAGTCTCTGCTATTTTTAAAGATGGAAGACATGGAGCATATTTTATGTCTTGCTGTAAGAGTATAGACATGACGTGTCATGGGTATGTTGTCAGGAAATGGTAAGGGTTCAGTTGTGAAAAGGGGGTCTTTGGCTCTTTGCAGATTGCGTGGGCTCAGGCTTCCATGTTGATCATTTAAAGAATGACACTAAAAACTGTGAAAGAGAAGGAACTTGCATTTTCCCACTTTTTTGTAACATGTAAAGAGGTGTGAGTGAAGCAGAGAAGAGTGCAACAGAGCGTCCACCATCTGAACGCACTTCAAGAGAAGAAAAAAAAAGTGTCTGTGAACAGAGGTGGCAAGCTAGGGGTAAGATGTCTCGAAAGGGATTAAAATACCATAGGCAAAAGCACCTCTGGGAAGAAAAAAGTAAATTTGGAACACAGCAAAATATAATTCAGAGGTGGGAGGAACAGGAAAAGAGGGAGCTAAAGGAAAATTTAGGCAGATAAGTTTGTAAACTACTACCTGTTCTGATAGGAGCATCAAGTGGGCACAGGTAAGAGATGAATTATAATGCAAACTACTTTCTGTGACAGACTTACAGATAAGTAACAGAAGTGAGGGGAAGTATTATAACCACAATTGCTTTCTAACATCAAGGTCCTGGTGCTAATTTGCTATGGCTGCACAGACAATGAGTGCACGAGGTAGGATCACATGCTTTTGGCTTCCTTTGTCTTTCTGATTATGCCTGGGATAAGGCAAACATAATTTGCAGGGCAAATATTTTTAATGAGACTTTTAAAATCCTTCACTTAGTGCTTTCAAGTGTTATATAAGAGGACTGATCGTATCTAGACAGGTGAAAAAACCCAAACAATGGAAGTTCAGATATGGTTTATTAATTGTTATATGACACAAAGGAAATGAAAACTTACCTCCCTTGAGTCACTCCATCCAAACATAATATAACTGTTTATAAGTAGTTATTAATTTTTCCTTCATTTTTCAAAATAATGCTGCAACGTAACTGTTGATCTATGACTGTATTGCTAAATGTACTGGCTAGCTTCTAAGGTAAAAAGGAAAAAAGAAAAGGGAGTGGGTGTTTGTCCTAACAAGAAGCAAAGATACCCAACGGTTTTCTAGAGATATGTTTCATTCTTCTATGTACAGATTTTCTTGAGGCTGGCATATATTTTCATCAAGGACTGTTTTGTAAGTAGAAGTGGCAACCAGCCCAGGGACTCTCACCACAAAATTCAGGAGCTGGAGAACAGCAGAGAACATTGTAAAAATTCCCCAGACAGGCAGCGCTGCAGTTTTGTGCAGACCTACGTTTGTATTTGTTCATCAAGGTTTTGGAACAACATATGTACAGCAATTCGATCAGTTAAGACTTACCGGTAGCGTTTGATATCCTGGCTCTACTTCATCTGCAACAGAAGTATCACTGTAACCGTCTCACTACAGCATGGCTTTTCATATTTGTGGGAATAAGTGTTACGCCTTTTCACAGTTATGTCCCATAATTCCATGCAATAACCATTGCTCTTTTCTACTCCAGTATATGCAGAGCAACATTTTCAAACTGGAGTGCCAATAGCTATATGCTGAGACTGTGGCACAAAGGACCGGTTCACCACAGGGCCAAACACTTGCATTTGCGTGACTAGTCAGGTCTCAGCTGCTGCTTCTGCATCTGGAGTTTTCCACAAAGGAGATGTCATCTTGCCCGCAAGTCTTTCCCATCACGTTGAGATAGAAGTGTCCAGATTGAGCAAAGCTCACTTGTCTAATCTCGTATGCACTTCTCCACTGTGTGTAGCTTGTGTTCTAGAAATCATTTACGGACTGACACCCTGAAGCAAGAAATCTATTTTCAATTGGTGTGCCACAGTAGAGCAAAAGACACGTGTATTAAGTAGTGTATGGCAAAGGAAGAGAGGAAGAAAATCAGACTGTTTTTCATTGGGGGTGACCATTCCCAGTTTCAGTGTTTGTTCCTCTTTCAGAAGTCCTACATAAAGCTGAAGGCATTTTTTTTTTTCCAAAGGAGATGGAAGAAAAGCTGTGTACGTTGTCACCCATACGAGAATGGGTCAGCAACTGTTGGAGGAACAAAGGGAAGACCATACTGACTTCAACATTTACAAAAATATGGATTTCTTCCTGGATCAGCAGAAGACAAATGTACAGATGTATATAGTGGATCACAGAAATTACTATCTTTTTTCCACAGAATTATATGCTATAGTTTTACACAGAAAAGTTTACAGAAATTTAAATACTATGTATTACAATAACACCCACTATGAAATTACTTAGTGTCTTGTTAGCCACTTTTAAACTGTTTGAGTTAAATTTAATACAGGTGTTTTAACAACATGATCAAATAGAAATTTTCTCTCATCTGACCACTTTTAAAATCGATTTGCACAGGATTTAAATATCATATCAGAGCGCTTTGTTTTTGTTCATACAAAACATCACTGCAGCTTTACTCTGAAGAACTGACACAGACGTACTAAACCTATACTTGCATAAACAGAAGTGCAGTATTAAAATATGCATGTGACTGATTTATCAGTTTCCTGTAGCATTTATGCCATCTACATATAAAACTACACAAGAGTATTCCTAACCCATTAAAGGAACTGTTATGTAAAGTTCCTTTTTTAATTTGCTAATTACTGATTTTTAAAATGCTTTTCTGTAAGACTGATTCTGCCTTCAGGCCTAACCACCTATATTTCTGATGTTTTCTCTGGATAAAAAGTAAGAGGAGAAACCAGCAGTGTTTATATCATAGGAATGCAGAAATAATCCTGCTGTATTACTTGGGAGAAAAATAGATCTAAAAACTTACCTGATGTCTTCCAATATATTTGTGTTCCTAAATGCCTGATGTATCAAATATATTTTGTGTTTGTTTGTATTAGGGGCTTTAGAAAATAGAGCTATGAAAGACTGGTGCATTGGGACTATATTAGTTTTGCTAATTCATGTAATTTTAAAACTGATTTCACTCATAATTCTTAATCCATTGTTAGCAGTCAATCAGCTCTTACACTAAGTGGGACGTTCTGGCTCATCCAGGGAGCTGAAGCTTGCCTAAAATATGGTATTGATTTATTGAAATGCAATTTTCATTGTAGAATGCACACAGCGGGAAGACACGCAGCTGTATGAATACTGGATGACAATAGCATAGGAAGATGGGTGGATATTGTATAAAAAAGTTATTGTAAGATGCAAAGAGAAGAAAAACAAAATCCTTCTTATGAGGAAAGGAAGCTAAATAACTTTTTCTTGGCCAATTTGCCTCTTAGTGAGCTTTCTGGGATTTCTCTGTGTGTCCTGGACACATAGGAGCTGAAGGGATTACAGCTAGAAGAACCAGTGCTGATAAAATAAGAACTGGCCTGAAATTTAAATCTAAAATTCAAGCCAAACTTGAACCAAAACACTTTAGATAACTGAGCAAAAAACATTTTTCATTATTCTTTATCCTGGATGTTCTGATTTTAGTTGGAGTCAAAAGCAAAGATATGATTATTGTGCACGTTTATCAGTTGTTGTTTTTCTGAACTGAACCAGAAAGTTTCCCAATAAAGCCCAAATGTCAATCTTTTAACACAATTTGCTACACAGAGTTTGAACAAAGTGCCTGTAGAAAGGTGACCTCTATTTGGCCCTTAGATGGATAGGAAGGCTGGACAAGGATAGTCGTGCTTTCTGCAGAAAAACAGAAAAATCAGTTTTCTTACCCAATGGCAAGTGTTGTACCTTAAAGAAGTTGCAGTGGAAATATGGTCTTATTCAATCCTTTCTCAATTAGGGCTCCATAAGGAGAACTAAACAATTTCTTGAGTAACAATCTTCCTCATTCTGTCGATCAATACTTATTCTTCAGTCTGTGAACTGTGCTCTGCTTTATTTTTCCTCCCTTGAGAACTTTATTCCATTATTAAAATGCTGCAATTTTTTTCTTTTTCTTTTTTTTTTTTTTCTTTCCCCTGTGGCTAGGAAGTAAAGGAAGGGGTGAACAAGAGGAGAAATAAAGAACCTTGTCTCTAATATGGAACTAATAATGCACATACCTGGTCTAGCTATTGTTGTTCCCGAACAAAAGGTTGGTTTTTTTAATTTGCCAAATAACCCAGCAACATTTCATTAGTTATGAAGAAAGTACTTAAGATGGGGCAACACCGATACAAAAGGAATAATGAAGAATAATGAACAGCTCATATAAGCCATTAAGGTTACATCGACTTTGAGTGAAGCTATTATTTTTTCAGCATGTGAGTTTCATGGTGTGGCCATTGAGTATGAGCGCTATTGAAGGCAATGACATTTGCACCAGACAAGGAAAGCTCAGATCCATTCTTAAGGAGCTGAGCAAGGGACAGTGAAACCAGTTAGACCAACTAAGCACTGTGAGTAAAGCATCAGCTCAGTTCCCATAGTAGTTGCCTCAGCCCTTTGTAACTTTGGGCAAACTACTTAAAGATGGGACTCCTTTATTCAGGAATGTGACAATCACTGGATTTAACCCCAGAAACAAGGCAGTGTAGCTCACCCTGAGCTCTGTATTGATGTGAGTAACCTTTCCTTCAGTATCTAATCTAGCTCAGGTACCTCTATTGTATGCTATAGGCTGTTACTTTAATGTGGGTTGTATAAATGTTGAATAGAAAGGAACAACTGGATCCTTTATGTCACTTTAAAACTTCTTGTGTTTCAGCTTTTATAAAGACACATCATCACAATGGGGAAAAAATATGTATCTTGACCAGGTACTAACATTGTAGTCGATGAAAAGAAATTGGAAGAAGTGTCTGAATCATTACTTACACTTTTAAGCACAGCCTTCCTCTTTCTTGTTCTACTCAGGCACAGGCTATTTTTTAAATGAAATGTCAGATACAAAGCCCTAGTGCTCTCCCAGTTGAATTCAAGATGGTATAATACTATTCAGCACTCCCAGAATATTTGTTCTCAAAAGGATACCTCCATTTGTCATTTCAGAAACCACAATATGAGTGCTCCTCCTTATCTGTAAAATCATTATTTGAAACAATGGATGTGTAAATAATAGCCTAGGGAAACTGCTGACACACAGTTGACACTCTGAAGCAATTAAAAGTTGTTATTATCAACATATTTGGAGAGCCAGCAGTTCCCTGTTAGACTTTTGCACTGATTCTCCAGCATGGCTTGTGTTACCAAATTAGCCTCCATACTTGAACACAGAGGACAAAGAAATAAGAATGTCAGGAAACATATACGCACACTTAGAATAAATTCACAAGTCTATATTATAGATTTGAGGGATTTTGTCCTTTTGCTAATAATTATTTTGGGGGTGGGTAGCAGCAAGAGCACTTCAGTACTGAACATCAGATTGGAGTGCAATAGCAGCACAAATCCACGTGGCTGCTGGTTGTAATGGTTCCTGCTTTACATTGACTGTGGGGGCCTCCCTCCCCACTTGGAGCTGAATCAGTGCACAAATCCATCAAACCAACCAGACAAAACAAAATGTTGAGATGGCTTCCCATGCTGGAAGGGGCTACACTGAAAAAAAATGAGTGGGAGAGCTGGTGCAAAGGACAGGATAGGTTTGTGCTGCAAAGGGGAGAGCAAGGCTCTGGCAACCAGTAGTTAGACTGGTGTAGGCTGCTGTGGAGTCAGCCTGGCTGGATGGGAGAATGGGAGGTGGAGAAGAAACTGTCTGAAACATCCAGGTAGGAATTTCATCCTTATTATTTACTATTTAGTCTCTAGCTGGAGCCAGCTGCTCCAGAAAACTTTTTTTTTTTTTTTCTAAATAATATGCATTAAAATAACATGTGCATACTGTACACTACAGTCTTTTCTCCCTGGAGAAGAGACGGCTTAGGGGGGACCTCATCACAGTATTGCTGTACTTAAAGGACTGCTTCAAAGAGGACTGAGGCTCTCTCTTCACAAGGAATCACATGGAGAAGTGGCAACAGGTAGAAGTTGCAGTGGGGACGGTTTCATCTCGATATAAGAATTTTTTTTTATAACGACAGCAATCATTCACTTGAACAACCTCCCCAGGGACGTGGTGGAGTCCCCATCACTGGAGGTTTTCAAGATGCCATGGGACAGAATGTCAGATAACCTGATCTAGGCTGCCTTTCCCATGCAAGATTGGACCAGATCACAGAATCACAGAATGGTCACGGTTGGAAGGGACCTCTAGAGATCATCTAGTCCAAACCCCCTGCCTGAGCAGGATCACCTACAGCAGGTTGCACAGGGTGGCGTCCAGGTGGGTTTTGAATGTCTCCAGTGTGGGAGACTCCACCACCTCTCTGGGCAGCCTGTTCTAGTGCTCTACCACCCTCAAAGTAAAGAAGTTCCTCCTCATGTTGAGATAGAACTTCCTATGCTCAAGTTTGTGCCCATTACCTCTTTTCCTATCACTGGGCACCACTGAAAAAAGACTGTTCCCATCCATCTGGCACCCTCCCTTTAAGTATTTATAAGCATTGATAAGATCCCCCCTCAGTCATCTTTTCTCCAGGCTAAAAAGACCCAAGTCCCTCAGCCTTTCCTCATAAGAAAGATGCTCCAATCCCCTAATTGTCTTTGTAGCCCTTTGCTGGACTCTCTCCAGCAGTTACTTGTCCTTCTTGAACTGGGGAGTCCAGAACTGTACACAATACTCCAAATGCGGCCTCACCAGGGCAGAGTAGAGGGGGAGGATAACCTCCCTTGACCTGCTGGCCACAATGTTCTTGATGCACCCCAGGATGCCATTGGCCTTCTTGGCCACAAGGGCACATTGCTGGCTCATGGTCACTCTGTTGTCAACCAGGACTCCCAGGTCTCTTTCCACAGAGCTGCTCTCCAGCAGGTCAGCCCCTAACCTGTACTGATGCATGGGGTTATTCCTCCCCAGATGCAGGACCCTACACTTGCCCTTATTAAACTTCATAAGGTTTCTCTCCGCCCAATTCTCCAGCCTGTCCAGGTCATGCTGAATGGCAGCACAGATTTACAGCATGTCAGCCACCCCTCCCAGTTTTATGTCATCAGCAAACCTGCTGATGGTACACTTTATCCCTTCATCCAACTCATTGATGAATATGTTGAAGAGGACTGGACCCAGTAACTGACCCCTGGGGACACCACTTGTTACAGACCTCCAACTAGACTCCGCACCACTAACCACAACTGTCTGAGCTCTATCTGCCAGCCAGTTTTCAATCCACCCCACTGTCCATTCACCTAACCCACACTTCCTAAGCTTGCCTATGAGGATGATGTGGGAGACAGTGTCAAAAACCTTGCTGAAGTCAAGGTAGACAACATCCACTGCCCTCCCCTCATCCACCCATCCAGTCACGTCATGATAGAAGGCTATCAGATTTGTCAGACGTGACTTCCCCTTGGTGAATCCATGTTGACTACTTCTTTTCCTTCAGATGCTTGGAGATTATGTCCAGAATGAGCTGTTCCATCAAGTTTCCAGAGATGGAGGTGAGGCTCACTGGTGTGTAGTTTCCTGGGTCATCCTTCTTGCCCTTTTTGAAGACTGGAGTGACATTGGTTTTCCTCCAGTCCTCAGGCACCTCACCTGTTCTCCAGGATCTTTCAAAGATGATGGAGAGTGGCCCAGCAATGACTTCTGCCAGCTCCCTCAGCACTCACAGGTGCATCCCATCAGGACCCATGGACTTGTGGGTATCCAGTTTACTTAATTGTTCTCTAACTTGTTCCTTTTCAACTAAGGGAAAGTCTTCCTTCCTCTGGACTTTCTCTGTTACCTGCAAAGTCTGGGACTCCTGAGGGCTGGCCCAAGCAGTAAAGACTGAAGCAAAGAAGGCATTCAGCAAGTCCACCTTCTCTGCATCATTGTACACCACGGCACCTGTCTCGTTCAACAGCGGGCCCACATTTTCCCTAGTTTTCCTTTTGCCTCCTATGTACTTGAAGAAACCCTTCCTGTTGACCTTGGCATCCCTTGCCAGATTTAATTCCAAGGTGGCCTTGGCTTTCCTTGTTTCATCCCTGCATACCTTGACAGCATTGTTGTACTCTTCCCAAGTGGTCAGTCTCTTCTTCCACATACTGTAAAATTCCTTCTTCCACTTGAGCTTTTTCAGAAGCTTCCTGCTCAACCATGCAGGTGTCCTGCTTCCCTTGGCTGATTTCTTGCTCTTAGGGATGCATCAATCCTGAGCTTGGAGGAAGTAATACTTAAACATCAACCAGCTCTCTTGAGTCACCCTACCCTCCAGAGCCCTAACCCATGGAATTCCTCCAAGCAATTTCTTGAAGAGATCAAAGTTAGACCTCCTGAAGTCCGAGGTTTCAATCCTACTTGTTATTTTGTTCGTACTGCACTTAATCCTGAACTCTGTCTGCTTATGATCATTACAGCCAAGGCTGTCCCCAACCTTAATGTCCTCCACCAGTCCCTTTTTGTTTGTCAGTAACAGGTCCAGTAGAACACATCTCCTTGTGGGCTCCTCCACCACATGAGTCAAAAAGTTGTCGTCAATGCACTGGAGGAACCTCCTGGACTATGCACGCCCAGCTGTGTAGCCTTCCCAGCAGATATCAGGGTGATTGAAGTATCCCATGAGAACCAAGGCCTGTGATTGTGAGACGATTCTCAGCTGTCTGTAGAAGGCCTCATCAACTTCCCCATCCTGATCAGGTGGCCTGTAATAAACACCCACAACAGTGTCTCTCATATTACCCTGCCCCTTGATCCTTACCCACAAGCTCTCAACTCACTCTTCATCCGCCCCCAGGGAGAGCTTGATAGATTCCAGTTGCTCTTTCCCATAAAGAGCAACTCCAACACCTCGCCGTGCTGGCCTTTCTTAAAGAGAACGTAGCCATCTATGACAGTGTTCCAGTCATGTGAGCTATCCTACTGTGTCTCTTTGGAGGTCCTTTCCAACCTGGGCTGTTTTATTATTCTATGATTCTCTGATATGGTTTCTTAATATCTTTAAGTAGAGAAAAACAAAAGTGAAGAAATGAAAGAATACTTCAGCAGGTATAATGAGACTTCTTATAGGCAGAGTTCAAACAATATATTTTTCAAATAGACTATTTGTCTATGGTAGAAGAACAGTTGGAGTTACTTAGTTTTAGTGCACCTTTAGTGTGCTTCTGACATTTCCCGTGTTTGTCTTTTTTGGATGCACGTTTGCAGCTTTTGAGATTTTTTTTCCCCAAATCCCCAGCTCCCAGATACTTTGGATTGCAGAAGAGATTTGGCTTTCACTTGAAAACCGTGACAGATAAAGCTCTAGCCTTGTGGTTTCTGCCAAGCAGACTAAAGTTTACCAGGAGAAGGGGAAGACTGTAAATAATGCCCTGGATTGCCCTTGCCTTGCTGGAGGGCTGACTTCATTGACTACCTCCTGCATCTTGTGCTTGCAGTCACATGGCAAAAAAAGTTTTTCCATTGTTACAGCATCTTCTACCCTTCCCTTAGCTCAAAAGCCTTATGATATGCCTCATGTTTTTCTTTTAAGAACAAAGATGCTTTATCTAAAACCCCTTCATGAATTCTCAATTTTAGAAAAGTGCAAACTATTCCCCAAGTCTTTCATAAGACTTGGCTTTTTTTTTCTCCTTCCTCTGTATATTATATTGACGATATTATCACATTTTCTTCAGGGTTACAGTTATCTTTGCTGTTTATCTATAATTCTTTTCATATTAGCCAGCAACACTACAGTACTCCCCAACAGGCTGTGTTTCATGGAGGCTTCAAAAGTTTGACAACTGCTGTTAAAATTATTCTGAAGTTCCAGACCTATCCTTTCATCCTAATCATTTTCCCCCACAGGTCCTTTTGGAAAAAAAAAAAAAAAAAAAAATCAAATTGGAAATGCAGCATTCAGGATACCCACTGAGACTAAATGTCCTGTTTCCATAGTAAAAAGCTGTTAAAGTTTATTTATTTTTCTTTAAACTTATAGTAATGAAACTATGAAGCTACAAAGATAATTTTACTCCCTCCTCTTTCCACACATTTCAATAGCTTTGGGGTAGATACCACAATGAGTTTAAAAATGAAATTACCTTTCATTTTCAGAAAAGAATAACTTCTAGCCATATCAGCCATCCAACATAACTTTTTTTTTCTTAGATGAAAATTGAATATGATAAGGAAAGACAACAATGCCTGAAGAACAATACTGAAGACAAACAAATCATTGTGTCATTGGAGGAAATGACATATAATGTCTGGTTTGTAAGGTGAGATGTGCACTTCTGAAGCTGAAATACCCAAGACCAACTGAAAATTATTACATAAATGGTAGAAATAATGGATGGTGACCATGCATTGAAGCTGTGCGACATTTTCCATTATAACAGATTCTTGTTTTGATTTCTGAGTTACTCCATTTTTTCCAGTGATGCCCACAAGCCTTTGGGGTGGTTTTACTTTGTCACATGAAATTCCTTTCCTTCCGAGCTATGTAGCTATCCCCTCTGTTGCGTGTATTACTGAGAAAAGAACATTATGCGAACAGCAGGCACAGATATGCTGAATGGTCAGGCTCCATGTCAGACAGCCACGACCTTTTCTAGCACATCTTTCATGGCTGATAAATTTTGCTGCATTCACAGGGCAGGCAGAATGGGCACCTGAGGTCTTCAGGCTGACCCATCTCTTCTTCATGGTGAAGAATTACACATGGGACTGAGGTTGGAGAAAGGAGGTAGGAGAAAGGACAGCCTGAGGGCCTCCCTCACCACAGTGCTGCACATGGCGCTTCACCAGTACTGCCCACCCTTGTGTCTGGCCATACCCTCTCTAAGCCTGCAGACCCAAGAGGCCCATGCTGCCTTTGCTCTGAATCCAGTGCACAGTGTGAATATATTCTCCTCTCTAAAATAGCAGTCCTTCTGCCGCTAGTTAAAATAGCATGGCACACATGTCACTGCAGCTGTACATAATAGCTGTGCATTTGTATTCCTGTGAAAATAAAAACTAGAAAGTGGCATAACTCTTCTTCTCCCCTGCAGAAAATTAAAACAATCTCACAGCAATAACTGTGAAGAATGGCATTAAAAGAAAGTTGTGATAGGTCAAGTTCACATTCAAGCTCCTGCTTGCAGTCAGTTACCATGCATCAGCTGAGCCACAGTAGCTATATCCTTAGCTCAAGGGAAATAGAGGGTAATGGCACTTAATGTGGCCTGTGACAAAAGACAGTCGAGCTAAGTCACATTACCATTCATTTGCCATAGCGGAAGAACAAAAGACTCTCTGGCCTAACTGACATCATAACTTTTAATTGGTGGAAGTTTCAAGCTGTACTTAAATCATTATTTTTCATTAACATACACTTGAAAGAGAATGCCAAGATTTTGCTTCCTATGTGCCCCTGCATACATTATGATATACTGCTTAATTGTATAATTACTTTACAGAAGGACTTGAGGGTGTTGGTTGATGAGAAGCTCAACATGAACCAACACTTGCAGCCTGTATCCTGGGCTGCATCAAAAGAAGCGTGGCCAACAGGTCAAGGGAGGTGATTCTGCCCCTCTGCTCTGGTGAGACCCCACCTGGAGTACTGCATCCAGCTCTGGGGCCCAGCATAAGAAGGACATGGACCTGTTGGAGCAAGTCCAGAGTAGGGCCACAAAGATGATCAGAGGGCTGGAGCACCCCTCATATGAAGAGAGGCTGAGAGAGCTGGGGTTGTTCAGCCTGGAGAAGAGAAGGCTTCGGGGAGACCTTATAGCAGCCTTCCAGTACCTAAAGGGGGCCTACAGGAAAGCTGGGGGGGGGACGACTTTTTACAAGGGCATGTAGTGATAGAACAAGGAGTAATGGCTTTAAACTGCATGAGGGTAGATTTAGAATAGATATCAGGAAGAAATTTTCACTCTGAGGTTGGTGATACACTGGAACAGGTTGCCCAGAGAGGTTGCTGAGGCCCCATCCCTGGAGGTGTTCAAGGCCAGGCTAGACGTGGCCTTGGGCAGCCTGGTCTAGTGGGAGGTGTCCCTGCCCATGGCAGGGGGGTTGGAACTAGATAATCTTTAAGGTCCCTTCCAACCAAAACCATTCTATGATTTTATGATTCTACGATATGACTTTTCATGCTTGGGCTCTCCCCTATTTCAGTGCACAGGACAAATCCGTAGTGTGGAATGAAGGCTTCAGACAGAATAAAGGTTTCTGCTTCACAGCTGGGGATCTCTGCTGGCTTAGGAAGGTGCAAAAACACACACTGGTTGCTCTTCCTAGCAGCTCCAGGGTAATTTGCACTCTTGGAAGAGTGCAAGGACTGTCACTTGTGGGTGGCCCATGTCAGATGCTGTGTAAGGACGAAGCCTTAGTGGTGACAAAATGCAAGAAGTTACTTTTACTTGTCAACATTCTGGAAGGAGATAGAGAAATATTGCAAGCAAACACTGTAGTCTCAAAATAAATTCTTCCATTCCCACTGCAATAAAACTGGTATTAAGTATTCATTTCTCAGACTCCACTTCCCAGTTTGTTACTACATTAGAGGTTTTTTATTTGTCTTATTTCCAACACAAAGCCTATCATTAACTACCAGTACTGGTGTGTCAGAAATACTCTAGGGGGGAAATATTTGTAAACTTAGTGGGCATATTGCAGAACATAAATGTTCCAATAGGAGGAAAGATAATGACTACTCTGATGCAATACATAAAGTATATATGTATATATTACAGGCTGACTTTCATTGTGATCTCTTTTTTTGCTTCACTTATCAGTTTTGAGAAACACAGTTTGTCTTGAGAGGCCAATTTTCATGTAGAGATGAAAAAAGATTTCTGGGTTGTGATATTGACTACCAGTATACAGTGAATTACCAAACTGTCTTATAAATAGAAAAACTTTTGAAACTGTATGATATTCACTCTGTTTAATTAATGGTTGTTGCTATGGATAGTCTTTTTTTCTATTTTTTTTTTTCTTTTCCATGAACTGCATTGGTTAAAAATAGGACACTTCAGATGCTGGGACTCTTGAGTCTTTTCTGAAAGTCCCATATTTTTATCTACTTTCCATCTTTTATTCTCAGCAACATGAGAGACAGAACAGTAGGATTTAGGCCTGAAAACAGTTTGAAAAAGAAACACTCTGGATTTTTCAAAGGAGACTTTAGACTATAGGCACCCATATCTTATTTTGTTTTACTTTAATTCAGATCTTTTAAAGTTATACCTTTAGGTGACAATCCTTTAAGTCAACACCAATTACATAAGTCATATTGTTGCTCTAATTTCAGTGAAAGATTTCACATTTAATAGTTTTCTAGAGTAGGAGAAAATATTAATGAAGGATATTATTTTTATCCTACAGATGTATTGGCAATGTTTGCACTTAAAATAAAACATCATTAAATTCACTGGTTATTCACAGAAATTTTCTTAGTCGGATTACTTTAAGCTGCTTTAACTCCTTACAGCTGGAGTTCTTGCATGACCCATGGTAGAAATGTGTGTGTGTGTGTACATAGATTCAGAAACAGCCTTGAGCAATGTTCTTTCTCAAAGTATGAGCAATGCTTAAAAACATATTTTGCTCCCATTTGGATAGGTTGTTACTTTGATTTTGTGCTTGTCTGAGAATTTGAAAGGCACTCAAAGAGGCTACAGTATAAAATATTTAGTAGCTTAACTTTCAGATAGCTTCCTTATGTACCACCAGCAGGATTTTTTGAATGATAGATGTCACTGTCCTATTTCAATAAGGAAGCAAACAGAATATTTTTACAATGATCTTAATTAATGAGCGGATTCTGGACATTCCCAGAATTGGAGTAGCACAACAACTACACATCAGATCCACTATATCAGGATGTTGCCTCAGAGCGCATGTTTATTTTCTTCAGCTCTTCAGACATTAAAGAATCAGGCCATTGGCAAATTCACAGCAAAATCTTAGCACAAATCAATTTCCCTTTGTAAAATGCCTTGTCTTGACATTAAGGTGGTATGTTGTTACATAACAAGAGTATAAAAATATTCTACCTACACAGAAAATTCTTTTAAAACATTTGTTTGTAACTCATTGATATGTTTTGAATCCAAAAAAAAAAAAAAGGGAATGCAAATAGCCATATAAGTGGTAAGCAGTGGGAAACAGAAATTAATAGGATCTAAGAAGGAGGGGATATGGGAATTTCTAGACAGCCAACAAACTACTGCTACTGTATTTTCTTCTGAAGAAAGAAGATGAAACACTATAAATATGAGGAGAAAGATAAGGATTGATTCTCATCTTATACCTGACTCAAAGGTTTAAGGTAAGCACTTAAAGATAATTTAATTGTGACCAGGTGAAATATCCCATTAATGCATTATTAAATGAGAGAAGCCATATGATTAGAATTAACACATACTTAAATAATGTGTTGAATTAAGCTTAAAGTCTTAAATACATCGTAATTTAATTTAATAGTCACATTTAAAAGCAGAAAGCTTTGTTTGATGACAACCTGGAGGAAAACTGGAAGACACATTTCCTAATGGAAGCCAGGCAAAATTATATGGATGCCGGAAGCATAGTTCTACTTTCTAATTAGGGCCCCTAATTACTCAAACTGTTCTGCACAGTCATTTTCCTTTCCTTCCTATAGTGCTGGGAAGTCACAGGGGGATCTGCTCACATCTATCAAATTGCTGCATTCACATCTAAAATATGGCATGGCATACAAAGACAGACAATTCTTTCTGGTTTCTAATTAGTATAACAATTGGAGACATTAGATTTTTGCTCTTTTCTAACCCTGCTTCTGGCTTCAGACCATATTGCTAGAGTCAGCAATTGCTGCCAGAAAGCAATGCCAGGAGGTGTAAAAACAAGTATTGGGTACCTAATGCAGGAATAGAATAGCTGCTTTTTCAGGAAGATGAAGATTGCGGCCATGCTGCAGCACTAAATGGAAAATGGTTCCTTCTGATAAAGGGGTTAACAGAAATTAAAGGAAGAACTTCTCACTCAGCAAGGTGAAGAAGTGACAGAGAGGACCTCGAAGTGGTGAGCAGACCCAGCTAATTACAGGGGCTGCAGCAAGAGGGAAATCATTTCTCTTCTGTAGGTGTGTGACTCAGAGCTTGTAGGTAAGTAACTGCTTTTGGTTGTTCTTGAAAGTTATAATCTAGAAGCCTCTTTTGCAGGTGACCACTTGCAGAACAATGTCAGAAAATAATACTACTTTTTGTTTTGTCCAATTTGCATTTGAGTCTTCTCAGGAAGGGAGTTAGAGGTAGGTGTTGAACCTGTGGTTCTAACTTCCCCTCTGATTTTCTGTGGCTGTGGGTACATACCCTGTGGAGTCCATTCTTCTGTGTCTTTGGTGCTAAGAATTACTATTTTGACTTCCTTGAGGAATTAGGTGGTGAAAGACCTTATTTTTTTAGTTTTAAGTTGGACTTAAATGTAAGCTGAGCATTGCACTGCTTATCAGTAAGAATGTGGTACTCAAACCTCTCTGTATTCAGAGGCATAACTGTAGGTAATGAGGGAAATGCAAATCACTTGCTGTGTCAAAGTGTCTCCAGAACTAGTGAGTAGTTGTGTGAGGGCTTCTCAGTTTGCTTTGGACTTGATCTGTTAGCAGTAGTTGAAGTCCCAGGTTAGGTGCTGATGGCTTTCTGTCATTTCTAGAATATTCCCGTGTTGTTTTTGTCATATCAAGCTTGGTAGGTGGAATGTGCCTGATGCAACTTGCTACAGCATGCTTGGCTAGCTGTAAGTCACCACTGCAACCTCAGAACGAGTTTGGGGGTGGTGTAGGTGCTCTCAGCTGGTGGTTTGAGTTTGTTGTGACTTTGTGAGCGCTGTGTGTTTCAGGGACACCTGCAATTGTGCAACCTGAGTTAACGGACAATCCTTGGCAAGAGAGCATCTCCAGAGACTGATCAGAAGGGGGCTGCACTTGTGCAAGTACGTGCAAGGATTGTTGACAGGGCTATATGATGGCAGGTTCCTGGCACTACGGAATGCCTGTATGCTCCTGTGTGCTGTGTTGACTGGCTTTTATGAGGTGGTAACAATGGAGGTAGGGGTGGTGATGAGGGAGAAAGCAGTGGGATGGGAAGTGCCACAGGACCTAGGTGCTACCTTAAACCTAATGCTTTAAGGAAGAGATTCCAGATGCAGAAGAGGAACTCTTACTTGTGTTGCTGTTATGTGCCCTGGGAAACTTACAGAACAGCAAATAATTCAAGGCATGCCGTGGCCTTAGTTTTTGTCATCACTTATCAACTAGGCATAAGCCCTTTAATAACAACCATCTGGAGTTTGTGGTATTGTGAGCAACAATATCTTTGCTTTGCTTGTGCCCCAGTCAAGAGAAGTATAATTGCTTATGCTTTGAAGTGGAAATAGGACTGATGTGTATATAGCATATAAATGCTGATGGCATAGAGCGATGGTTGCATGCACGGACAGCATCGTGTCTCTGGAAAGTAGCTGGTTTGGCAATTCCCACTTACGGGAACATCTCCAGGAGAGAGAGACTTGTTCCTGGAAGGAGTGACAGTGGAGCATATAGATCCATATGCAGACAGTGTCCAGCATTCTTTTTTGGTGGAAATAATAATTAGTTCAAGTCCTACTCTAATCTCATTCATTTCTGGTTTAATATAATTACTGCATATTGGAGAAAGTGGGAGTGGATCTTTTCCAGTATATCTCTAACAGAAGTCTACCCCGTTGTATTTCCATAGCTGGCAATTGTGCTAGTGTGGACATGAAAAGCTTGAGAAAATGTCTGCTTTACTTTCGACTCTTAAATTTCTTCCTCCCTTAGAAATGGTGTACAACCTAGTTATGGCTTCCATTTTGATGGCTCCTGCCAAAGACAACCTTCTCTTAGGAAATTGTGAAGATAGTTTCTTTTTTGTTGTTGCTGTTGCTGTTTTTTCTGAGATGTAATGAATGCTGATCAAAACTGATGGACAAAGTTACGGGATAAGAACAAATTCAAACTGATAAATCAGGTCTAATAGTTTACATGTTTTTATCTCAGTGACTCCTATTGATGTTTTTTTTTTAATTAATGCCATTGACTAGAAGTTTCTATAAATTAATGGTCTATGATTCATTGTCGTCTTTATTAATGACAATTTGTATATTAAAGCAAACACCTTTTTGGGTATCACCTCAATTAAAGTGGTAAATTCACAAAAAGATTCAGCTCCAATTATTTTGCTTTAAATGGTTCTCTCATTCTGCACAACATTTCATTTACAATCAGTGAGCAGACAATGTAGGCTGTTTCCATCCCACCTATTGCTCTTGAAATGGCACGTCTCAAGAATTACCACTGGCACGCTACAATAATAGATGCAACAGATTTTACTGGAGTAATGGGTTTTGTTGGTTTTGAAGTGATGAAACTGACTTATTCTCAGCTAGGTTTTGTCAGTGTTTCTCTTTGACAGGTCAATAATGCAGCAGCAGGAGCAGCAGTAATGGCATGTCTAACTTTCATGAGGTAACTTAAGCAGTGATGTACACGGTTACTGCCTTGCTCCCAGGATGTCAGAAATGGCATCCTTTGTGCTGGAGAGACATGATGGGTGATCTGCTCCAGACAGGCAGTTTCCACATCCTGTGTCAGAAACCTGAAGGCCTATCTGAAGGGTCTCTCTTTATTAGATATGTTAGCGAGTGTTCAAAGAGTCTTCACTTAGGGTTATGGTGTGGCAAGGGAGTGCATTTTAGGGACTCCAAAAGGAATGGCAAGAAGAATGAGGGAATAATTCAGCCAAAGAGAGAAAGTAGCTGAACATGCTAACTAACATGTTCAAAAAAATGGAGGTCTGGTCAAATCCTTTGTAAGATTTAATAACTAGAGGAAATCTCATGCTTACCTCAGATTAAATTCTTTTCAGGGTCGACAATTAGCTTTTACCACACCACTGTACACACTTTTGATTTCTTACTCCTAAAACACTTTGAATTTGTTTTATAAAAGCATTGGCATATTATCTTTCCCTACAGTGCCAGAAAAGCAATCCAAAGTTGACAGTAGCAGAGCAGTCGGGGAAATCAAGGAGGCAGAGAGTTCATATTAATGAGGGTCAGATTCACCCTTGGATGAAAGATTATGAGAGGAGATCTACAAAGTACCATACGTTAGCATTATCAGCAAGTGTCTGTTAGTCAAAATTCAGGAGCAGGGTTTGTACAATGATACTTTACTGCTTTGGTAGAAGTCATTAGCTGTCAGTAAGGGGCAGCTCATTAAAAGAGGATATGTTGATGGGTATATAGACCAACAGAACTACATCTTATAAACAGTGGCATTCAAATAGACTAAAAGATAGTGTTTTCTTTTGCAATGTTCTCTCCAGGTTGCTGATCTGAATTGTCATTTTTCTGTCCAAGACTATTTTCGACATTTTAATTAAGCTTTTACTTTAACCATCAATGCCTTGACGTCCAAGTGGCAACCAGTGGCATTCCTCAGGGGTCAGTTTTGGGACCGGTCCTGTTCAACATCTTCATCAGTGACCTGGACAGTGGGATTGGATGCACCCTCAGCAAGTTTGGGGACAACACCAGGCTGTGTGGAGCAGTCGACACGCTGGAGGGAAGGGATGCCATCCAGAGGAACCTGGATAAGCTTGGGAAGCGGGCCCATGCAAACTTCATGAAATTCAGCAAGGCCAAGTGGAACATCCCGCACCTGGGTCAGGGCAATCCCAAGCACAAATATAGGCTGGGCAGAGAATGGATTGAGAGAAGCCCTGAGGAGAACGCCTTGGTGGTGTTGGTGGATGAGAAGCTCAACATGAGCCAGGAATGTGTGCTTGCAGCCCAGAAAACCAACCGCATCCTGGGCTGCATCAAAAGAAGCGTGGCCAGCAGGTCGAGGGAAGTGATTTTGCCCCTCTACTCTGCTCTCATGAGACTCCACCTAGAATACTGCATCCATCTGTGGAGCCCCACATAAGAAGGACACGGACCTGTTGGTGCAAGTCCAACTGAGGGCTGTGAAGATGATTAGAGGGCTGGAGCACCTCTCTTACGAAGACAGGCTGAGAGAGTTGGGGAAGCCTGTTGACAGCCTGGAGAAGAGAAGGCTCTAGGGAGACCTTCTAGTGGCCTTTCAGTACTTGAAGGGGGCCACAGGAAAGATACGGAGGGACTCTTTACCAGGGTGTGTCATGATAGGACGAGGGGTAATGGTTTTAAACTGAAAGAGGGTAGATTTAGATTAGATATCAGGAAGAAATTTTTACTGTGTGGCTGGTGAGACACTGGAACAGGTTGCCCAGAGAAGTTGTGTATTCCCCATCCCTGGAGGTGTTCAAGGCCAGACTGGATGGGGCTTTGAGCAACCTGGTCTAGTGGGAGGTGTCCTTGCCCATGGCATGGGGGTTGGAACTAGTTGATCTTTAAGGTCCCTTCCAACCTAAACAATTCTATGATTCTGTGATTTTTAAAACTTTGTGCCCTTTAATTCCTGGTGTTTAATGCAGCAATGAGAGGAAAATAACTTGCTAGATTTCACTGTTGAAGTACAACTAGAAATATTCCATTTTCAACAGAGTTGTCTTTAAACTTTGGAAACTAATATATAACGAAACACAGAAGGTAAGAAGTGTCCAAAAGTCCTTTCTGGTTTTGGAAGCAGCGATTCCATGTCCAGACTATCAAACTGTGTCTCCTGTCCCCTTCAAAAACAATGAAATACCAGTTTTATGTACTAGCAATCTCTGTATTTTCACATGACACTCATTGGAAAGGGTAATATGCAACTGGCTAGTGAATAATTTTTCTTTTTTTTTTTTTTTAAAGAGAAAAAAGACATTCAGCTTCCACAATAAGAGAGTAAAGGTGACATAATTGTGTGTTAATACCTGCATTGTAACTTCAGCCACTCACTAGTGAATACTTTGTAGGCAAAAGTAATAAAAAAAAAAAAAAAAATTAATCACTACCCAGTAAAAACAAAAAAAAAGAAAAAAAAAAAAAAAAAAGGAATTCTTGGAATATTATCCATTTTAGCTCAGTTTTGAAGCCCTAACTATTGGGACAAGTTCTTGCAGAATAAACCTGAAGTTGCTGTATCATTTTGCGTGAAGGTTGGATAGCCTGTAAGCCTTGGTTTGAGCTCTGTCTGCAGCTACAGCATCCCAGCTGGCCACAGCTTGCTTGGAGGTGCTCCCTGCCTGCATAGCCTGGAGTTGAGACACAATCAAGAATCTGCTCCCTGGGAATATAATTGGACTGAAGTGCGCTTACGTGCTGTGCAGATTAATCTTTCATGATGGTTGCTGAAGTGCAGGACAAAGTGCTTGCTTCATTGATTTGACACAGGACATACTATTCTCATCACTGTATGACGCGTTCTATAAAATAAAGGATGGATGATTGGTCCTGGCAGGAGAGATGTTCACGAAGTGCCTTTCTTCCAGCCCCCTGCCTCATCCCTGCTTTTGAACTGAGTCTTCTCAGTGGCAACTGCATCACAGCAGCTCCTGCTAATGCATGATTAAAGACAGAAGGCCCCCTTTCTGCTGTATAAGTGGGTCCTGTATTCTGTCTGTACACAATCATTCAGTATACGGGAGCAGCTTCTCAAGTTCAAGTTGAATTTGGGAAACCATATTTTCCACCGCAGTCTGAATGTTATTTTTGTCAATTGTATTTCTTTAAATTTGATGCTTCCCAAAAGTCCATTGCAACTATACTTGAACAGATGTTTCTTTGCACCCTATATAGTCATTTTCACCAGTGTAACACTGCCGATTTTGACAGCATTGGTAAATAATGAGGGAGGGGGAGAAAAATATTCTTGTTGGGGAAAAGTTAGAAAAAAAGACATTTTCTCTTAGTTAATTTATAAAAGTCAGCAGGAGTTTGTACCTTTTGAAAATCTACATCTATGCTTTTCTTGTATTTGTTCATTATAAGTCTATTTTTAAAAGTTCTTATGGAAGAGTTTGAGATCATTTCGCCTACACAGAACTGGAAAATACAAGGTCTAAACAAATATAAAAAACTGCAAAGTAGTCACAGAGGCTAAGTTTAACTTAATGAACTAATCTTCTCTATATTCAGTAAGGAAGGAGTCAGAAAGGCAAGGTGTGTGTTGAGGGTTGTAGGGGAAAAGTTATATTTGTGTTGGGTTTTATTTTGTTGGGGTTTTTTGAGTTGCATCTAGACTAAAAAAAAACTGACCAAACAAAAAAAAAACCCAAACAAACCAAAAATCCCAATAAACCAAACCCTGAACATACTTCTCTGTGGACTGTAGGGAAGCCAGAAAATCTTTGAGAGTCCTTGTCATATTGCCTTATTGCAAGACCAAATGAGTATGAAAGTAGTTATGATACTGACTGTAAATTCACTTTCACAGGCATGACTGAACTTGAATATATGTTAGTGTGAAGAGTGTTCCTAGGGAAGCTTGGTCTCTGCAACATTACCCACTTGTTACCCTTGAGTCTTCACTAAAAAAATAAAATAAAATGATTGAATACTTTTCTGTTGAAAGATGTTTAAAATGGGTTTTGTAACTGTCATGTTGAGATTTCTTATTGTACATGACTGATTTGAGATTTAATAATATTTCCAATGGCATAGCCAACAGGGAAGTAAAAAATGATTTTGCGCATAAACTGAAAAATTGTTTTTTGCTTCAAAGTGCTAAGTGTCTCTGTAATTGTATCAAATTGAAATACTGCTGCAGCTACAGTAAGATTGCGTAATGAAGCACAACTGATTATGCTATAGTTTTCCTAATATTAACATTATTATTCAAATGCAAATACTTGTGTATCTTATGGGGTATGTAGTAATGAAACAGATTTCTTTTATCTTCTGAGTGCTATGTCTTTTAATTCAACATTGGTATTAGATCATATTTTCAGATGCCAGACAGAAAAGTGCCTCCTTTAAAGTAATAGATTTTAAGGTCAGAAAGGGACCATAGACTATTAACCAGCAGCTCCTGCATTCAAGCACAGAGGCTCAAAGAGAGGGATTATTTTCAATAGCTAGTCCTTACAGATCCAATCTAATGGAGAATTGAATAACTTCCTATCAGTTCTTATGCTAATTGCCTATGCATCTATTTTTTCTAGTTTTCTTGCTTCTCTGTGTGTGTGTGTGTGTCCTTTTCCCTAGAGAGAGTTGTGTAGCTCAATAATTCTCAGCTGTGAGGTTGGTCTCTCATCTTTCTTACTTTCTTACCTATTAGCTGTATTTATGCCTGTGTCTGGAAGGGAAGAGAGGCTTCTACAGGGTACGTTTGTCAGTATTTGTGAACCTAAGATGTGATAGAAATGTAGCCATCTGAACAGTCAAATTTGTAAAAACTCCTATCGTAATACTAAGACCAGAGAAATGTGTCCATTCTATTTTCACATGGTGGCTGCAAGACTTGGATAACCGGTAAATGCCATGTGTGCCATAGTGTCAAACGTGCATCCAGATGGCTGGCTCCCAGAGCAGAGCTATGAAACCTGTGTGAGGCCACTGGTATCTCTGTTGTGGGGGAGGTGGGAAGAGTTCGGTGCTTTGGGGCAGATGGATGAGTCAGATGCTGACAATGAGTCAGAGTCCATGCGTGGGTGTGAAGTGCCTAGAACAAGCCATTGGGGAAACAGCATGGGTGAGCCTCAGACACCTTGAGGTCAAGGTTTAATACAATCTCTCAAAATGGAGCACTGACTGAAACCAAGTGAGATCTGCTGTTTTCTTCACAACTTTTTCAATTGACATTACTTGAAGTTTGAGGTTTTGGGGGGTTTTGATTAAATTTTTTCTTTTTTTCTTTCTTTCTTTTTTTTTTTTTTTT
>VUYV01000091.1:2800779-2976109 GCA_008711295.1 Anarhynchus alexandrinus | reverse complement strand
GGATGGAGCCAGACTCTTTTCAGTGGTTCCCAGTGACAGGATGAGGGGCAACAGGCACAAGTTGGAACATAGGATGTTCCATTCAGATACAAGAAAAAAATTCTTTACGGTTAGGGTGATAGAGCACTGGAACAGGCTGCCCAGGAGGTTGTGGAGTCCCCTCCTCTGGAGATTTTCAAGACCCGCCTGGATGCAGTCCTGAGTAATGTGCTGTAGGCAATCCTGCTTTAGCTGGGGAGTTGGACTAGAAGATCTCTAGAGGTCCCTTCCAGCTCTGAAAATTCCATGATTCCATGATTAAATATTCTGAATGATTTGCTGGTTCGCTTTGTTCTTGAAATGGCATAACACTTTATTCTTGTTTTCATAGAATCATAGAATGGTTTGGGTTGGAAGGGACCTTGAAGATCATCGAGTTCCAACCCCCCTGCCATAGGCAGGGACACCTCCCACTAGACCAGGCTGCCCAAGGCCGCGTCCAGCCTGGCCTTGAAGACCTCCAGGGATGGGGCCTCCACAGCCTCTCTGGGCAGCCTGTTCCAGTGCCTCACCACCTTCAAAGTGAAAAACTTCTTCCTAATGTTCAATCTAAACCTGCCCTTTTCCAGTTTAAAGCCATTCCCCCTCGTCCTATCACTACATGCCCTAGTAAAAAGTCCTTCCCCAGCTCTCCTGTAGGCCCCCTTTAGGTACTGGAAGGCCGCAGTAAGATCTCCCCGGAGCCTTCTCTTCTCCAGGCTGAACAGCCCCAACTCTTTCAGCCTCTCCTCATAGGAGAGGTGCTCCAGCCCTTGGATCATCCTCACGGCTCTCTTCTGGACATGCTCCAGTAGGTCCATGTCCTTCTTATGTTGGGGACTCCAGAGCTGGATGAAGTTTTGCTATCAGTAAAAGGAGATAGTAAAATTCAGTCTGTGTTGGGCAAAAGGGAGGAGTCCATGGAAAAGGGTGCAAAGCAGTTTCTTGATGCAGTGACCACTAAAAGCTGCCTCCCCCTCCTTCTTCCTTTCCTTCTGAGCCATTGCACTTCACATAATGCTCAATCATCAAACAGAAGATGTTCTTCGAAGCCAAGGCACGATAAAAGAAAAATCCAAGGAATTCGGGCTTTCCTTTTATCATGGCTGATCTTAAAGATTCTACAGAATTAAACTTTAACACAAAATTGAGGCACTCAATTGGTTACTCACCCATCAAGCATCTATCTTTGACTATTTCTACCTGGCCTTACATCTTTCTCATTAGTGGCCTATTTCAGTAGGTTGGAACCATGACACAGTCCTCTTCGTGTTTATGGGGTTTTTTTTAACCTTTAATAAAGGCTGTGTTCATGGGCATATGCATCAAATGAATTGAAAAATCCCACAGAGACCAAAGATGCATTTCTTCTCTAGAATAAAATGAAGAAATTGGAACATTGTATTTCAACGAAAGAAAATGTATGAATAAGCTGCACTCACATCTCGCCTCCAGAAGAGCTATGGAATTACTGTAGAGGAGGGAAATCCACAACAGGGAATCATTTATTTATTTATTTATTTATTTTAGAAGAATCTATAGAGTACCCACTTAGAGCTTTTTGGAGAATTTGCTTTAAAGGCTTCCAGTGTAGGATAGGTAGTTAAAACTGGTCATTTTCCTCCTTTTTCAGCTTAAATGGAAGGCAAATATAGGTGTGGTAGGGAGGATCTATGACTACTATAGTGGGAGTGGATGAGCAGGTGTAATTTATATAGGAAAGGCAGAATAATTTGCAGGTTTGTAGACTGTGGTAGCTCCACTAATGCAGGTACATCTTCTGGGGATCTGACAGGTGCAGGAGGAGTTGGTTTAGTGAACAAAGAAATGAAGGTGTTGACAGTTGAACAGAAGATGTAATAATCTCTTAGAATAGCTGCAAAAGAGTACTGAACTTGGGGTTTTGCGTGCTAAAAACAATTATGAAGACATTTTTTACTGAGAGCTTGTGCCAGTGTACAATAGATCACACAGCTTCTTTGTATTTATCATTAAGAAGTCAAGTGCAACTATAATCACTTTAATCATGAGCAGTAAGTGATAGCATAAACCAATTTATTAGTGAATCTTCATCTGATTAACTTGTATCACCCTTGTCCAACGTATTATGCTATATATAGATTCTGTGTTCTAGGATCATCACCAGCAGCTGTCTTCACTATTAATAGCAGTAAGTGGCAATTAGATGGTATGTACTAAAATGAGGCAATATGCTTCTGTCTTTTTCTTGAATGTGCATATTTTGCCACTCCTCTGAATTTGTGTAGTGCATCTACTGCTAATGCAACTTCTTCTTTTGCAAGTTATCAGTTATATGTACACAGTTCTATAATTCTTCTATCTTGGCTTTTGCAGTGGGAGAGATATTAGATGTAAATATCTTGAGTTGTTGGAAACGTTTTTTGTCTTCTATACACAGTGCCTTCCAGAAATATATTCATTCTTTTCTTTGTTCACTTTCAGTTCAACCTGTGTGATCTTTTGGTGTGGATAAACTCATTGTAAATACATTTAAAATTCACTTCTCTTTACAACATTCAGAAATTTTTTTTTAGGCACATTATTTCAAATGATACAGAACACCCCTAGATTCTTTTATATGAGTCTTTACATAATCTGATTTTTTTTAAATGTCTTGACCTTTTGTCATTAGTTATTTTATTGTCCTACCTCATCTCAGAGACTTTGCATCCTGGATATTTAGATTTATCTCTGTCCCCATGTCCTGCGTCGCACATTAAAGCATTATTAGGAACTAGTATGCTGCAGAACTGGATTGAGCTTCTCTTCTGGTAAATGTGCAGAGTGTATGCACATTAACGTTGTGGTTAGGATAAGAAGTTTGGATTTTTTGGATGAATGTCTCCCTGTTGTCCCCACTAAGCTGCAGGTTTTGTTTTTCATGGTGACTTGGTTCTGGGGTGAAAGCGTTGGGTTACTTTTTCATGAAGCTAAATCAGAAGATGTCCTTCAGGTTATGAAGGGGATTCAGTTCACAGGGCTAGAGTCTCTAGTGAAAAGTGAAACCCTCAAAATGCGTATCATGTGGATTTTAGGTCCCCAGCTACAGCCATTTCATTCTTTCTCTGGACTCCCACTGCACTGTGCTAATGTAGACATATATTTGCACTCTTCTTATTTCTGCTTTATGAGCGATGTTCAGTATTGACAATTTAGACTTTAGTTGCCTGGAAGCAACCGAGTAGAGCTTTTGAATATTGTACCTTTGCTTTTAGAACTTAAGTGGTAATGAATATATTTGACGTTATATGGAAAGTCTGTCAGAGAAGAAAACTCAGTGCTGCTCTTTTTTCAGACAAAAGCAATAACAGAAATAGCAAGGGTATGAAAAGATAAAGTAAGAAAAATATGCTCTTTGTTATGTTCCTGAAGTTCAAATTCTCACTTGCACTTCTGATTTTATTATAGTTTTTTTTTAAATTTCTGCTAGGTCATGAATTTTGCGACTATGTAAAATGCAAAGGAAAAGTTATAGAAGGAAGAATAAATGTGTGAAAAAATGTTACTTATTGTTTCTTACTTTTGATCTGCCAGAAGAAAAACATCTGAAAGTTGTGTTGTTTTCTGGTACTTTACAGAAAGTTATCTACAAATGTTACACTAACCTCAAATACAGTACAGTGACAACATTGGAAGTAACCGAGGTGTGTGTTTAACTTGTGTTCCCCTAAATTTCTTTGAACAAAATGTTCCCTGTAACTTATTTCACAACAGTCTTCACGCCAAAAATCTCTCTTCTTTCTAGATACGAGGCCTAATTTTACACTCAGATACATTCTAAGAGCCTTCTTTATTTTAATAAATGTTCTGCAGGTGTCTGGAAACAGATGTTAATCCTTAACATTTTAAAAATAGTCATATGGTCTATTGGCAAAGCGAGGAAACAATAGTTTGTAATTTTAAAAACAATCCTGCACATGCAGTGGATTGACTCTTTGTTTTGGATAAATCATTTAACTTTTACATGCATTGGTGAAAATGTCAAACCACTTTTAAAAGACCACTTTTTGTGTTTAGCTAAATTCAGCTGTTATTTGACTACGTGAGGAGGCAAGCAAGAGGGCCAAGAAAAACCATGCTGTAGTCTTGTAAATAAACATATTTTTTTTACCAAACCTGAGGTGAAATTTCGTTGAAAAAATTGCTGTATTTGATAACTTATTTAAAAAAAATCAAACCTGATATGACTCATCTCTGAATCTATGGTCTTAGTAAAGTTGAGCAAGCTTTTTAAGAGCTCAGACCTGTTCACTTATGGGTCCAAATTAATCTTGCTTTCCTACTTCTTAGTCCATTCTTTAATTGTTTCGTGTTTTTTTTATAAATCAAGATATATTTCTTTAGTGTGTTTTGTTTGTTTGTTTTGCATTCAGTTGAAACCAGAGAGCAGTCCTGTCTCTTTTGGCATTGGAAAAATTGGGTCATCTGAGTTTGAAATTCTAGGTTCTTCAAAACCCAATGCAAGGGACATAAAATGAAAGGCATATGTTGAAGTTTGAAAAAACAGAATGTAGGATTGGTTAGGGCTGTAAAGTGTACAGTCCCCCTTTCCCCTTTTTCTTTTATTTCTCCTTTTTGTGTTTTGTTTGTTGTTGTTTGGGGTTTTTTTTAAGAACATTTGACACTTCTTCCCCGAAGAAATAAGTTTTGAGATAATTTCAAACACTTAGTCCTTGGATACAATACATACTTATTAAAGAATTTGTTAAATGACTTGCTTTATGAAAATACAAAAAATCTGATAGATGTTATTTTACAGTTGATTCAATGTTATGCAGTGCATGAGACTTCCATCCCTTCTGGAAAACTGACATAGTATAAGAGTAGGTTGTCCCATTAGATCCTTCATTTTCAAGAATTTCGTATGCTATAGACTTTTCTAGTGTAAGTGATGAAATGGAAATAAGTCTATTCTGGAAACCAGTTCAGGAAGCTTCTTCAGCACATGTTTTTCTGTGCAAGAACAATGAAAGAAAGAGTGATTTTGCAAACTAGTATCTTATTGACTATAAATCAGCTGCTCCAGGTACTTAATCCCATAACCCTGTTTGCATAATCTTATGAACTTTCTTCACTGATTAAAGTTACTCATGCTTTCAAATGCCATACCAACCTGGGGCCTTGGTTGGGGTTCATTTCTACAATGTGCTGCTTCAAGATGCAGCTCTGTTGGTTTCTGTTGACATCCAGTGTGGTGGAGACTGTCCTGGACTTTTCAGGATGAGCCTTTAATGAGCAAGAGAGCACTAGCACTGTCAATATAGTCATATAATAGTCCTCACTAGAATGGAGGAAGGACTCTTCATGGAGCTATTTCTGACAAGAATTGAGACACATTTAGCAAGCAAAGTGAGTAGAAGATTTTTGGCACAGGATCTCTGAGCTCTCACCTGACATTGATATAAGGAGATAAGTAACAGCTCCTAACTGAAAAGTAATTTAGCATCTTTCTCTAGAGTAAAAGGGTGTTAAGTACATTCACCAGAAAGCCTGCAAAAGGCACTACTTAATAAGAAGAAATTGATTTTGCAGAAATGCAAAGTCTCTTTTACAATGACCTTAAGATACTTGTTGACACAGCAGGAAGAATTTGGCTTGATATGCAGAAGACAAACTCAATGCCAAGATCACTTAGTTGTTAATGAAACACTTGTTCAGAACAAGAATTGAGTTCCTAAAGGTTTTGTTCTGGCTGAACAAGGCGAATTTCACTTTTAGTTTCTGATATGCAGGCCTCATTCACACTCCTATGCTTCAGTATATAAATGTAGCATCAGATCTGGACTAGCGACAGCGAATCATTTACCCTACCCAACCCAAAACAACTAAACCTGTTGTCTTCGCTCTCCCTGTTGGTAATGGAGATCAGCCTATCCAGGGCATCTCAGTGGGGTTTCTTCTGGCAGTCACGAGGGAAGGAATCTTGGGACACTACACAGGTATCTTGGCCAAGTTAGGCACCTCACATAAAATGTTAGGTGGTGTGAATATGCTTCTTAATGGTTCATCATTAATATAATGAACAGATGATTTTCTGGCACAGTAGGGGTTTTGTGCACATATGATAAAGCAGAGCTGGCTGCTGGGTTTGACCCCAGGGATAACTGATACCTGTGAATCATAACTAAATTTTATAGCTAATTTCTTTGGTCAGGACAGTGCTCATTCAGCATAACGTCTAAGACTACAAGGAGATCAGGAAAAATATTCTGAAAAATGAGTATGACAAAGAACTAGATACAAATTCATTAAACTGTCTCAAAAATTCTACATTTAGTTTTCCCTAATATAGAAATAGCATTTAAATTCATTGCTTCTAAATATTTCATATGCTTCTAATAACCTAATCTACAAATACATACTGTGCAGTGCCACCTTTCTCACCCAGATACAGAAATGTGTGCCTGTTCTTTTTATTTTGGTCCTTCCTATTTTTACAGCATATACTGTTATGTTCTTTTCCATAAACAAAACTGCTTTCAGCTGTTCTAGGGAAATTTTTACAAAGTTTTTATTTAAATTGAGACATATTTATTTTTTTTAAACTACAGTATATTCAACATTTGCACTCACGTCTTGTCCTCTGTGTCTGGTTAGCTTCATGTTGTAGTAGTCTCCATAGACCATGCTAGATGAAGAAGGATTTGGCCTCATTCTGATCTGCTCCAAAGACCATCAAAATCATAGGAGAAAGCTTCCAGTGCTGTGAATTGGCTTTAGATCGGTCTCTTTGAAGATTATTTTTTTATTATGTCAGATGTTTTTTCTGATCAGTAAAATATTCAGATCTCTACTTTCTCCACTGTTTGGGATCTCAGAACCTGAAAATTATTTAAACCTTTGAAGACTTTCTTCTTTTGTATTGGTAATGTTTGTTGCCGAATTCTTTTTGTTTTCATTAAATCAGAGTCCTTTTTAACATTGTTTAACATGCTATAATAGTAAATTAAACCTCTTTATCTTCTAGACCTTTGGTAATGTTAATTTCAAACTTCTTGGGCTTTTAAGTGGTCCTTAATGGTGAAATTTGAAGGCAAATGTTTATTGATTAGCGTCAAATGTGTGCCTCTTGGCATTCTCTCTGTCAAGCTTCATCTGCCAAAACCCATGTGAAGCTTCTAGTTTGGGAATTCAGCAGACACCTTTATTCTACTCTAATGAGGAAAAATATGGTCATTAGGCTGGCTATTGTTTTTAATATTTAAACTTATTGTTGAAGGGATTATTGTTGCAGTATTATTCTTTCTGACAGAAGCTACTGCTTAGCTGGTTAATTTCTTCATCATTTTCATTTTCATTGTACATATTGCTTTAAAAATTCAAACAAGGGGTTGGTTGCAAATATTCTATTTATGCTATTTAAGTCTGCATTGCATGCAGACTTAACTGCATTATTTAAAATTTTATATTTGACTTTCTGTTTTCAGACTCGTGTGCGAAAATAGTTGCTTTGTACTAAGTGATTTACAAAAACAATGGAAACTAATAGACATTTTTAGAAAATTTAGGCAATTTACAGAAAATAATGTACCTTGGAATAACTGACCATTTGTGATTTAGATCTTTCAGCATGCAAGTCCATTATCTAAAGCTGGATGTAAATGAAACTTTCTGACCTTCTGAATAGCTCCCCAGGTGAAGAATTGTTTCTTACAGCTATTCAACAATATGTATGCATTACATCCAATGAAAAATATATTAGCTTTATTGAAAAAATATTGTAACTTAATGTACCATAACTGTAATACAACTTACTGTCATTAAAATACAAGTTTGCTAGGATATCACTGGTACCGCATATCTAATTTTTTTAAAGACACTCTTCTAGTATAAACATTTGATGTTTGTTTTAATTCCCATTCCAACATAAGCCAAAGATATAGTTGCCTTTTTGAAAGCTAAATGGGGAACAAAACACATATAGAAATTCCTGTATCCTCTGTTTTTGCTTACTTACTAAGAATAAAGAAATTTGACTGTCTTCGCAATAGTCTTACAGCAGTGCAGGAAAGCCCATCAGCAGGCCTGATTCATTGTGATTGAGTTGAGATGAAAGTATATTATCCTGGATAATTCCATGGATCTAGTTTTGCTGTACAAATGTTAATGTTTGTCTGCTTTGGAAATGGACTGCTATTACTCTGCAGCTGCAGTTATAGCTTTAAAGCTGGTGTGTGGGCAATGTGATCTGGAAGAGTTTGTAGCATCTTAACAAATTAGCTTAGTTTAAGATCTGCTGATTTAAGAATAAAAATGTTGATCTAGATACAGAGATTTACACTAATATATAGTCTATAATAGCAGTTATATCAATTAATTACAATAGCGTTTTTTGTTTGCTTTTTTTCAGAAAATTCTTAGTTTATACAAGAACCTACCTCTGATAAAAACATCTCACAATTTTTTCTTATAAGTGTCTATTCTAAAAGCCAGTTTTTCCAATTATCAATAACCTACACGTCTCTACATATTCTGGAGACTAACTAGGGATCTGTTAATGGCCAAACAGGAACCCACTTACCTATTCTATTGAATGTTTTATGTCAATGTCCTTCAAGTCTGGGGAAGACTCTCATAAACATGATAAAATTTCTGAACTTACCCATTAAAAAAAAATAAATTGAAATCTTAAATTCTTGAATTGAGTACCTACTATGGCCATGCTAAAAATAGGTGTTTCTGTATGTCTTGTGAAGAACTTGCCATCAAATTTTTCTGTATTTGCTTTTCCCTATTTGATTGACAGGTTTCCTTTATTATTTTTTTTTTATTTTACTCCTTTTGAAAATGAAACTTTTGCTTTTGGCCCTGTATTGTACTACTGCTTAAAATGTTTGACTAGTTGTTACAACCTCATCACCAGCATTTTCTTGTGGTTTCTCACCTGTACATTTGTACCTACTTGTCTCACAAACTGTATGCTTTTCTAAGTAAAAATATGTCATGCTTGAAAACTGACCAGTAAAATGAGTGTGTAGTCTCTTATTCAGACTTAGAAGCACTCCTACAATTCATATATATCAGTGACAAATGCTGTATGTAATAGAGAGAAACAAAAAATAGAAATGTTCCAAAAACTCTTAAAAAATTATACAGTCATGGAAACAGCAATGGCTTTGAACACCTGGCAATGAACATAGGTGGATAGGGTTGGTCTCTACTTTAGGAACAGAGAAGGATGAAATATCTTTCCGAATCACTTGTGTATAAGAGGGTATAGATGTCTTAGCCTGAGGTTGACTACCAGTGATGTAATGATATAGTAATATAATGTATGAACCACGAGTAGACTCATTTATGCATGGTTCTAATTTGTTTCTACAGTCCCAATTTTATCTCAAGGAAACTCACGCTTCTGGGCAAATATCAGACCAAGTGCACAATTTTTATATTCAGCTGACACATATTGTGTGGGTTTTTTGGATTTTTTTTGTATGTTATATATCATAAAACAGATGTAAAGTTTTTGTATGACTCTTCACTTTTCCTCCCTGCTCTTTATGTATTAGCAAAATGTGTACGTGGCTGACTATACTCAGTATTGAGCCCCAGCAGTGTAAAATTTGTATTCAGCCTTTGTCTCTTCAAGCTAAACTGGATTCTAGTCACCAGAATGAGAAGGTTTTGGCTTCCAGTCAGAAATTGTTTCCAGGCAGGAATTTACAGCATTGCAATGTAGTTGGTTTACCTTCAGGGTAGAATCAATGTAGGGCAGTTTTAACTCTGCTGTGCTTAATACTCATTGAATATGGGGATGCATTTGTTACAGCAGGACTCCTTTAATCCTGAACATTAGCAATCTGTAGTATCTCCCCCTTTCACTAAGATTGTGTTTTATTGTCAAACTTGATAATATTACAAGGGGCACAGTTATTTATGACTATTCAGACATCTAAAATAGGATAACGCCTTGAGGTCTTTTCTTTGTTTTAAGTCGTATATTTTTATTTTGTGGGAGAAGTAAAATTATTCTTTTAAGCTGATTAGAGTGCAAAATACACACTTGGCAATAAAGCATATATGCCCATATACTCAGCAGCCCCAGGTGTTTGGCATTTCTTAATTAAGATGTAGGAAGGGTTTTCAGTGTATCCAAATATTTTATTATGTGGAGCATATTTTTTTTTCAGCCAGGAAATGGTCTCATTTAACTTTGTTCTGAGCAGAAATAACTCCAGATTTCAGTAGGACTGACTAGCTTATCCTGGGATTGAAGGATTCAGAAGGAAACAAAGGAAACGGTGAGGTGAATGTGGCTTGCCTACTGAGGAAAAGATATTTCTTTAGTTATCCTCTTAGTTGTGTGACTTCAGAATTTGTGTTTATAGAAGTATTCTGGAATGGTTCCCAGGATGTTATCCAAGAAAAGTTGGGGCTTGTATGTAAAGGAGCTCACAAAAAGGCTTAACTTAGTCATCCTTCACTGCCCACAGGAAAGGCAAGATCTTTCTTTGCAAGATCAAAGCCAGAGGTAGGTGGGAAGTTGTAGCAATAATTTTGGTGATGGGTTTGGGCTTTGTTTCCCCACCCCCTTCAAATTCTTGTTTAATTTAAAGGAGTGGGAAAAAAAATAGCTATAGCAGGTTACCTCAGTGGATTCACTAAGACAATAATTATTAAAAGTTAGCATGAGAGTACAGGAGAAAGATGTAGAGGTATGTGCATCAGTCCTGACAAAGGACACAGACAATACTAAGGAACACCATTTTGGGACATCATCCAAATTATAAACTTACCTACTTGGTTTGAATCCATCAATATGGTTAGGTCATCAAAGACATGTTTGATAAATACAGACACAAAACTAAAGGCAGTTGTTATGCCTGAGCAGGAACAGTAAATTACTTATTCAAATCTTGTAATTAATGTAATTATGGGGAACCCTTCCCCCTTCCCCCCCCCTCCCCAATCATACTACATACTATATAAAGTGGATTGAATACTGGAGGTATCTGTTTATATGTCCCATAGTACCTCATACATTTGGCTATCGTAAACATTATGACTGTGGTCACATAAGATTTGATTCATAGTCTATAATAATTATGATGTCAATAGTAATAGTTAAGGTATAGAATTCAATAGTTTAAGGTTGTGACACTCTTGTTTAGATATTAGTATTACTTGTTGGTTAGATTAATGCATATTGGACCTGTTCACAGGGTGTTTTCTGAAGCCTGAATCTCATGAAATCAAAGCAATGTTTTGTCTAGGTAACTGTTGAAGGTTATCAGCCTGTGGCCTAGCAGACCAGCTACAAATAACATAACTGCATTTGATCTTGTTTTCATCGACTGTTACAGGAAATTTGCCTTTGGTGTTATTGTGAAAGGGTCTGGGTTCTTGGAAATGTTGGTAGTTTCTACTTAGAAAGGAATGGAATAAAAATATCTTTAGTCAATACGCTGTATTTTCTTTCAATGAACAATATCCTTTAGATTTTCAGCATGTTACTTAAACGGGTGTTGATGATATCTTTCATGATATGGCTCTTGTTAATCACATACTTGCTGCACCACCTCTTTCTGCAATAAACAACCTTCAGAATAGTCTAGTAGTTAGACCTTAGGGTAAATGATGCTGTAGATTGCACAGACTCTATGGGACATAATCTCTTCCTGCTTGTGTACAAACTCGATATGGAATAGGTTTTTTTCTTCTGTCTAAGGGCAACTGGATATTGTTATGCTTATTTATTTATCTACAAAAGAACACTCACCTAATCCACTCATAATGCCATGTTTATGCTGGAATGACTTGAAAAAAAATCCTCAGAAGAATTCCCCAAATTATCTACAGTAACTTAATTGTACTTCAAGGACTGATTTAAAAACTCAAGAATTTGCTTTTGATCTGTTCACAAACTCTTTCACTGTAAGAATTCCAGTCCACTCCCTCTGAAAATAATATTTTTCAGAAGGTTATCTCAGTACTCTCTTAATAAAAGAGCATTTATCATTCCCAAAGTAGATCTATTTACTCTAAGCCACACTGTAAAATGATTCAATGGTACTGCTAATCCCCTGTTGATCTAGATGACAAAACTCTCCATTTTCCATAGTTGTTCTTGTTTTCAATGTAGATCACCCATTTCACAGACTACTGGGATGACTACACGAGCTATTAATACTTCAACAAAATTAGGTGGCTCATATTTCAAGAAATGTACAAAATCTGCATGTGAATAAAAACAAAGATGAAGAGTTTATAAGTGAATTAGGAAAAAGAAAAAAAGGCTCCTCTACTAAGAGGAACTAGCCATCTATTAGAAGGAGACAAAATAAAATGCACAGATGAGAAATTGACATTCATGCACTGCAGTGCCTAAGGAATTTTAGTAAATGCTTCTTAAACAATGAGCCATACTTGTTTCCTACTGGAGTGTTGAGAGCAATTACATTTCAGGGTGTCTGGATGTAAATTACCATGTGGTGGTGACTAAGGCTTTTCTTTGGGTTACCACTACCTTTCAAGATTTAGTAAAAGAGCTTTTCACTGATTCATGGGCCTATTTCTGTTATGAACTAACTGTTTAGCAAGTGTTTATTTCTCCTAATTTTTCCCAAGTGAGTAAATTAAAAGTCAGAAAGATGACAACGGCATCCATAAGTTACGGTTGCAAAGATGATATGCGTGATATTTCTATTCTGCTTTTCTTACGTGCTTGGGAGAAGTGACAGCAAGGCTGTGGGGTTGCAGAAGAGAACACAACGTGGCTACCAGCTGGAATTTTAGTGTTAAACTTGGCCTTTGCTTCTGTGGTAGAGCAACTGTCTCCATTTGTAGAGATTTACCACTCTGCTGCTTTGTCTTTTGAGATGTCAGGTAACCCCCAATGCTATTTACTAAAGCATACAGATGGGTCCCAGAGACATCTGCAGGAAATACATGTCTGACTCTAGAGGAAATTTGACTTAACTCAGGAGGAGAATTCACTGACTGTATAAATTAAGGTTTCACAAAGTACGTTAATTTTTAGTTTAAAAACAAACCAGTTAGGATATATTAGAGGTCTTGGAAATAAAACTGGTGCAATTAGTATGTAAAGTCTGTATTGCTGTTTGTGTCTATTTTGAAATCTTTTTATGCAAAATATTCCTGTTTTATTATGGTTCATATGCTCATCTACTTGGGATTCAACCCAGAGTGTTGTTTAATACCTAAATTTTCCTGAAATGAGAGGGATGAAAGAGTGCACTGTGCGGTGTCACTTTGAGCCCGTATATTTCTTTTTCATACACTGAACATTGCCCTGAAATACTTATTCTTACATTACCATACATAATGCTCCCTGAGTATCTTCCCAGTCACTTCTTCCATAAAACATTACAACTAATGCATTATGCTTCTGACTGTTGATTATGGGTGATGTTATGACATGTCCCCTTGGGTTGTGCGCAGCACTTTAATTTTTACATGAATTGGCTTTGCACTGAACATCTATGTTTCTAGGCAATCTATTAGTCTTTGAGGATGACTGCCATGTTGTGAAGGAGAGTTCATGTTTCAGTTTTTATTCTGAAATACTCCTTGTGGGTGTATATGCATACACGACCACATACTCCTTGCTATCTTGGAGTATATTCAACAGAGTAGAAGAGAACAAGAACAATTTGTATATAACCCGTGGGAAGGAAATGTAGACTATAACCTGAAGAGGCAAGAGAAATTCAGGACAAATCTGCTTTTGGCCTTTCTGTTTCTTCCACTATCCAGCCAATTTCTTGTGTCTCTTAGATCTTCTGTGCCTGGTTTTGTTACTTTTCACTCTTATACTCCCCAAGAAAAACATGTCTTTGGCAGCCAATTCATTTTGCCAGCCTGATACCAGGGGAATAGAAGATGAGCCCCAAAAGTTCTGACTTGTTGAGGGTGTCAGCTGGAGTGATGTCTGGCTGGGAAAGGGTGTCTTCCAGCTATTCAGTGAGAGCCAAACTGTGCATTCATCTTGGCACTGACACCAGCATCTTTGGCAGATAAAGGCTCTCTCTCTTCATGGAATCACAAAATTTTCAGAGTTGAAAGGGACCTCTAGAGATCTTCTAGTCCAACTCCCCAGCTAAAGCAGGATTGCCTAGAGCACATTACTCGGGACTGCATCCAGGTGGGTCTTGAAAATCTCCAGAGAAAGGGACTCCACACCCTCCCTGGGCAGCCTGTTCCAGTGCTCTGTCACCCTAACCGTAAAGAAGTTATTCCGTGTATTCTCTTCCTTAGAGAAGGCTAGGTGTGCCAGTTATGCAAAGCAGCTGTGGGTAGCTGGGTTTCAGAAGACAAGCTTGTCCAGGGAAATCCCAGTCTCTACAGACTCCATCTACACAGAGGATGTGAAAATTGAGGCCATGGGAGCACTTGGTGTGCAAGGACAGTGTTGCATTTCTGTCTTGATGCAAGAAGCTTGCTAGGCAATGAGGAATAAAAACCAAATTGGTTAAGGATGGATGGATGGATGCAGGCAAGGGAGAACTGTGTAATGGCTGGGAGGCTTGCAATGGAGAGTATGGATTTTTACACTTGAGACACACAGGGGGGCAGCTTGAGGGTGATATAAAAAAGCTTCAATGGCAATTCAGGAATTGGGTGCATAAGTATAAAATAAGAGGGCAGGATAAGAAAAAGGGAAGGACATGTTGTTATAAAAAAGGTGTTGGGAAAGAAGAAAGGAGAGTGAGTCAAAATGATTTAGCATACCTGACATAGAACATACCATACATGCAAATGTGTCATGACTTGTTTGGAGTCTGCATAGAGCAAGGGATGCGGAGGCAGCACTTTCTTCCTCCACGTATCTTTGTATCTACTATTGTATCCTTAATAACCACATTAGTGTCCCACACACTTTTTGAAATTGTGTAAGTATAATGTTTTCAGGTTTGACAACTTAGATAAAAACAATCTATAAATCCTACTTGCTACCAAAAGCAAAGTAGCTTTCATCATTTGGGAATAGGAGTTGAGGTGGTAGTCCAGACACTTGCTGAAGGCTATTTCTTTGTCAGACCAGCTCTAAATGCATTATCATCTAAGTTGCGCCATATGTGCTAGAGGTGGACCTAGCTCACTGGTTTCTTGCATGCTATTTTGTGGCTCTAATAAGCTATTTAGGCTCAATTTGGACCTTTATGGTGGGGTAGTATGACAAAGTTAGCTCTGCACTCCTTCAGATTGGGTTTCATAAGTTAAAAAGCTATGCAGATTGTAAGCTTGATTTCTGGAGAATGGTAAGAATTGAGAATAACAGTGTAGCACATAAAATACTGTAAATAGTTCTTATTTGTAATAGACTGCTGTGAAACAGTCTTTATTTAGACTGTGTTATTACAGTTAATTTGGGGTAAATATTGCAAACATTTTATTTTCCCTCAGCAGACCAAAAACAAATTGCAAAAAGAATAAAACTTTATTGCTTTATTCTGAGAAACACTTAAAGCACTGAAATAAAGAAGGGGAGGAATACAGGCATCATATTTTTAGTGTACTTAATGATACTTTATCTGAAAAACAAAAGAATGACCTGTTGATATCTTTTAAGATCTACACTTGGAGAAAGTGGGTTTTGTCTCTCTAAAGAGGGGAAGTATTGTAGAACAAAAGTAAAAAAAGTAAAAATAAAAGTAAAAATACTGTATTTCATCAGTCTTTCATATCTGCAAGTAGTTTTTTTTCCTGGCATGAATTTCATTGACAGTGAGAGAGATACCCACAGGCAACAAAGAGTTAAGCAGAACATATAACTATGTAAACATCCAAGGGGTGGTTGGAGGAGGAAGGATGAAAGCACCACCCAAGGTCTTTTAAAGCTATCTTCTTTGTTCTTCTATTGTCTTGCAGTTCTACTTATATGGCAGCAGCACTAGGAGTAAGGGGGATAGAGTGAAACACAGGAAAGAGAGGAGGAAAATGGATGTGGTGTTCTGCATGAGAAATGCAACGTGGTTCCCTGTGCCTTGCCTCAGGAAGGAAAGGAGGGTGCCAGAGGAGCTGTCACCCTGAAAGGGAGGGAGGCTGATTTCTGTGTATGCTGAGAGCTTTTAACAGCAGGGGCTCAATTACTGGGGGGGATGGAGCCAAGTACTCAAATTGCATGATGTGTGTATGATGCAGCTTCCTGTCTTCCTTGTCTAATTGTATAGATGTGGCAGGAGCTCTAGCAATCTGTCGTTTCACTTGATTTTGTGCTCCCTGAAATGGATTTGTCTTGCTTTGAATGACTGACGATGGCTTCTGGGCCAACCATTGCAGTTCTCATCACCCCACAAAGTCCTGAGTGAGAAGTATTGGTGATGTTGCTGTGAAACATTTGGAAAAGTTTTTGTTTGGTGGAGTATGTTTCTGGAATAGAGAGAAATGTTAGGGGAGGTGGCCAATGTGTGGAGGTGTGGGGTTTTTTGTTTGTTTGTTTTTTTCCTTCTTACAGTGTGTTTGAAAGATGTAACAATTTGCAGGTGTGAAGACACCCTTTTGAGTTAATGACTTTTCTTACAATTCTCCTAGTATATAGCCTCTTGCCTTAACATGAATGCTCGTGTATATTGTAATTGAAAGTTTGAATGTACTTCCAGCAGTCCAAAAGAGAAAAGAAATTCTCAGGTAAAGCTACGCTGTACATACCAAGGCTACTATTTTTTTAAATAGCATTGAAACTGAGTTTCCAACCTCACTGTTCAAACCATGAAGTGCTATTGATAGTGGCATATTTAATCCAGTTTACATTAGGCAGCTTCACAGCTGGATAGGTACAAATAACAACTGAAACTTATTTATTGTTACCCTTTCTATCTGCTTTCTTGTTTGTTTAGGTAAACTGTTTTACTGTGTTTAAAGCAGATATTCACAGTTTAAGAGTACAAAATAATAATTGTCATCCAATACAATAGGTAATTAATTGTTACCTAATAAGTATTTATGAGATACCAGATAATGATTAATATGCTTGCAACCCTCCAATAAGTCACCTGACAAGTCTGGTCATCCTGGTAGTCATCAGTGAGAGGGGGAGATTGGTCTCCATTGATCCTGGGACAGGCTGAACATCACTGCTGCTATGGAGCAGTTTTCCAATTACCTTTTTTTTTTTCCCTTAGCATTTTGTACCATTTGTGTTAGCTTTTACTCTGGAATCCTTGAAGTACTGACCACCTCTGTCTCAGCACTCTTGCATCTGTCTTTAATTTAACCTTTCTTACCTGGTGTGGCTCGACTCTGTTTATAGTTTTCTCACCACCCTTGCTTGCAATTTAGAAGTTTTTCACAGAAGTCTGAACCAAGGTTACGCAGCTGTGCTGCACTGAAACTACACCTTGGATCCCAGAGACTGGAGTGACTGAGAAGAGAGTTGCACTATTTTCTGCAAGACTGGGGTCAGATGTCCTGTTGTGGTTGTAGCTGAGTGATGGTAGGTTACCGCCTGCTCTCTGACTTGACATATCAAGAAACCTGGATGCACAGGTCTTTCCTGTCAGCCAGTGATCACCTTGCTATTGGGAGTGTGTCTGTTCAGTTCTGATAGCTCGCTTCATGGAGGGGTCGGGGGCAACTGTACCTGTGTTAATGCTGGATTATTAGGGTGGAGTGGTAACTTGACAGGAAAGCAGTGGCAAGTCGATAAGTGGAAAGAGTAACATCTGAACCCTGCTGAACTACAGCCAGAACAACACTGAGGGCTCGCTTCAACCTTTCTAATTTCCTTACCTTTTATTACACTCCTAAACATTGCTGAAAGGATTTCTTTGTAGCACTGTCATGAGATAATATAATAATATTCTTGTATGCATTGCCTTTTAAGTAATCAAGTGATTTGAAGATATTATTCCAATAAATATGATTAAAATTTCAAATGCATTTTTATGTAGACAATATCTGCAAGGTGCCTAAAAGCTTAGGAGATTTGAGAAGAGAATCTTATTTTATCTCATTTTTGTCTGCTGTCATGTAGCATGTTAGAAGTTTGTCCTTCTGGAGGTGAGAGAAACTCTTTTGGTCTGGAAGGTGTCTATACTTAGGTATAAAGAAATTATATAAAGAGAAATTTTGCCTGGCAAAGATCCCCCGCTTTTACCTAGCCTCGCTCACCTAGTCTACAGTAATTGCACTGTTCTGTGTAGGCCTGCTGATGTCAGAAATCATGAAATTGTTCCCCTCATCTTGTTTTTTTAGAAGTATTTGCATTTCATTTTCTAATCACAGTTGCTAGCTTGAGTTTTGAACAGGAAAAAAAAAGGACACTCATAGTTTGATGCTAGAAATAATTTTACTCTCAAATCCAACCAAAACCTCTTGAGAAAGTGCATGATAAAACATCCATGGGCTAATCAGCATCAGGTTGACCGGACTGGCCTTGCCCTACTTCCTTGATGAGTTACTTGATTAAAAGTTACTAATGTAATGAATAATGTAGAATCTTTTAACACCTCACTCTACGTGCACCGAAATATCCGTAATATCTGGGACTTGAAAATAGTCAGGAGGCTCACCTAGATGCAGGCTTCTGTGGGATGTGCTGTAGAGTTGCTGCACAGTGGGTGGAATGTAAAATAGAGAATTCCTTTTATTTTAGGGAGTCACAGCGCTGGTTGTGATTCACTGTGTGCTAGAGTTAAGGTGCCACTTGTGGGTCCCTTTTCAAGGGGTTGACAGAATTTTGTATTTCTTCGAGGGTGGAGAAAAAAATTCTTCCTTTTATAATTATCCTAGGAAAGAGAGAACATCAGTAAAACAGTTGATACCAATGAATTTGGGAGACTATGCAAGATTGATCTACCTGTGCTCTAACAGGAAGAGACCTTGTGCATTTTTGTTTTTCTCATTTGCTTCTCCCAGTCTTTCCATTACATAAACCTGATTGTTATACACTGTAAATTAATAAGAAGTCTAAAACTTGTGCAGCTGTTGTATGGAGAATAATGTATCAAACAGAAGACTTCTTTGGTAATACAATTAAAGGGAAAGAACCCTAATACGAAGGCTAGGATGCATGGCATATATGTTTGTGTTGAATTCTACTTTATTGCTTCTTTTACTTCAGAATTAGATAAAGATGGTTTCTAAAGCAATTTACAGGATTTTAATTTTTTAAATTTTGTCCTATTATTCCCTCTTCTTTATCTTTCCCATCTTTGAACTGCACCTCTTTTCAGTAGCAAATTGAAAAGGGGAGGGAAAGAAGAGTTAGGGGAGCAAAGTGTTATACAAGTGGAAGAGGTCTTTCAGAAAAAGTTTAGTGTGAAAATGTAGGGAAATCAAATCTTTCTCAATTTTTTTTTATCAGCTCTAATGAATGTCAGAATCGCTGGTTTGACTTTCAGTTTGTGTGCCTGTATGGTATGGTTGGGGTTTTTTGTTTGTTTAGTTTTTCGTTTTTTGTTAAGAGTGTACGCACCCTTTTGAGGTGACTGATATGGTCAGCTTTCTGCAGCATTTATGAGATTACTGTTCATGGTTTCTTCCAAAAGAGGAATGACGCAGATTACCAGAGGCTGGTGGACCCAATATTAAAAAAACTTTTTTGGCATTGGCAGCTGTAGGAGCCCAGCGGTGAGATGGGGGGGCTGTGCTCATATATATTGGGGCCCTTCTCCATGCTCAGACCCAAACACAGCTTTGCTTCTCAGAGGCCTCTCTGTGGGGAGCAAGTCTGTTGCTCTGATCAGATAATGCACAGAGCTGGCTATTGATTTCCCATTTAGTGAAAGATGATGTGTGGAGAGGATAGGCTTTTGGACCTCCATTGACACAAAAAACGTAGATCCATACAAAGTATGAACTGTCTTAATAAAGTTGAAGATTTTGATACTGAAGTTAATTACAGTCATTGAACTTATTTTGAGCTGGGCATTATTTTCATTATTTGAAAGACTTCTTTCCTTAACAAAGAAAACAGATGAGCCAGCAACAAATGTATTGGAAAACCCCAATTCTTTATAATTTATGAATGCTTTTTCCACACATTATAAGTTCTGAAAGACTGTTCTCACCCTATTCATTAGGTAAAGTAAGCAACTAACCAAGTTAATGATTTTTCTTTAAAGTAGAAGAATTGTCTTAGGTGCTTTCTCCATGCAATATTGGTTTATGGGCTAAGAATGACATCTATAGTATTATTATCTGTTGTTTTTTTTTAAAATATAACATCAGGAAAATTAAAAACAAGCTAACAATTTAGATCATAGTACAGCTAAAGTATAACATGCATCAAAGCACATGTTTAGCAAATGGTGTACACTCAGCTGAAATGAGTCTTTTGGTAGTGAAGAGTAAATTGAGACTGCAAGACCTGGATCCAGATTTATTAAGAATAATTGGTTGATCTAATGGTTATGAAAGTAGTATTAAACGTAAGGTAAAGATAACATTTAGTGGATTTTTTCCCAATAGCATTGTAATATCAAGCAAATGACGGTGCCTCAGAAGACATAGGAAAATCAGTCTTGTATGCAGTAGTTGAAAGAGAGTTTTCTGTTGCTGTTCTTTTTCCTCAGGTGTCATCCTCAATGCACATTTTGCATCACTTCTACAGGTACAGTGAAATGTTTATTCTCTTTTAATGAGGGATTTCTACCATTAAACTATACAGCCCCTCTTTGTCACCAGCTAGGCTTGGTGCAGAACTGATGGAGATTTTTGACCTTGTTGAAAAATAAGTGTTGCCAGTGTAAATGTTCTGTCATGCAAATGTCTGTTCCTGGGTTTTCAGATGTCAGTTGAATAAATTATTATTGAAGTCTAATAAAAAAATATCACTTTTGCCAAAGTCTTTGCTAAATCAGAGAAATAGGAAAGGAATAGAACAACATCCAAGGCTTTGTTCTCTTTAATGATTGTGACAGATTATTCTTACTGCATATTCATAAGAAGCACTGGTTTAAGTTCAGATATGAAAACAAAGCATATGCAGACCTTTTGTTGGTCCATAGAGAATTTCAGCTGCATTGTCACACAAATGGTTTTTGCTTTCAGAGACACAAAACCAAAAAATATTTAGTACTGATATTTTGTCATCTGAACATATCAGCTGACTAGCATCACCTTGTCAGGGGCTTTATGCTCTACTTGCTCTTAGAAATGACATCAGTGGATGTGCCCAGGTAAGAGTCTAAAGAAATCAAATGGGCACCCTTTCAAAAATTCTGCAGTTCTGCGATGAGTAGAGAATTTCTGTCAGCAAGTGCAAAGATTGATGGCTTAGTTTAGCTGTGTTTGTGGAGACTCCAATTGCAAGTGCGATTTGGCAGGATTTAAACTTCTTTACTCCTGGCTTTCCATGTCTTATCCACCACATAATACAGTGCTTTTGTAACTTTTCATTAACAGACGTTAACGTTGGGACTTAAGAAAAGGAGAAAAAGAACTCATTATTTGTGTGTGTTTGTTTTCATGATTGGTTTCTGGTTTGTGGGTTTTTGGTTTTGATTTTGTTTTTGTTTTGTTTTTTCTTTTTTTTTTTTTAGAAGGGAGTCTTGTAAAGATTTGTTCTGCAACACTTTCTAAAATGTCTTTTTGTTTGTTTGAATTACTGTTGATCTGAAATGTAAACAATAGAATTAGACTTCGGTGAGTTGTATGCTCAGTGCTTACAAATGATTAGCAGAACACTTCGGAAGCACAGTACTTGACAGAGATGGATATTTCTGCTCAGTTGCTGTCCTGAATTCAGTTACTAGTAGGAATGCTTTAAAATGTTTACTACTTGATGCTGACGTCTGTGGGTTATTTTATGTCAAAGCACACAGCTACTTTTCATCATCAGCCAAGTGTAAAGTTGAATTAAAGGAGTTTTTTGACCTTGTCAAAAATAAATAGATGGAAACACTCCAACAAACAAAAGCTTACCATCTTTCCAATCACTGTTTGTATAATGCACTGCTGGTCTGTCTAAAAGTCATATTACCAGTGTCAGTAAGAAAACGCATTCTAAGTAGAGGAAGATAAAAAAAAAATAATGAAGTACAAGTTCTACTGTGCGCTTGCCCTCCTGCATATTGCTGTTGAAATATATTTTGCCAGCATTATATTTCCATGTCTACTCTTATCCCTTTGATGACAAATGATGTCTGCCACCCATATAATCCCATAAATACTTTAAGGAAATGGTAGATTTTAACAATGATGGTAGGCTATCTGAGATTTTGAATGTCATTTGGAAATCTAATTAAACATAAATAAGAAACTGGCAACACTTATCTCAATGGTTGTAAAAAGTGTTTTCTCAGTTATTTTTGTCTTTGTCATAAATGGATCCCCCTTCCTGCGGGTCTGAAGTATATAAAGGTCCGTATTGCAGTAGAAATGATTGTTAACAGAATTTACCATCTCCAGTAAATCACATCAGTATGTCTCACAGGAAGACTTTCAGTTATTTTACTATTTTTATAATAAATGATATTCACTAGTGGGTATTAAAAAAAAAAGTTATTATTAATTTTGGTAAGGATAAGACGAAATTTGCCTAGTGGTAGTTAATAGGTGTAGCAATTATGGAGGGGGGTGTAATTCATTTACCAGTTAAGAAGTACTGAATCACCACTATTTCTAATTTACAACTTACTTTCGTCTTTAGAGGACTCCTAGATTTATTGTGAAATGTTTCGTACAGATGCATGGCATCACATTTAGAATCACAAACTACAGAAATAAAGCTTACTAGATTTTTTTCATTCAGAAATTTAGTTGTATGAAAAATTCTCAAACAGTGAGAGAGTACTCAGAGAGTACTTTGCAATTGAATTTCCTCACAAGGCAGTGTTGTGCTTTGGATTGAGAGTGCACATCTTTCTAACTGTTGAGTATCGCATGACTTAAACTCTTCAGTCATTTTTTCCTTCTTCTCTCATAGTTTGGGGAGAAAATTCATAAAGCCTATGCTTTGAACTTTCCGGTAGTGTAAAGCACTTTTAAGTGCACCTGCACTTGCTGTTAAACTTTGCCGCTTGTCTTCCCACAAAAGAAAAAATATGGTGAAACATAAGAGCAGGAACTGATTTTGGAGAAAAAGAAACTGCACGCTTTGTGAAGGATGTCACGCTTCTCCTCCATCTTCCATTCTACATTTTCTTATTCAAAGTCTAATTGTTCTTCACTTGTATTCCCTGTTTTCTCCTCCCTACTTCTCTTCCTCCCAGTATAGCTGGCAAATTAATTTCTGGGGTAAAAACTGCAGGAATATTTGTCCCCAGTAAATATTTTTAACATCTATTTGTTAGAAGCAGTAGGTAAAGGGGTTTTTGCTTTTTGCTATATGGCCTGATGTAAATGGGAGGAAAAGAAGATTAAGCTGAGCTTAATAAAAGTCTACTCGGGATGAAGGAAAACCTCTCACATTTTGTCTAGGCACTCTTAAATGGTCATGTCCTTGCTGATAACTCTGTATAAGTGGGTACATAAAGCTGGGATAAAAGGGAAACTTCTATTTTTCTATTACTTTGTCAAGGCACAGTGAGGCTGCCGCCTCTGTGGGGACAGCTGAGGCTGGGCTGGGACATCAGCCTTTGGTGAGGGTTAAGATCAGGCCTGGTGAAGGGAACTGGGGTCAGGGACAGCCCTGGGATGGCTGGGCAGGGCCACTGTGCCAACCCGTGGGCCTGGCTTGGTGGGGCTCGTGGCAGGCAGGGCTGTGGGGAGCTAGAGACCAGCCCTGCTGTGGTGCTGCTGGGGCATGAGGGTGTGTTGCTGGCTCATGTTCAACTTGTCCACCAGGATCTCTAGGTCCTTTTCTTCAAAGCTGTTTTCCAGCCATTTGGCTCGCAGCCTGTTCTCTGGTGCATGGAGGTTGTTTCTTTCCAGGTGCAAGTCTTGCATGAGGCTCCTTTTAGCCCATTTCTCCAACGTGTTGAGGTCCCTTTTAATGGCAGCACACCCATGTGGTGTACCAGCCACTCCTCCCTGGTTTTCATCATTTGTGAACTTGCTGAGGGTATTCTGTCCCATCATCAAAGTCATTAATGAAATCTTTATTGAACTCTGGGACACGCAGCTGGTGACTGGCCTCCAGCTGAATTTGGTGCAGCTGATCACAATGCTTTGATCCTGGCTGTTCAGCTGGTTTCAATCCATCTCTCTGTCCACTTAGCTAGTCCATGCTTCATCAGTTAGTCCATAAAGATATTATGGGGCACAGTGTCAAAAGCCTTACTAAAGCCTTCCTTTCCCTCAATAAAATGTCAAGACGGATGTTGTAGAGGATGCACAACTTAAACTATGTCATGAGAAATTGATAGGGCCTGTTCTTGAGCCGAACATCTAAATTTTATCTCTCCTTATCCACATCATGAGTATTACCGCTCAAGATTTTTCTTAGAGTGCTGCGTCACTCTGAACAGTTCCTTTGAAATTAAGATACAGCTTCTTTTTTAATGGTACAAATCCCATCCTTGGGAACAGGATATGGCAATTTCTTTCAAGAAAGGCAAACCTTACTGGTTTTTGTAACTGTTACATGGTTTTGTAGTGATGGAACCAACCATACTGTACACATCAATTGCCTCAGGACTCCAGTGGTTTAACCTGTTTGTCCACTCACCTCTGCAATACCTTTATGTAGCTGAAGATGCATTTCGATATTTGCCCACCTGTAGATTTTAAAATAGTCCCTCCGGGCAGCAGCCTCATGCTCTTGTGATACACCATGGTTACAGTATGCTTAGTTCTCCATCGAAAAAATATTGTTTAATATGGTTTTGCACAGAACAAAATCTTTTTTTTGTATAAAGGCTTTTCACTGTACATTTCAGAATGTTCTCATCTTTTAGGGTTGATGGGAAAAGAGAAGTAAAATTAATCAAGTTGCTAGACTTTAACTTCCTAAAGAAACATGCACCACTGAGTGGATTTTCACATTACACTCCCAGTAGGGACTTTACATCTTGTAAATGCTTCAGTTTAACAGATATGAAAAAGAGAACTCTATTCTTCTTTGCAGAACAAAACTGTTGCTCAGGTGTTTTAGAAGTTGGTTTGATCTCTTTATTCTGCACATAAAATGAAAGATTAAGGAGTACTTGCCATTCCCAGATGCAGCTGCTCCTCTGACCTGGCTTTGGGTGAGAGAACATCTTTGCATAGCAGTCTTTTTAAAACTCTGGATTCTGGATGGTTGGGTGTCCCCCCCCCACCACCGGCCCCCCCGAGTTAGAATCCACCTCTTCTTTTTTGAAATGAATCCCAATCTCTTTCCTAAAAGAAAAAAACTTAATGAGGCTTACAGGTATTGTCCTGTGGTGTAAACTGGGTTTTGGGCGGTTGGGGATTTTTTGTTTTAAATGTTGATAGATTTGTCCAAGTGTCTCCACTTGCCTGCTCTTCAGTGGAGGCTTGCAGGTCTTCTGACACCATAACTTACCTCTTGGCCTCTCTCTAAGGCAAATCCACACCAAAATCATTAATGACAAAATAAAGAGTCTAATAAGTGAGTAGAATAACTGCAGAGTTTCAGGCCCAATGCAGAAGAGACAAAGGCCAGATAGTTCCCCAGAGTAGCACAACACTCGTAAGATCCTGTATAGCAGATCATGGAACAGAGACGGGACTTATTCCAAAAGTCTTTAATACTTCAACTTCAAAAGGCTGTTAGGGGTATATCATGTGCAGTCCTAACTTGAGTATAGCCAGAGTGTAAGAGATGACACATATAAAGTAAAAATAGAAAGGGGGGTGGAGGGGGAAATATGCTTTAGAAATAGTCTAGAATCTCTTAGGCATTTTTATTCATTGTAAACGAAGGAAGAAGCAAGAAACAAATTGTTTAAAGTCATTTTCAAGTCACCTTTAACAGTAACAGTAATATCATTACAATATATGAGCTGAAACATAAGAGAGAAAGATCTGTTCATTTTAAAAGCTAAAATAGAGCAATTAGCTGGAAAGGATGTGTCATGCCTTACAATAAAAGTTAAATTACAGTAAAATACTTCCTTGCAAAAATGCTGACCATGTGCCAAAGCCCACACATCAAATCACATTTTCTCCAATCTGCAACACAGTAGTTCCCCCACCTGCCCAACTAGAAGAATGTGAGGAACAATAAAGGGCCTGATTCTCTACTGTGCTATGACAGCTTGATACTTATTAGAAGTCATTGACTTTGCTGGAGTTGATCTGTGAAACTGGACTATTGGAGTATGAGGATTTATGACTTCAAATAAATCTCTGGTCACCTGATGGTTCAGATAAGCTCTGAATGCTGCTGCCTGTCTTTGGTTGACAGTCATGCCAGTAGCTCTACAACTCTGATGAAAATGGTAGAAGGACTTTGTCCACTCCTAGATTGTTCACAATTTTCTTTTCAACTTTCCTATATTGTAACTTGTTTAATGCTTGCCTTCAACAGCCCATCTGGTTCTTTTCCTTGTGAGGTGTTTCAGAATCTCTCTTATCTAGCCAAAGACATGTGGAGATCTATGTATGGTCTCCTTTGCTTTATGTTCTTTATATGTTCCTGCAATTTTTTCTTGTACTTTAACTCCTATTCGCCCCCCTAAAAAGAGTACTGTGTTGTGTATATTACAGATGTAACTGAGTCAGGACAGGAGCCATAACACAGCTCTTGGGTCAATTCCTAGTTCTTGATCTGTTGCCATCTGAACTGATCTCTACCTTGAAATCCTGTCTACAGTAACAGTGACAGACATGCAATACTGGTTGAGGAATGCTAGGAGATACTCATACAACTCTTTATTTATTTTTTTTTAATTTATTTACTTAAGTAATATACTCAACAATGAAAAAAAAAAAGAAAGAAAAAGCCTACAGAAATACCGAACCCCATTAACTCAAACTTCCCTGAAGTTCACGTTCTTGTCCTATTATTGCTAGAATTTGCACTTAGTCAACAAACACACTAAGCTTATTCTTAATAGAAACAGGTACTTCAATATACAGATATATATATTTGAAGATCAAAAGGATGTAGTATGAAGTTTCATTTTGTAGTAGCTATCAGGCATTATCTCGCACTTCTCAAAGGATGACTTCCCAGAATTAATTTCATTGAAAACACAAACTGCAAGGTGCTTTTCATCTGTTATATGTATTAAAAGAAACAATGGTTTGATACAGCCATCAAACTTTATTTCAGAATGAGAATTTCAGGCATTTAGGAAGCTGCATCACTTCTTGTGGTGAATATCATGAACCAGTCTGAGCCTGAAGAAAAGATTAATTAGGGGGGAAGACACCCAACATGCACCTGTGCTCCTAGGGGCCAAGAAGTCATGAAGATAAAAGACAAGACAGGTTATTCTGCAAGTTCTTAAAAGAAAAAGAAAGTCTGAATCATCTGGATGCTAGTAATAGCAATATATGGGAATATATGGACCTTTTGTCTTATGGAAACTGAAAAATTGACTTTTTATGCTTCATTCACTGTTCATGTGATGTGCTGCTCTAAATGAAAAATTAAAGAGAATCATGTCAGTGCCTATGGAAGGAACGTAGGATTTCTCCTTCTGTGGAAACAATTGCTAAGGAAGAGAGAGAAGCTTTCACAGGCTGTAGAGGACACCCTCCTCAGAGGGGTCTGGAAACCTATGGACTGAGAAATCTCTCAGATGATTGAGAAAAAGGGACTGCTGAGAGTTAGGGAGCCAATTTTCACAAACAGGGAAAATAACCTTTCTAAGGACAAGAAAGGACTGTGTAGCATTTGCTGCAACTCGAAGTCATTGATTCATCTGAAATCAAGCCAGGAAACAAGGGCCCACTGGCAAGGATAGGGACAGTTATCCTCTGTGTAGTTCTATTCTGTCTGAACAAGTCACTTGAGATTTCTCGATGTAGAAAATTTATTCTTATTTTACATTAGCCTTTAAATAAAACTTTGTTCTTCTGGGATTTAAAAGGTTTTTGGTTGTCTTTACAGATGTTATTATAGTGGTCTTTTACATGATGGGGGGGTTGGGTGGAAATTATAGATAGATATACTTCAAAGTTTTAGCTGATTTGGTGAAGAAGAATTATTACTTCTCCGTATTCTGTGTGGACATATCAAGTCTATAAAAATTGTGTGTGGTTACAGTGTGTATTGGGTACATTTCTGTGCTCTCTTTCCCCAATTGAAAAAAAAATAATGAACTCCTCTGAGCTGTCTTCAGAGGTGAGGCTTTGATGAGATTTTAATGCAACATAAACAGCTAGACACATGACTTCCACTCTGAAACCAGTCCAGCTCTAAAGTTAGGCAGCATTCAGGAGGTTCCTCTGTTTCTGAAATACTGAAAAATATTGCTAACTGTAACTACGTAGTTCTATTATGAGAACTCAGTGATAATAATATATTAAAAATAATTAATTTAGGATTTAGACAGTAATGAAGAATGAGTGATAGTGGTTGATATGACCAGAGCTCGTGCATCAATGGTACAACCAAAGGTTTTACCTGCTCTTGTTGTTGAGCGGGGTGCCAGCAGTTCCTGTAAGGATGAGGGTGGCAGGGCAAGTACTTGCATATTGCCTGTGGCTGGGAAGGACTTTGAAGATGCACCAATTCTTCTTATTTTGTAAGCAGGTTAGACCACAGATCCCTTTTAGAGATGGTGTTGTCAACAATATTATCTGCACTTCTCTGGGGGTGAGTCCTTCGTAGAGCATGGCAGTACAGGAAGAAAAGGAAATGAAAACTTGGATTCTTCCTTTAGTGTCTTGCAAACAATCCAATTACTAGGGTTGGCAACCTTATTTCCTATCTGAATATCGTAGGAGAGCTGTAATGAAAGAAATGTAATTCATCATCCCTCCGTATTCCGTGGGCAGCATTTAACAGTGATTTCACTCACTTTATCTTATGATGTACTTTTCTCCCTTGTCAATTTCTTAATATTGCACAGCTTATTCTATAGCTTACCTGGCTCCCGTGATTCCTGTGTAACATATTAATCTAGCATTTTATCATGGAATGAGAAAAATGCACTGTTTAACTGTTTACCATTTGCATGGATTTCTTTTTTTAAATTTCTTTTTCTTATGTTGGAAGATGATACATGGTTAAGTTCATGCAACTAATTTTGAGGGTGGCCACAGAAGACAATATTTGAGTTTTTATCTCCATTCTTACAATAGACAAGCTCATGCCTTTCTGCAGACTGTGGTGAAGAGCAGACACATTTGGTCTCTTGGGCAAATTATCAACCTATTTTTTGTTACCCACATCTGGGGAGCATCAAGCCATTAACTACCCAGAACTTTTGTCGTGTGCCTTGGATACTCTTACATGGAAGGCACAGGTGTGTCTGTACCCACAGTACTCTTTCAACTTGTAGTTGTTTCATAGCACAGTTGGCATTGAAGCTCTGTGATTGTGGGAATGGAAAAGCTTTCTGGAACAGTTTAAAAAAAAAAAAAAACAATCAAAACCCACCAAAAATTGGAGGGAGGACTTTGTTTAGCTTTCGCCTCTGTAGGCAGCAATGCCCAAATTCAGCAGCACTGTGGTTTACAGCCTCAGAAGAGGGAGAAATGTTCCCCTCCTGCATTCAGCTGTTTCTTCTGGAAGGAAGTGCAACTTTTCTTCTAGAAAGATCTGGTTTTGCTGCTCTTACTTCAGCTGATGAAAATTTAACTGTGTGATTAGTCCTACTCATTTACAAAGAGAAATGAAAGCCAACGTGAGCGGTCAAGAGTTGGACATTATGAAATGAACAGGTGGTCCCTGGCACCTTGGAAGTCAAGTTGTATTTTTTGTCAGGGTGCGTATACATGCATCTAACAGTTTAACATAAGATGTTCATACTGGTGAGCCGTGAAGCCACTTTTTGAGTCAAAGGATGCTTTCATTTTCTTTCCTGAGAGGATGTTAGGGAGGTGGCTATTTTGTTTGCTGTTTCTCCCTATGATTTTGAGAGTGTTTCTGTCCTGTAATTACTGGATCTATCCACAGGATATTTGAAAATAAGCAAATAGATTCTGAACTCTGCAAGCAATAGAGGAGTTTTTGAAAACAGTTCAAATTTACCAGTTCTTCAGCTCCCTTGCCAATTTAGTCAATTCAGTAGATTAAGGAAGATTAGTATCTTCTTACTGTTTCACTAATAATTGAGCCAATTCAATTACTCCTGCAGTCTTTTTCATTTCCTCTTGTTTAGTAATGGGAAGTTAAATCTACTACACAACCGTTCTCAGGAGATGCATATGAAGGAACACTAGGCAGTTACATTTTCTGGATTTACTTTTTGATTCATAGTTATTTTTACCATGGGTGTTTTTATGTATTTCCTTGTACAAACATTTGAAAGAAACTATATTTCTGAGCTTTTAAAGAATTAATAGCCATGATATAAGTTAAACTCTGAATCACTAGTGAGAGTGTATTCAAGACTGAATTCCTTAGGAGCCGAGCAGCTACGTCAGCAGCTGGTTTTAACTTTGGCACTAGCTGAGAATTGGACCTCATGGGTATCTAGATGGTGACAGTAAAAATCATAAAAGATGATCTGCCTGCCCTCATGAAGTGAGGCATACTGACTGTTGCTGTAATTCCTCATGCAGACAGCTTACTGAATTAAACCTATGTTCTTTAGTTCCACAAGTGCTGAAATACGATTTATAGAGCAAAGGCCTATTGTGCCTGTTAGAATGGAAAATAAGGAAGAAAATAAAAGATTTTGTTCTCAGTTTGGCCATTCATTTACCACTAATGCATTGACCTTGGACCAAGCTCTTTGATGGTTCCTGGTGGTTAGTTGCTGTATTTGGAAACCTCAATTACAGTTACATTCGTTTAAATGCTTTGTCAGGTCCTTAAGAAATCCCCAGAGGAGTATGCGTGATAGTACCAGTAGTTCATAAAAACAGACAAACAAACAAAAAACCCGCCTTAAATTTAATCAGTGAAAACACAGAACTTTACCTTGGTAACTTCCATATAGAAAATTTGGGCAGTGAATGCACCTGAGCAGATGCACAAACCTTTGTTCCTTTTACCATGCCATCTATTAGACAAACATGACCAGATTCACTCTTTTGTTCTGGGTCTTTACTCGGTTTTTTGCTGTTCCTGCCAGCTAAGGGAGGGCCTGATTTGGGGCAATTCAAGGAGATCTGGTGCCAGCTAGGACACTTTAGGAAGAGAGGCTAGGCTAGGAGTTTGGGGGGTGAGAAGTACCGTTTATTCTATCTTTAATAACTTGTATCAGAACTAGACTAGGAAGGTCAGGTCTCCAGCCAAGAAAATGCAATCAACTTTTTCATAATATCTGTCTGCAGTAAGAGACTCTAGACAAAAAGAGTGGTTTGAATGTGCTGATCTGCTACTCCTAGTCATTAGTTGGGTTTTTTGTTTTATGTGTTTGTAAACTGGCTTAGGGCAATGAAGGTAACTTTTTCTTTGGTAGAGGCAGTGTGCAACAAATCTATCATTATAAATAATGACGAGCATATATCATCAAAGTCTTGTGATACACTTCAGATTGCCAACTGCAAAAATAACTGCTTTAATTATTAAAAGGTCATCTTCCCTTTTTGTTTTATTTTGCAACTACCTACAAAAACACACTGCATAATTTCAGGTATTTCTCTGTGAGTTCCATTATTACATTGACCATTGACCTCAGTGTGAGTGAGATACCTCACAAGAATTGAATTTCCAGTGTTTTTTTATTCTTGCTGTGTTGCAGGAACCGCATATACTTTAAGTACCATTTGCTAGAGACAAACACCATTTCTTGGTTGCTCAGCCAAATAACTGAGTTAATCTGTATATTATTGCACGTAGTCTTTTAACAAGGGGAATACTATCCATCACTTGTTTTCTTCTTGGCCTTAAAAAAAGAAAAAGAAAAAAAGGTAATTAAGTAGCCTACTTCTGGCCAAATAAACATACCTTAGTTTTAATACAGAAATTATATTAGCACCTGGAGGCTCCAAATAGGAATTAAAACTACTTGCTACATATTAGCCAATGACCAAACAGCAAAATAGTTCCCCAAAAGTCACACAAGAAGCCTCTGCCTCCCAAAGAGGAGGATATCAGCAGCTTAACACTTCTCATCTCAATGCAGCACTATGTGTTTGTAGCTGTCAAACCCAATAGTTCCTATTCTGTTGCCAGTGTCACCCTGAATATTGGTGCGTCGAGTTTCAGGACAGAGAACCTAGTAGCTCCCTCCTTTTCTCATGACTTTTTGTTTCAGATGAGCAATCTATAGACAGTTTCCAGAGTTACCTATTGGTGTTTGTCATCTGATAATGCCAATTATTTTGTCGTGATACTGCAGCTTCAGTCCCTAGGTAGTGAAAAACTGTAAGCTTTTGCGAAATACTGGTTGGAGTGCTAAAAAGAATTCAGCACCATGATAGAGTTAATTCATCATTATCCATCTTCATTTGTTCATCCACTTGACTGAACAGTACAGTATTAGACATGTTCTCTCTTGATTCTAGCAATTACACTGTTCCCATTACCTTCCTCCATTACAAGCTATTGAAGGTGCAAGTACAGCTGAGAAAAGATTTGATTTTTTTTTTAACGGTAAAAAATTATGAAAAGTGGGAAGAGAGAGAGTATTATGGGTCACCTTGATCACTGGTCTACTAACATTTGCATTGGTAAGCTGCTGTTTTGAACATCTGAGTACTCTGTATACATGCTGAGTCTGCTTGCTGAGCTTTCAGGGGTGTTCTTTGAAGGAGCAATGAGAAATATGGGACTGATCACACACCTCAGGAATCATGGTGCTTTATAAGGTAACATCTCTGAGAAATACAAAGTAAAAAAAATAACCTATTTTAGGGGGGATGGGGAAGAGAGAGTTTTAAAGCTTATGTTTCTAAGAATAAGTGATTTTTTTTTTCCACAGAAAAAATGAATAGTGACAGGGAAACCTCAAAAGGGTCAGAAATTTAATGTGAAAACACAAGCAGTGCTCTCAAGCAACTTACCCACATCTGAGTAATCTTTTAAATCCCAAGTAGACATTAGTGGCTAACTCATAAAATAATCTTTAAATTTGAGCAGAAAGAAAGGTAAAACAAAGGATACATGGAGATGTACTTCAGAGCTACATGTCCTGTTATTTTAAGAAAAAGTGAAGATCTGGATATAAATGTCTTTATCACAGTGGCATTTGTGGTAATAAGGATGAAAGACATGGTAGATGAAAGACCACATAGAAATAAAATGCAGTAAAAGTGTCTTCAGAATTAGGACCAAGAACTGTCAAACACTTCATAAACTGATAGGACCATTTATTTATCAAAAGAAGTACACCTGTTTTTTAATGAAAGGAGGTATTGGAGAGTACTGTGCAAGTCTGCGGGAGACTCTGTGCTAACTGGCTCGCAGGAGTTAACCCAAAGCATGCAAAATTCTCCCTCACCTCTTGTGGCTCAGAACTGATTACACATTGTTAATATTTTGCAGTGCTACGTAGCTATTCTGTGTATCTCTAAAACTAACAGTTTCAACACTCAGATATACAGCTTTGAAATACTCTAAGCTAGGAGAGAAGGAAAGATGTGTAGCAATTAGAACTTGTATTGCAAAATAAGCAAACGAAGACTAGTGAGACTGTTTCTGCACTGAAATAGGAAAGTCCAGAAGTAACCTGTGAACTGTTATTCCAGAAGAATTTTTTTGAACTACGTAGAAGCTTGCTGTTAGGTAAATCCTGGACAGGTTTTCAATTAAGCTTCCTTACCTGCTGTTAGAGTCAAGCTAAGGACAAAGCTCAACTTTATTGGTTTTAAAAGCCCAGCAAAACCTTTCCACTTCCTTAGAAATCCAGTTCCTTAGCAACAAGGAGTGCTTGCATACACAAGGCATTTGGACTGTGCTTTAACAAAAGGATTTATTTCAATTAGGAATTTTTCAAAACCTTGTCAGTTTTCAGTTGCATGCGATAAGATCGAATTTACATCTCATATTCCAAAACCTCCTTTCCAGATTTTAAAATGCTTTGGCTTATCTATCTGTAATTTCTTCATGCTTCTTTAAATACAAATTTCTTATCTCTGTGTTAGTTTCTAATGATAATATGAATTTTTTCCCTTAAATGAAACTTGATCTCATCTTTTGAATAAATCATAAGAAGAGAATGTTCCTTAAAATACCCATGGAAATATTATGAGCTACTGAACAACATCTGGTCCAGTTTCACAGGAATACTGTTGCAGAAACGTGATCTGTTCTAACCTTAGAATTTCTGCGAATTTTGAAGAAAACACTATTAGATGATGTATCTTGTTCTTTCCATTGGCTTGAGTTGACAGGTAGCTGTGGCATGTTTTGTCAACTTTTGACTTTTCTAAATACAAAGGATTCTTAATATGCTGTATCTATAAGAAACGGTGTATTAGAACCTGTCAAATAATCAGAGATGCTCATATGGAAAGGGCTACATGTTGGCCACTAGATGGTGTCTTTATTTAATTTCATTAAAAATAGGTAATTTGAGGTGTGTAATATTTATTAAGAAAGTCTGTAGAAAGAATCAGAGAAATGTATTGGCCAGTAATCTTTTATGTTGTTTTCAAACAAATCTCCAATATCTGTAGTTTAAAATATTGTGGTGTTTCATAGCTAGAGAACACTGTACACCAGGGGAGGCACAAAAGACATTCCCGAATGGGTTGCCACCTACCCCTTATAGTCAGTGCAGCTGATAACAGCGCCAGCACGAGAATCTCAGGAATAAATATCTTTGTCTTTAAGACAATGCGTTTTTTATCAGAACTGTTGCAATAGGGGTTTTATTGATTTTTAAGGATTTCCTGCCCAACAAATAAGAGGGAAGAACACAGTGTTCATAGAAGAAAAGATACTTTTGACTCTTTTGCTATGGAGAGAAATTCATTGATAGGGAAAGAAGAAATGTTTATAAATATATATTATAAGACAGGCAAGATTCCCCACCCACCCCACACCCCCACACCCTTGCCCACAGAAATCCACTGATCAAAAACAAAACAAAAAATCAGAAATGTTGAGGCCTTGGTGGGGAGAGAAGAAGGCCACATTCAGTCATTGCACGTGTTAATGTCAGAGCTTTGAATTTTTGAGCTTAGGTCAGTTCTCTGTATTTGAAGAGAGGGGTTCAGGTTTGTGTCCATGAGAAATCAAAACTAGAAAGAGAAACCTAACTACTAACTGTAAAGCAAAATTTAATGCCCATGGTATCATGATCCCAAGTAGGTATAAATTTGGGAAATATAGAGAATGCAAAAGAAAAGTAGCCAGATTTTAATGAGCCATGCAACATTTCTTCAAGTGTTGGGATTCTGGAGAGAGGAAGTACTTCTCAGTAGTGCTTTATGCAGAAGATTCCTCATTGGTTATTGTTAGACAATTAAATGGAGTAATTTATATTTTTTTTCCTAATTATCTTTCATGATACTTAAATACAGCTGGCTTTACCTATGCAGAAATGGGGAGGAAAAATAAGTACACATTACAAGAAGTAATGCTTAAAACTACCTTATATGCTAAATTCCAAAAGGAATGCTGTTGTATATGAAGATTTTATTGGCATTCACTTAGAATGACCTGAATAATTTATTGGTGCCTTTCTGCTTATCTGCAATGCATTCTGATACACCCATAATAAAGCCTTAATGCCCTCGTTGGAAATGGTAGTAGGAGTAAAAGTGTCTCTCTCATATTAAATATATAGTATGTTATAAAAAACTGAGAGTTTCATAAAGATGGTTGTAAATTATGAGTTATGAAATGCAGACAGTTGATGACAAATGAAAATCAATGGTAAATTTTACAGAAAATAAGGATAAGGACAAGAAGAAACATTTTAGTATCTCCAGGAAAAAAAGAGCTTAGCTTTGATTTAGATAGGTTGCTAGAAGGGAAAGCAATGACTCAGAAGGCAGATATGTCTGAATAAATACTAATTTAGTGCTTGCAGAAAGGCTCTCGATGGTGTTTTCGCAACTCCAAGTTGAGCGTACCTTCTATTTCAAGATTATCTAGAGTAGGTATCAAAGAACAAAGACTCAAGATGTGTATTTGAGGTATTTAATAAAAAGGACTTAAATGTAAAAGGAAGAATTACTTGGATTCAGGAGCCTCAAGATAAAAAACATGAAGGGGGGAAAGGGGGATCTCGTGTGCAGCAGCCGCCTTGTGTCTGTTCAGGCCACATCCCCTGTTAATGGCCTGGTTTTTTGGCCTTGATCTCTATTCCTTAAATCATCATTTTGTGCATGCCATGCCTGAGTGTGACTGCATAAGCAACTTATAGAAACGAACTGGTTATGAACTTGCATTGCAGCTGAGAGTCTGTGGGACATGAGTGGCACCCGTCCATGGCCTTTCACCTCTGCAGTGTTTCCCCAGTGGCCTGCTCACTGTGCTTTCTCCCTTTCTGACCTCCATCCATTGTTTAGGGAGCTTTGGACCAGGTTCTGGACCTGGCAGTGGGGGATAAATTCAAAAAAGATGCTATGTGNTTTTTTCCCTAAAAAACAAAGGCATGTAATTTTTATTAAAAAAAAAAAAAAAAAAAAAAAAAAAAAAAATCTGAAGGAATTTTACAGTCAAGGATCTTGAAAGAATGAACAAGGTAGTTCTCTGAGTTAGTGCTGCCAATGTATAAGATGTTCTACAATACTGATGATGTTCCAGATAATGAGAAAAAAGCTCCAGCAAGCCAAAGAGCTGATGTCCCAAGGCACCTCTGTCACATTTTCTGGTTGTTGCCAAAGTGTGCCGACTCAGCAGAATCGGTATAGAAGCAGGACAAGTTGAAACGTAATATCATACAGTTTGTCTCTGGCCTTTTTTTCTTTTCTAAGGGCCTAGTTTTATTAAAACTGCATACTACCTATTTTTTGTTAAATATAAATGATCTTTGACACAACTAGATGGCTATAGATAGTATAGGAAATACAGCAAGTGATATTTCACAACTTGTTAGGCAAAAAAACCTGTAAGGTCAAGGAGAAGAGTTGCAAGACATTATGGAAAGACTGAATAATATTGTAGCCATTATCCAGTGTGTTTTGGTTACATATGCCTGAAAACCTTAAAAAGAAACAAACCCCACCACCACCAAAGTCCACTAAACTTTTAAAACTTGTAAGGAGATGACTTCAGCTGTGATCGCTTTTAGTATTCAATTTAATTCTCTTCTAATGCAGTTTGTAAAGGTGCTGAGATCTGACTTGACAGGCACTATTGGGAAAAATAAGTCTTCTAAGAGTATTCAATTGTAAAAAAAATTATAGCATTTTTGTCAAATGTTACAGGTAGCAGATAAGAAAAGATTTTTGCTATAGTAACATCTTATAGCATGGAGTCAATGTGCAACTTTAAATTACCATTCTTAGTTAACTGTGGAAAAAAACCCGTGATAAATGTATTCAAAGAATCTTCTAAATAAAGGATATATGAAAAATGAATTATAGTAGAATTCAGGTTTGCAAAAGAAAGTTAATTAAAAAACAATTAACTAGTGACTATACTTCAGTTTGGTTAAAAAAAAAACCAAACACACAACTGAATACATATCATTATTAAAGACTTACAAATGTACAGTTTGCTCAGCCTTTTCTTATTTGTTGCTTCAGCATCCTGGAATAGATTGGAAGACAAGTAGATCTCCACCTGAGAGAAGAACTGAGTGAGTTTTAGATCACTGGAATTATGTATAGCTAAAATATTTTTGTTCGAAGTATTGCATACATGAAAAGGGCAATCATTTCACAGAACTGTAAAAGAGTCCACAGAAAAAAAAAACACTTAAAAGCAAATTTTTACTTTTGGGGGGCTTTCTAACCAAAATTTTTAGAATTTTCAGGATCTGAGTGGTTTGAGGTGGGTGACATCGAAAACCAGTGGCTTTCTGCGAAATTTAGGAAAAAAAGAGTGTTATTTTCATATACCACACCCATGAAGAAGGGTAACAATGTAATTTCATGGAAAAAAAGAGAAAACACAATTGCAAGAACAAGGCTTAGCTGAGACTGTTGCACTTTGTAATTGAAACCATCCCTGCTATTCAAGGAAAGGCAGACAGTAAAGAGCCTGGCAGACAGACAAGAAAAAAGATTTTTTCATTATTAAAAGCCTTATATATTTAATCTTCTTTCCCCAAAAGCAGCTGTAAAAGGAGACTGAGAAATGCTAGAAGATGGTATTTTACCTCTCTGGGGAGCAAGATGTGCCTTGACGGTTATAGTAAATTCTATGTCAAGCAACAAATAAGGAAAGCATAACACTTTCCTGAGTTTGAAAAAGCTTAGATAGGAGTGCCATGGTTTGCTCTGACATACACAACACAATGTCAACACTGGGCATCATGTCTGTCCTCCTTTCTAGTGCAGAGCAAGAGACCTTCACTGTTTAGATCAAATGTGGCTGAAAGTTTATTAAAAATGGTGGTGTTGCTTAGAATTTTAGGAAATTATTTTGTACAACTGCTTGGGGCGGTAGTTTTTGCTCCTTTTGTATACTTATGGCCTAAACTTGCAGAGGATGTGTTACATAATAGCTTTAATATAAATTAAATTGCCTTCTACAGTTATGTAGAGCAGAAGCCTAAATGAAAAGAAAAATAGGATCAGATGTTTTCCTTCCTTCTCATGCTGCTGGAAGTGTTGTCCTTCTGATTTCTGGAAACATCGTGGTATTCCAGTGGTATCTGCTATTGCTGAAGGTACTAGGAGCTGTCCTCAATTGTGCTGGTGGTGAATAAAACTGGTTTCTGTTGGATCTGACATAATAGGGAATGAATTTAACAAAATTGCTAATCAAAGTTGATTTCAAAGAAAAAAAAAACCAAACCAACAGTTATTTTGCAACTAATTTTGAATTTTAAATAGCTAACTTTGGAGCATCATTTCCGCTTCAATGTACGTGTGAACATAGTGTTGGAAGAGGTGAGGGGTGGGGGTGTTAGTGTCTTTGCCCAGCAATGGATGAGGTGGATTTTGTTAATGAAATAGCAATCTGCCCAACTTGTGTACTGGCTTATGCTTTCTTAAGGTGACTGCTTCTTTCCATTATCTGGAAACTTATCTGGAATCTCTACATTTCCAAGTGGTTGTTCTGCTCCCTGTTTCAGCTGAAGAGCTTAAGTACCTTCAGTTGCCTTCCTTTGCTCTTTGCTGTGTTACACCTCTAGAGCAGAAGCATCAGAAGAAATGGCATTTTCCATGTGATTTTAGCATAGCGTGTTAATGTAAACTGAACTTTTTATACAGTTGAAATAAATATCCTGGTCTATGAACTGCAGCAGCAAAGTCTGATTGGAATTCTGCTCTGAAACCATAAATTATTCAAAAACTTGTTGTGATGAATGATTTTTAAAATACATGGATGACCAAGTGAGAATGCCAGTGGTTGATTATATACTTTAGACACAATGTTATGGGTATTGTAAACCCCTAAGTGTTCAGATATAAAATAGAAATATCAGACATTCTGTGAATCTTATTATTTTACTTTCAATTACCTATAGCATATAATAGTCTGCTTGGAGAGCTGCAAATAGATCTTTCTGGAATGGAAATGTTTTCTAGTAATGTTTCCTCAATGCCCTTTACATGCAACCATTAATCATCACTCTGAATTGCTCTTTTGGGAGACAAAAGAAATTTTGCTGTGCACACCCTGATTTCATCTCTATCCTTTAAATAGCTTTTGTTTTTCTTTTCTGAACATTGCTTAAAAATATGCTGAAGAACTATGTGATCACTGTGTTTCTCATATGTATGCAAGGTGAATTCTCAGGAGCATTTTGTATCTAGTTATAGAATAAGCTAATGACAACATTTCTTACATTAAAAAAAAAAAAAAACCCAAATCTTGCTGTCTGTAAAAGTCTCTCATTCTGTGTGTCAGAATTAACCCTCTTAGGGTTTAACTGACAAATCACTAGAAAGAAGTCTTATTTCTATGGGAAGAGACCTAACACTACTTGTCAAGACACCTTTCCAACCACTGACTTTAAATAATGAGCTAAAGTGGTGCTTTAACAGTGCTCTGGCCTCATTGTATGAGGGGAAGGAAATGAAAAAAAGTCTCTATTTGGTGTATAAGAGTCATTCAAAACATCATTTTAGAATGAATGTATAAATTCTAACAAACTGGAAAAGTACCCTACTTTGTCTAACATTAGATCTCTCTTATTGATGTCAGAGACCAATCATTTAGTAAACTATGAGGCTATGATGTTTGTCATTTAAATTTGTGAAGTGTGAATCCTAAAAGTATCAAATTTAAGTAAAGAAGAAATCCTCTCCACAATACAAAAAATGATCCTGCTTTATACAGAAAAAATTCACCCTCCTTCCTTAAGCAATGAGTTCTCAGTCATTAAAGATTTTCTGATTTTTAAAGATAGAGTGAGTACACACCAGTTTTAAAATAAGAGTTAAGGTTTGCTGGAAAGTATGCTTTTACTTATCAGTCAAAGCTATTTAGGAATAGAAACGTACCACAACAAATTGACTAATTTTACACTACTATTCTCAGGGGAAGGATTATTTTGAATTTCACACGGTATTTTCAAAATTCACATAGTCGAGCTTCTTTCAAACTTCTTATAGGAAAAGACGAAAAGAAGCAGTAGTGGCATTTTGAGAACTGCCCAGACACCCAGCTCCAGTGGAAATGGACTTCAAACATGGAAACAGAGAGAATATAAAGTAACCTATCCAATTACCACATATATTTTCGAAGGTTATTGTTCAGTTTTGGCTAAATCACACTGTAGTACTCTTAACCAGAATAACGGAAAGTATGGAAAATTTTCCTTACAGAGAAACAAGTGTTTTTTCCAAACTTCAGTTTGGCTACAGATGACAATCCTTTTCACATTGACAAGATTCCTGTGCAAGCTCCTGTAACACCTTCTTGGTTAAGCTGGACCAAATTTAATTTTGCTGCAAGTTCGTTGACATCTGAAGATGGAAAATTTTTCTTCTCTGGCTTGTGTTGGTTTTCACTCAAAAAAAAAATTATATATATTTATCTAAAATTCAGTTGAACTTGGCAGAATCCTGAAAAAAATTTTAATAGTGATCATCTTGAGAAGGTTTTCAACTACAAAAATTTGTGGACATCTATTACCTATGTCTTTACTATCACAAAGAAATACATGGAGTACAATTTCTCCTGAAAGAGATTATAAGAAAGATTTCTGACTTTGTTTGACCTTGCAAGAAACAAACCAGCCATAACTTTTAAGTGTTGCATAAACTAGGTCAGCATAAGGAACAATAAGCCAGTGAGAAAGCTGCCCGGGGTGACTCCATTTGCTGCAGAGGTCATATTTACCTATTTGCCATTGATTTACTTCAGTTATTTTATGAAATTCTAGGGTTTTAGACTGCTTTAGCAACGGCCTTTTCACCATTTTTTGTGTGCTAAACATGACACAGCTCTCCACACTCATCTATGTGTGTATAAAGCGTAAGACCCACTGCGGTCTTTGGAGGTGTGCATTTTCAATGAAGTGCTGGCTGTACAGTCTGTACTTGTATAAATAATTCTATATAACACTTTATTTCTTAAAATTTAACACTTTAAAATGCATTGTACTTTTGGGGATGGTGGGGAAGAGTAAAGTACTGATTGTTTCTTGTTTCCATGCTTTAAGTTGGAGTATATATTCCTGTTCTTTCCAATGACTCTTATTATTTTTAAATATTTTTAGGATTCAGATTATTTCTCTAGTATAACAGTGATCTTTTTTAAAGGATAAAAAGCTGGTATATATTCAATATTTACAAAGTTTATATCAACAGCGGACTTTGTAGTTGAACTAAAGAATTAGCAGTCAAGTAGGCGTTTTCTTCCTCCAGCAAAGAGAATTCTTGCAGACACCCGTATTTAGTGCACTCTAAAGAGAGGGGGAAATAGCAGATGAATGACTTGCACTTTCTTTTTCTCCCACTTTTTCTTTTCTTTTTCTTCTTTCCAGCTGATTTGAATAGGAGGTGGAAAAAAATACTATGGAACTATATATGGTTAGGCTTTAATTGCTACTTATTTTTGACTATTGGAGATGTTATTAGGAATATAAAAGAATATATAAATACATTTCATCCAAGTTGCAAGAAGGTATACCATTGGTAATACTCATTTTAGATTGAACGAGAAACTGAACTACATTTTAACTAAGGTAAAAGGAATTACACTGATGTTATTGAGAATAGAGAAAGCCTTAGTTCCCACAGGCCCCTAAATTCCCAGATGAACTGTGCTGCTTTGTCACTAGATACCGTCTCTCATAAACGTGGATTGCACCACAACTGGAAAATTCCTGGAAAAAACTATACCAGGCTTGAGTCATTCATTACAGGTGAACTGCATCCTTAGGGTGCAGGCAGCTGTGACCATTCAGTGCTCAGAAGAAGTAAAAATGTGTCTCACTCACCTCCCCCTCTTTCTTCCCAAGAGCATACAGGTGCATTAAGAGATTTTTCTGATTCAGTGCACTGCTGCCATTTTTGCTCTCTTTTGACCAGGTCTGACGGAGCCTGTACTGCCTGTACTACCTCTGGAATGGTAGTTTGCACACTCGGCCTCCAACTGTTTACAGCATGCCACCAACTGCTTTTTTCAGGAGAAACCAGACTATCCAAAGCCTGTACCGAGCCTGAAATCTTTCTGTGTGCATAATTCTCTTTATGCCAATGTTTTTTCTTTTTGTGTGACGCAAATCTAGACTTGGTTTGCACTAAGAGCTCTGTCTAACTCTGTTTTGGACAACAGTTGGCAGATGGGTTGTGCTTTTTTTTTGTGTATTCAAGTAGGGAATATTCTGCTGGAAACAACAGAATAAAGCATGCACACACATAAGTATGCCATCTTCCATGTAGTGTGAAAACTCAGCTTTTTTTTATAGGTTGTTATGAACTCATATTAGGGCTGACACAAGTATCTCATGTTCTCATTTGGTTGGTTAGATCAGATTCGTCTGTGTGGCAGCTGTTTTCAAAAAACTTGCTTTCTCTTTCTCATACTTTCTAATAATGATGGAGTGTTTCTTTCTAGATATACTTTGTCGTAGTCACTGAAAGTTGCTTTTATATCATGTTTCTAGAAAAATGGAAAAGGTGCTATGGCTTTACAGTTTAAACTACAGTGGTATACATCCCAGGGCAAATACCAATGTACTCAAATCAAATTTTCTTTACTGACTCAGTCACAAACAGTGGCTCTTCCCTGTGCTGACAGCTTTTATTGGAAATGTAAGGAGAAAAGGGTTCATGAGGTTGGTGTTGTCCCTAGAAACTTAGTCACATACAATCCAATCACTTATGTGCACTTTGCAGTGAATCACTCCTGCACTAATCTGTAGGTGTCGATGCAGAGGTTCAGAATGACCGCAGTGGGTCTTCAGCTCAAGACGTTTGTAAGGATAATTTATGTGACCAGTCAAGGAGACATAAGTGTTGGCTAGTAAAGTGGGGGGAAAAACTCAGACCCTCACTGGAAAGCTTATTATAAAGAGCTCTTTGGCCTCTAGATGACACTGTGTACCTAATGCTGTACTCACTCCCTAAATCAGAAATTATGGTCCATCTCTCTCTTCCCTTCTCATTGTAATTAAGAGCAGTTGCTGCCTGTTTTAAATAAGCTTTCATAACCCTGAAAGAAGTAAATGGAAGAATGTTGTTGTTATTCAAAACAATTAAAATAATACAAAAGGGTAAGACTGAAAAGTAGAAGCCAGGAGTGCCATGATTTTGTGCTATTTGAATGCTTATTTACAGCTTTATCATCAGATTTGGGACTGCAGTAATTCGTGCTTCGGTTGACATTTCCTCACAATGTCTGGGATGACGTGAGGATGGAGAGAAGGTTCTCTGAACGCATGTTTACAGCCTGGCTTTAAAAAAATCACTTTCAGCCAAAAGCTGGCATTCAGGAGCAAAGCGTAATGTGTAAATATTCAAAACTCTTATTGAGAACAGATGGGTTTGGGGGGATTTTGCTTTTGAATTTAGTTCATTTGTTTTTTCTAAGCCACTAGTTGAGTAAAAAGTAAAAAAAATATAAAAAATCTCAGGTTGAACTTTTTTTTTTTTTGGTGGAATTTGTGTGTGTAGTTCACAATAATTTCTATTTTTTCCCTACTGCACTAAAGATGCAGTCCCATGGAGTACTAGGACTGCTTTGTACTTAACTTGTCAGTTATATCTGACAGAGATGGATTGCAGAGGGCAGCATTTAGGATTATCATTAAAGTGTGGTATAAATGGGATGAATCCTTACACCAGCACATTTCAGTGATATCACAAGCAGAGATGCAAGTGGTAACCCTCACTGACACCTTCTGCGAGGAGCAAAACAACAATAAATGGAAGAGTGATAACTCCAAACCTGAAAAAAAACTGGTGGACTAGTGTGTAATATAGACTTGGCTTATGTAGAGTAAAGTTACAGAGTTACTTTTGGGATGGTGACTGTAAGTTTTCTAAGAAAATGAAAGCTTAAGTGTTCATTTACTCAAAGTTACACCAGCTGTAGTTTTACAGGGGAACTAACAAGTCTTAGATCTCTCCCTCTCCTTGGTACAGCAGACAAGCTCCTGGATATATGATACTGGAAAAATCATACAGTTGCAGCCCCTTTTGGAGTTTGTACATACTCTGGAGTTGTGTGATAACAAACTTCATAGCGGATTTCAACTTTTGTGTGTGTGTGAAAGAGAGGATATACTCTAGCAGCTATGTCAGTCACTAGTTTGTGGATGTTAGGAAATGTGAAGCTAAGCATCTTGTCAGAGCCCATTTCAGCTTCTGCAGGTTTGCATGAGAAGAGTTTCATAGTACCTGGCTTGAATCCAGGTTCAAATGTAATATCTAGCATTTTTGCTGTAGTGGAAAGTAGCAGTTTCTCCTTGAGTGAGAGGAGATAAGGAAATAGTTGAGCTTTCATAGTATACTAATTAATATGGTATGTATATATAGGACTGGGATATGATTTTAGTTAGTTTGCAGTAAATCCCTCCTCCCAATTTTCTTCCTTGTGGTGATGGGGGGAGAAAAGAATGGTTTAATATTGTAAGACAAATAAAGGGAAATAATGGACTTTAGGATGGTTCTTATATATTAAATCTGTTACAACATTAAAAATACAAATCAGATAATACTGTCTCAGTTTTCATAACGGGCACTGATTCAGAAATGATGTGGCGACTGATAAGTCAGAAACTTTGACCTCAAAATGACAGATATTCTAATCTTTTCTTTTCTTTTCTTTTCTTTTCTTTTCTTTTCTTTTCTTTTCTTTTCTTTTCTTTTCTTTTCTTTTCTTTTCTTTTCCTTTCTTTTCCTTTCTTTTCCTTTCTTTTCCTTTCTTTTCTTTTCCTTTCTTTTCTTTTCCTTTCTTTTCTTTTCCTTTCTTTTCTTTTTCCATATTTGCTCCTGAGGAAGGGGAGGGATTCAAAAGGGTTTTAGACAGCTAGGATGAAATATGGAGACCTATTGTGAAATATTGATTAACAAATAAGAAAAGACCTGAAGGTGTTGAAAATTTGAACACACACAAATCAGCAGATCTGAATGCCATAGATTTTATGATACTGAGACAACAGATAATGAGTGTGCAGAATTACTGTGAAGCATATTCACCAAGTAACAGAGAACCAGATTACTGAGGCAGACCGTAAAGGGTGAAATAGAAATTAAAAAATGGAAATGCTGGTGTATTCAAGTAAAAAAAGATACTGAGATGTACGATCAATATTTTCCCTTCCTTCCTTAAGAAGATGATGGAACCAATAAGAAAACAAAAATGGGTAACCATCTCTGGGGTAAAAAGGCCCTAGAGTAAAAGGTTAATATAGTTTCACAAAATCTAAATTTTCCTTAGTAAGCTTACGGTGCAGCTTTAATGCTTATTTAGCTTTTTGCATAAAAGCAGCAATTTTTTTAATTAAAGAGGAAATACCTTGATTTTTCTCTTGAAATACTTTACAAAATTGTACTTTTTTTTTTTCATAGACATTACTTTTTATATGGTATTTCTATTTCAAATGACCTTGGCATAACGATGAAGAATGTTCTCATATTTGCATACTGAAAACAAAAGGCAGAGGCAGCAGAAAGGCTGTTGGAAAGGATGTCTGACTTCTACAAAATCTCATATTAATAAGTCCTGTTTGATATCCTTTTGAACGATTGGGAAAAGACAGCACATTTTGAATGGAATGCCTGAATGATACTAAATCAAGACCCATTGAAAATATCACTGAGGACAAAACAGAATAAAAAGGATTTGGGGAGATCAGAAAGATGGGCAGGAAAACAACAAAATGAGATTCATCTCTTGAAAATGCAGACTGTGGGAAAGCGGCGCAATCTCAGTGGAAGGCAGGAACCTCGGGAACTATGGTGACAAATGAGATTTGTGGCTGGTAAGGGGCAGTAAATTAAATGCAACTTCACAATGAAATAGGTAGGCCTCCCTAGGAGGTGCTGGCATATTTTGCAATGTCATGGTGTAGGACAGTAATAACTCTGTAGGTCTTCGCTGCATTTCAAGTGAGGCTGGTAATTTGAATCCATCTAAATTGAGCCCCGAATGGGAAGGGGCACAACACTACCAGGTTTTCTTACAGCGAATGATATATCCCCGTAAAAATATCTTATAACTCTTCTGAAGTGCTTTTTTTTCCTCTTCACTTCTTGATCTTTTTGAGTGATGGAAAGTGGGGAAGAGGAGAGCAGCCTCATCGCATATCATCTCCCCCCACTCCCCCCCCATGTCATCTTAAATTTGTCACTCTTCCTTCAGTTATATTTTTAGTTTTACTACAGAGTCACTGGCTATCAGCACTTCTAGTGCTGGCCCTGACAGACCTCTACGGTTCATATTTATGGCTCCTTCTTAGGACATAATGTTTTACCTGATTGCACTGGCCATATTCCCTGTGGCTCTGCAGCACCTGGGGTTTGAATGCCAATGTCAGTTTGTTGGGGTCTGAATGCCACTGCCAGTGTTCATTGGTGCCCTCTAAGCTTGCACAGAGAAAGGCCCCGAACCCCCAAAAGACAACCTTGACGTGTCTCTTGCTACAGTGCTGCACAGGACAGAGAGGCTGCAACTCTGAGGATGAGGTCAGTACACACATGCGCGATGGAGAAGAGATGTTGGACGTGGGAAACAGGGCTCCTGGCTTTTCCTTCCAGTAATAAGCTAATGTAATTTAAAGGATATTTGTATTTCTTTTTGTTGTTGTTGTTTTTGCAGCTTACTACTTTTTCAGGATTATTCACAGGTTTATAAAGGGATTTATTTTTATGTTAAGCTTGCCCAATTCCCTTTACTGACTGTTAACAGTAAAACCTTACACTTTTGAGGAAAATCTGTTGTCTTTTCAAGTTCCCATTCTCACCAACTCTAAGTTGTGTCCTACATAAAGTCATATAGAAGCCTAAGTGTCATTTTATACAGGAATAAGTGGAAATTGATAGGGTTATACTGTATAATGTGAAGCCAAATGTGTTTTAAAATTGTCCTCATATCCAGCCATTAAAAATTGAATAATGCTGAGGTTGCATAAGTTTAAAAGTTGTGTACCCTATTTCTTGATTCTTCTGTTAAATGAAAGCTGTTACACTGTTTTAGTTTGCCCCATGAAAAACCCTTGACTTCTTCATGCACACATACAGAGAAAAAAAAGAGTAAAAAAGAAAGGGTGGGTGTGTGGAAACAAAGGTAACCATCAAGGTAGTTTTTGACTTGCAACTCTTGTATGAGATGGAGTTCCTCTAAGCTTGTGTGAGGTGTGAAACTTCATAGCTCTCAGACTAAAATTCTATTAGAAAATGAGCATGGTGAGTTACAAAAAGCCTCTGACATTTCTGGGGTTTTGGGGAGACTTCTAATGGGGGAGACTTGCTCTACTTTTTGTGGATGAGCACTGACATTTTCTTACAAAATGTTAGTTTGAAATTTTTTTTTAAAGATAAATAAATTTTGTCTTTAAGAAAAATAGTGTTGCAGCTTTTCCAAAAAATGTGAGGTTTTAATATATATATATATATATATATTAAAGAAGCTTCATTTTTTTCTTGAGTGCTTGGTGCAACAAGTTTCTGGGCTTAGGTAGGATCTCTGAATAATCTTATAACACAAATCTGAATAATTTATACAACTATATTTTAGCTACCCACATTATCAATATGCCATGTGTCTCACAGTTATTACTGTTTTAAATACGATTTTGAGCTTCCTTGTAATTAAGTTTTCGATTTTATCAGTAAATCCAAATCTAAACTTCATTTAAACTGCATAGTTTCATGAGAACTCTCTTTACAGACCATAATACTTTCTTCCTTTCATTTTCATTGCTGATTCAAATACAAGAAAAATAAAAATATTTATGCTAGTCCTTTCCTGACAAAATACTGAATTTGTATTTGCCTCTAAAAAAGAGATTCTGCCTTTGAAGCAAATTGTGACATATGACTATAATATCTTACCCACTCACATTTTTCAAACTGTGTTTTTCGCATACACTGATTCATTAACGTTTGTCACCTTTTGAACAAATTTGTAAAATAGTAAGGAGCCAGAGCTAAAGCCACACACGAGCCACATTTTTTCTGACTTTTTCTACCTTTTCTGAATATTTGTTTTGACAACAGTAGCATATCCTTAAGGTATGACTTTACATCTTTCTTGTTCTTTAATTTCCAATCTTTTCAATGAAAACAAATAGTACAGTAAGAATATAATTTCCAAATGAGTAAAATTCTGAAAATGATCCACATTGTACTCAGTGTCAGTCTTCGAATTAGTTGCACGGTTGGATATCTGTGACTCAGGCTAAGGGAGTAAATATGGCAGATAGCTGTAATAAGTCGTCATCCTTTGTAAAGGTGAGCTATCCACCTAGTCAGACGAAGCACACATTTTGTAAGGTAATTTGAAGTAGGAATGTTGTGAGTTGAGAGTCTCTCTGTTCTTTGGGAAATGCTTTTTAACAATAAAATCTTTCTGCATCCCCATCTCTTATTTTTTGCTCACCGGTGGGAATGGTGTCCCCAGTTGCCACACTGAATCCCTATCCCCTCTGCATACAGCTTCTTTATTTTCATCATCTTGTCTATTATAACAATCTCAACTCTTTTCCAGTCTGTCTCCTCACAATCTCCACTCATGTCGTTGTCTCTCACTACCCTGATCCTGTTACCTTCCCATTGCCAGGGTACGTATCACCTCTTTTCCTATTTCTGAGCCTATGCTATATTCACCCTGCGTTGCCAGAGATTAATTATGGGGGAAATTGACTCTTTGTCCCAGCCTTAAGAAGCACCATGCCCAATGCATATGGTTGCTACCTTTCCAGGGAGCCTGTGATGGGTAGTATTTATTTTTCTCTATATGTTCACTACTATGTTATGTAACTTCAAGAGAAGAACATCCATGTTGTCCTGAAATGCTTGATGGGAAGGAGATTGCACAGTATCCTCTGGTTCCTAGGGAGCTTCCCGTCTCTCATCTTCTAATGAATGTCTGGCACTCTGCTCCTACCTCTGTACAGTGATTCCCCTCTGTATCTCTTCTACCTGATTCTCTTGTGACACCTGTTTATTGGGAGCTTTTCTGCCTACAACATTCTTGGCTGCTCCCAGAAAATGAGCAACGTTTGCTCTTCAGGAAATCACAAATTTTACTGAAGCAAAGCTTAGAAACAAGTACTCAGCTGCAAGGACATACGGGCCCCAGGGAGAACTGATTCTAAACCTGCTTCACTTCCCTGTATTCTCTCTCACCGTGTTGCTTTGAAATATCTCTATTTAAAACCTAAGTGTGCCAGTATTATGGTTTACATTCTAATAAAATCTGGATTTTTCTGTTATCTGTGAGGAAATAAGTGTAAAAAGAATATCTAGGTAGGCTTACTTTACAGCTCTGACTGACTTAGGGTCCCATTACGGAGTCAAAATGTTGCACTGTGCATGTGGAAATAAAAAGTTTCAGTGGTTGGTAGCTAGGACAGACTTTCATAGGATCATGTGCCTCTTCAAGAGGAGGTTGAGTGCCCATGCTAAAATTAAATCTCCCTTTCAGACTGTGAAGTGTCGACGCTTAGCAAACGAAGTCATTCTGAGAGCTGGACAGAACAAGATAAGTTTGCATCTGGACTGCCTTCTGCAGTGTGCCATGGTGTGTCCCAGGGAATCTGGAGACTGATGGACTCTTTGAAAGGGACGTCTCTTCTGTTCTTCTCCCTTTTGTATATCCCTTTTCCTTTGCATGGAAATCAGGATATTGAGACAGGAGGAGAAAACAGCACTTTGCTGGGTTTCATCTTGAGTTATAGACATTGTGTGGGTATGCTGTGATAGGAGAGGGAATTGAGGCAGACATCTGGGTATGGAAGATTTGTCTCCGGTGGCTTAATTTACCAAGGTTTTACATGCATCTAAGAGTAGGATCTTATCAAGAAGAGGGTAGAACAGCTCCACCTGTTGACGTTTTTACCCGCCTTCTCCATGGCTATTTACAGCCTCTAGGTGAGTATAAACTATGTAGTAGATTCAGGCAGAAGCTTAAATGCTTTTTAGGTGTGTGAGTAACCCACCATTGATTTTGGTGTGACTCAAAATACTTGAATGCCTTTCTGGACTGCAGCCTGAGGTTAAAATCACAGTCTCACTGAAGTGACTGTGAGTGTATGCACAATTATGTATCCATAAAAAATGGAAATAAAAGAGAACATAAAAAGACACTTGGAGAACAGAGAGGAAGGTTTGATTTTCTTATTTCAGCTGTTTTCAACTACTTTGTAACTGTTTCCTTGCTATCACTCTCTGGATGCTCTGTCTTTATTTATGAAATCTTGTTCTAAATAATATTTTAACAGTCATTTTTGACATTTAAGTCAAAAGACTGGAATTGAATTGATCAAGAGCTTCTGCCTTATCTTCAAATCTAAGTAATTCTTAGATTCTGACAGAATGTGTCAAGAAAACAGTTCTTTTTGTGGTGAAAGAAGGTATTCTTATTTCTTTGCTAATGATCCAGTTTACTAGTATTCCTGTGTTCCATTGACTTCACACTGAGAAAAAAAAAAAAAAAGAAAGTGGTTTTGTGGAGAAAAACAGAAAAAAAACCAACAAAACACCAGGAAAAAAACCCAACCAACCAACCAAAAACCCACTACTGTCAAATAACAAAAGGAGGTTCCAAAGCCAATTAACACTTCACTGGCAGAAGAAACCTGTAAGGTAAGGTTAGCACCCCCTACCTATGCTTATATGCTGGAAGGTAAAAAACTCACTTCTAAAGGATCTTTCAGAAATTAGCAAGATACAGTATAAATTGTAATCAGGCATCTCGTCTAACAGGAAATAATTATGATGCATTGGCTGGATTGAAAGCAGCATTTTTCTGTCGTAGTTTTTTGTGATGAGTATGAATAAAATGCCAACATCTCTAAAACACACAGGCAACAATGTAAATTTCTAGCACAGGTTAATATGTCTAAAACTAATTAGCTTGCTTCAAAGTGTAGTAAATGTTGTAGATCAGTAATCAGTTAATTCTTAATATAACATATACATACAAATTTCTTTTAGAGCAGTAAGTACCAACTGGGTCATAAAACATCATTATCAATTTTCATTATTTTCTTTATATTGCTGCTGTAAATCCAGAGGTACTGAGACATGAGCATCCTTAATTGAAGGTCAAGATCTTGACTATCAAAGTTAGTTGAAGAAACTTCCACGGACTCTAGCAAGGCCAAGATTTCTCTCAGTATGTTTAATTTATGTTAGAACAAATTACTTGGCAATTTAGTCATGGTGATATGTATATATTAATAATTTAAACAATCATCCCTAAGCAGAATGATTTCTTGGTAATGCAAGTTTCTCTAATATAGACCTACTCTGTACGCTGCATAGGCATGGTCTTAATAAGCTTTTACCACTTTACATGGAGTACCTATACACTTTAAAGAAAAGCATTGTGTATTATAGAGCAAATTCACCTATTATAAATTATGTACATTTACTTGAGGTGATTTAGATAGAGAGATGTATCTGTTTATGACAACTGAGGATCTATGACTAGGTTTATTTTTCCTCTCCCTATAACCAAGCAATTTTAACAGAAAATCTTCATAGAAATAGAACTTAAGAATGTTTGTTACATTGCAACCAATAGGTAATGGGGTAAAAAAATATGTAAACTCTGTAACAAAACAAATAGAAAATGCAAACCCACCTGTCCATGTGTGATTTATCTAGTAAGAGAGAAATAAAAACTTTGTATACATAAAATCCTAGGTATTGTTGTGATCTGTGACTTCCAATACAGTCTACAGTGTGTGGTTGCATTATTTTTATTCCCTTTTTATAGTCTGCAAGTTCAGTTAATAAAGTCAGAAAAACTTCAATTAGAAAAACCTCCAAAACGATTACATAGCTACAGTGTATAGATTCATTGTGATTGTTTTGAGAGTCTTGGCTTTTACTTATAGAATGAAAGGAAGAGAAACGATCACGATGTGACTGTCATTGTTACCCTCTCTCCTAGGGGTTCTGGTGAATTAGAGTTATCAAAAATGCTTATTGATAAGGTGCAGGCAGCATAGCAGCTACTAAGCTTATTAATCTTCAGCTGTGTAGCAGTTATTGTGCACAGCCAGGAGGGAATTAAAGCAGTCTCCTGTTCTGTATACACCTCTGGATTGTCTCTGGGGATCCAAGCACTATTCTCACCCAAATGTCCAGTGTAACGTCTTTGTGAAAGGTGCATGTGAGTATCTCCCAAGTGTGTCTGGGTTGTTTTTGATTCTTTGTGGCTTTTTTTTCCCAATCTCACCGAGGAGAATGGCAACCTATGTAGGACAGGAAAAATACTTTTATGTATATTTGTGTAGCCCTTAAAACGTACAGTGCCTACACTCTAATAGTATTTATAGATACACATACTTGCTATTATTATAATAAGTGAAGGAAGTAGTACGAGCACCAAAGCTATTGAAGGCTGGTTACTGCTTATCTCTGAGCCTCATGTGGCTGGGTTTTCTGATATCCCTTAAGGGGCAAGCACTGACAGAGACGTTACTGCTCATGAGACATTCATGTAATGTCTTTCCATGGTGTCCCAGAAGGATGGCCTTCAGCTTTTCTTTCAGCGGTGGAACTGTTAGGGGATTTCTTGCCTTCTTTTGTCAAACTTGAGGTAACTTCATATCTTTGAGACCACAGCTGTTTATCTGATTTGATTGAAATCTGCTAACAGGCTGCAAAGTGATAAGCAGGACAGTGACATGTAAGTGTGTGCATGCAAACAAGTGCAGAGAGAGTTAGAGAATTCATGGTCTCCAAAGCTTATGTAGTAAATCAGGCTTATAAATAAGGTAACATCAATGTACCCCTTGTACCTGAGTCAGCATATTTTTGAATTTGTATATCTCAGAGGTTGATTTCACATTCATTGGCATACTTGTAAATGCTTGCCAGCCAGAGAATTTCTGGCTAAAATATCTGGTAACTCAGAATTTCTCTGTTTCATGGTTTCTATGTACTGAAACTATATAATCTCCTGTGATTTCTGCAGCGGGTTTTTTTGGTTAGAAACTCTGCAGTTATTTCAAATCCTAGGATATCGACCCAGTTGTTGCTCATCTTCTTTTAAGAGAGAAACTGTCACTTTGAAGTGTTATGAGTTTTCCACATTGAAAAGGCTTCAAAGCAAAATGTTTAGACTAGTTCATGATTGCCGTCTTACAGCCCTTGTTAGATGTAAAAGCAGACTACAGACTTCACTAGCAGACCACTTTAACTTTGCCTCTTGGGGCATAGAGAAAACTGCTGTTCATCTGACCAGTTTGAGTCTAGATATAAAATGCTAGTTCTTACCCCCTAATAAAAACTTTCTTCACCACTGGCATCTTCCCACAATCAGACTGTGACCGAAGACAAAGAGCAGAAAGGAAGGAGTGATAGACAAGCAGAGAAAAGGGGGAGGAAAGAAAAGCAAAAAAACCCAATCCTCTCCTGCTACCCTCTCTCTAGTCTTCCTTCATCCAAAGACCAGGAGAAAAATATTATACAAATATAACTCCTACGGGCACAAACAATACATTTATTTGTTCTGTGGCAGTTAGGTAAAAAGGTGAGAGTCTTTAGAAAGTTTTCCAGAGAAATAGCTCAATAAGGTTATGAGGGCATGGAGGAATGGTTAAAAAAGTAGAATTCTCAGTCAATTTTAACTTCAAGTATTTGAAAATCCTTTGTAGGATGCTGTGGCCTTCATATTAGAAGGAGGATGGGCACATGAAAGGAAATTGAGGCAAGAGCACTGTTGGAAGAATCCAGATAGGAAAAGGACTGGAGACCACACTTAGCAGGCAGAATGTTACATTTTCAGAAAAGGTGCCATCATACCAGCAGGACCTTGTTCTGATTCAAAGCTCCCAAAGATATATCTGTTGCCATCAGAGGCTCTGGATGCAATAAAAATAATAATAATAAAAAACCTGAAGTCAGATTCTGGTTCCACCATCCCAAACATCTCAAACAGATCAGAGCTGGGGAGGAAAGGGGCAAGCAGAGAGAAAAAATAATCCCCAAAAACAATGTAATTGCAAGAATATTTAGTTTTTTCTCAGAGGAAATGAGTATGGCTGGGATAAATGTGCCAGGTCAAGATTAACTGTGTTTTATTGAATTGCAGTGTGTTCTGTAATGTGTGGAAAGAATGACAACCTGCTGAAATTTGAAAGGCATACTTTCCTTTTGACTGTAAATAGCTCATGTTCACACACGAATACATATAGAAGGAGAGGATGGGGAGATGACCTATGGCATGGAGGGACAGAGAAAAACCCCACCAAAATCTCCATTTACATTTTACTCCAGATGTTATTTACCACACAAAAGCTGCTTTTTATGGTGTGAAAGTCTTTCATACAATCAAGTACTTAGGAAAACCAGTATATATATAACGTTATCCAAATAGATAATTTCTGGTTTCACATATATAATTTTTCCTACTTTATTTTGCAGATATAAGATTAGTCATTTCACTTGATCTAGCCTGTGTTGGGGGGAAAAAGAAAAGAAAAAAAATTATAGTCCCTGAGGTTTCAGGTTAGATTAGGGAATATAGTAAAAGAGGCAGCACAAAGTTTAGTGATGACATACCAGGTTTGCAAGACTGTCTTGAAGTTCACCTATAAGCCAATGTGTAGGTTTAAAATAGGAAGAGGATTTTACATAATATGCAAGTGATTGAAGGCTGTACATAAAAATACAGTGTATCACTGGTTTGTATAAACTTGCAGGCATTTCTCTGTGTATAGAATGTGAAACATTGAGAAAATTTGAATATATTTTTCTGTTTATCCATGTTTGGGAGAAGTTGGGCTGAAAATGACTAGAATAGCTCATTTTAGAGAGGATGTTATAATTACAGTAATATGAAGTGCTTTTTTTTCCACTTCTCTGGCAGCACAAAAACATCAAAAGTTAAATTACTTCGGATGAACAGAAACATTATTTTCTATGATCCAAAAATGTTCTTTGCTATGTTTTGCATGTTTAAGAATAAATGCATGTAAATTTAGTCTTAAAGCATTCTGAAACAGTAGGTTAAATGTTCACTTTAAGAAAGCTTCCCTCCCTGAAAAACACCCCTCAAAAAAAAAACCAAACCCAAACCCAAACAAAACCAACAATGAATCCAAACCAAAACCAATAACCTAATCATGAAAAACTGGAAGGCTGAAAGACTGGTACATCAGAAATACTGACTACCTTTGAACAGACTGGCCCAGAGTAGTCTCTGACAAACCACATCTTATCTTTTGGTGCAGGAATGTTTTTCTCAGAAATATTTTCCCTGTGTCTAGCCAGTGCTCTTGCAACCACTTAAGGAGGAATCATTTATTGTATTAAAATCACAGTTAAATGAAGAATTGGAGGCACAAAAAAAGTAAAAAGGTCCTTAGGATTATAAAGGAAAACTGAATTGCATTGTGATGGTAATATGCACACGTGTCTTAGGGCAGGAAACACAAATGAGACAAATTAGATGTCACCATTCTCCTCTATACTTTAAAGGAGAAATTAAGATGGGATCAGTCATTCTGCATGTCTGGAGGTCCTGGGAAGAACCAGGGCTTGGAGGCACTTCTCAGAGTACTAACCAGGAAATATCAGGTGTTAAATCTACAGGGTTCATGCAAGTGTTGGAATCCAAGTGCGTGGGACAAGCTCTGTTTCTGAACAAAATGTGGCAGAGGTATCTCTCCAGCTACCCTCCTATGTGCTGGACTTGCTCCAGCTTTGTGAGATAACATAATGTCAGACAGTAAGTGGTCTTGGGAAATGTCTGACTGAAGAAGAAGTGGCCAGTGTGATGAATTTGCTAAGGAGTGGTGGGTGAAGAGAAGGTAATGTGGTGAATGCTACCAGGCTTGGTAACTGTGCGACTGTTCTGCTGCCCCGTTACCTACTATACTGAAAGGATAGGAAGGGTTTACTGTGGCTGTTAGTGGTATCAGGCTCACAGGTGTCCGGAGGCTACATGGAATTTAAAAGAAATGATTGTCTGTTATTTGGCAAAAATTAGCACTGAAAAGAGTCTTTAATGTAATATACTGATAGTATCTTCTACAGCCAAAATATATGTTTGGATAAATGAAAGACCTAAACACTAATTCATCTCACTGTGCCAGCATGCTTCTGGCAGTGAAAGAATGGAGCCTTCTGCAATGCTAATTTAGGGAGACAAATCCTTGGACTTGGGTCTTGAACAATTAAAAGTTCAAGGAAAGTTAAGGCTCTCGCAGTAGGTTCTGGTTTGGGCACAGTGTGCAGCATTAACATAGTCATGGTGTGCTTTAGGAGACCTTATCACAGCATCCTGGCACGTCAGAGCACCGCTGAGAAAATCAGTTCATTAAATAGCTCAGATGAGAATGATCTGCTGATAAAGGTGAAGTGAGAGGCAGAGGAGAGGCTGTAACAGAGCTGCATGGTGAGAAGGAACATGGCAGGTATCCTTTTAAATCAGAAGTCAGATGGTGGGTGATGGGTACTGCTGTAGGTACCCAATGATGCCGACAGAATGAATTTTTATAGTCTGATGCTTACATGGAGTTGCTATAATATTAATGTGAGATGTGTTGAGGTTTGAACTGGATTTCTGTGGTTTATTTCATTCTTGTGTCTTACAGATCTGCTTTTAGCTGTCAGAAACAGGGTAGTGTTAGTGTGTTCCCCATTTAGTAGTGTAGAAGATTAAAATGGAAAAAGACATGTGCAGTGGTGTGAGGAGAGTTGGGCTTCACGTCTAGATGATGTGCCATTGCTTATCACGCTAATCTAGGATTTGCAAGACTTGGTTTATTTCCGTGACTGGTTATATGCTCTCCATATAAACAAATCACTATGTGTGATGTTCCATACAGAAATGTGGAGCCAGGATGCTTAGAACAGCTAATTAACCTGCCTGAGTGCAGTACTAATGAAGCCGATCTGACCTGTAGTAATAAAGCCAGCTGCCATATCTTATCTGTAAGTACCCTTCCCATCCAGCCCACCCTTTCTGACTAGCACGTCTGTCTATGGAGAGTGGAGTGCCAGTAGTGCTTTCGCTTTCTGTCTGTTCTCAATCTGTGGCATTCCCTTTCTCAAACTATCTTGCTTTCCACACACCCCCCAACCTTTTTCATGCAGGCCTCTACATGTCTGATGAATCCTTTGCTTTGCAAATCTTCTCTTTACTCTTCTCTGTACACTCTACCTCATCAACTAAGCAAGTTGTCATGCTGGGAAAAAAACAAACCCCAGGCATATTTGTATCATATCTTGTGCATAGTTGGGAACTGTCCCCCAAAACAACTACTTACTCCAGTGGGCATCCTTCATCCAGCCCTTTTTGCTGTGGAGATTAGTGGGGCAGGCACAAGATAGGTGTACTGTAGAGCTTCAGATGTATCCAGACAGATCTTGATGCAGCTTGTGAGTGATCTGGGTTCTCAGACTCCCACTGCTACCAGTTCTTCGTGTGCTCAGAAAGAAGCAGTAGCTCATACATCATGTGCCAGGGGGTTTTGCATGCTTGTAGAAGGCTTTTGACAATTTCGCTATTAGATACTTTGCTGAAATTCCTCAAAAGTCCTGTTTTGAGTTTGCCCAGCTTTGTTCTTCCCTTCTTTGTCTGTGAAAAGACATTATCTGTTATAGTCTTTTACCACAAAGGAGTTACAAAGCTAGGTAAAAAAATTGTTTTGTGCTTCACAGTTAGCTCTTTGCTTGATCTTGGGAAGGTGCAGCTTTTTTGAAATGTATGGTTTGTTTGTTATGAATTTGGAACTGCTCAGTTGCTTAAAGCTCGTTTATGTTTTAATAACATTTTTCGCACATGTTAAAAGAAACAAAAATCGGTGTACTATCGTTTACTGATTGGTGCCAGTTGTACCTACAGTTATTGCTTGTCTACATGGGGAAGTTAGCCTCTTTAAAATGTTAGAAGAATACTGTTTGACCTCAAAATGTTCTTGAATTACTTTACTCTTTCTTCAAGGATGTCTTTTCATGAGACCTTAGTTCTAGTACGTCTTCATTATTTACCATGGGAAGAAAATTGCTGTCTTCTTCTTGTCATGTTTCCCCCTCTATCCTGGAGCAAATTAAAGATAACTTATGAATTTTTCTGGCAAGATATGTTTGCCATTTCACCTCTGAGCACACTTTTTTTTCTCTTCTTTACCACCACAGATCTCACCTTCAACTCTTTTCTCATTTACAGACACTGCATTTTCTTTTTGAGGAGCGTCCCAGAGTGGCATTCCTTTTCTCACTTGTCATCTTTATTTCTCTGTGTGTTTTCCTTAGAAAAATACAATTATGAAGAGGCTTAGGTAGGGATGGAATCTAGCCAATAATTTAAATCCCCAGAGAGGCTTCAGGGAGGTAACTATGGAATTAAACTCCCCAAAGTTCAGCATTATTCAGTCATGAGAATTTTGTTCAGGATCATCTATCTGCTAAAGAGCTTTTTTCCCCTTTATAGAGTGGTAAGTCACTAGAATTGCACCATCGTGAAACCACCTAAGATGAAAACAAAGCCTAGAAAAAGTAGCCTGTTTTCCATTCACATTGTGTACTTTATTTTCTCTTGAAGCTTTTTGCTATTGTTGGTTTTCTTGTTTTAAACAAATGGAATTTTTAATTTTCATGTTTACTTCTGGAAATGTTTCTTGTTTCTAGGACAGGTATCCTAAGATACCTACACAGCGCAGTTATCTCATGTTACATTATAAGTCCCTGAGCTGATGCTGAGCCATCAAGTAGATCTCTCTGTAGAGCATCAACACACTGGGAAGAGATGCTTGCTCAGTCACAGATTTCTATACAGTCTGTACAGACACATTAATTTGAGGGCTGCATTTATGAGGTGCAGGGCTAATTACATCAGATGTAGACTTGCTGTCTGTTCTCCACACTTCTCTCCATTAGGGGCTAGCTTGAAGTTCTTCAAGTAGCACTCCATTCTGCACTACGTAGTGACTGAACTAGGGAGGTGCTTGCTCTCCAGCCACTCCTCTCCGAATTTATACTTGTGCCCACCATTACTTTGTCCTAGGTACAGAATCTGACATTTGAACTTGTTAAATTTCATCCCGTTAATCATTGCCCAGTGCTCCAATCTATCTAGATCCCTCTGCAAGGGATCTTGGCCCTCCAGAGAGTCAACAGCACCTCCCAGTTTGGTATCATCAGCAAAATTGCTGATGGTGCATTCAACTCCTGTGTCCGGATTGTTGATAAATATAGTGAACAGCGCTGGTCCTAGAACTGAACCCTGAGGAACACCACTGGTCACCAGCCAGATGTAACTCCATTCACTACAACCTTTTAAGCTCTGCCTTTCAGCCAGTTCTTCACCCAGCACGCCATGAACCCACTCATCCCACAGTTGGACAACTTGTCCAGAAGGATGCTGCAAGGGACAGTATCAAAAGCCTTTCTAAAATCCAGGAAATCTACATCCATCACTTTCCCTTTGTCCAGTAGGCAGCTGACGCCATCACACAAGGTCATCAAATTAGTTAAACTAATTAGGACTTTCCCTTTGTGAACACATGTTGACTGTAGTCTGTGTTTATTTGTTTCTGCTGCTATATTGCACCAAAAACCTGCTTAACTTATTCCCCCTTTTCAATCCTGGATCTCTTTCATTAGGGATATCACCACAGAATGGGCACTGTAGAACTAAGAGCCTCTGAGATTTGGCGTAAGGTAAGTGATTCCTGCTGCGGTTATGAAGTTGGATATGATATGAAGTTATTAAAGATCCCAGTCTTTGGGGTGTCAGTTTTGTTGCATTCCTTCAGTAAATTTTTGCAGAGCAGGCAATTATTCCTGTCAGCTTAGTAGCGACAGGAAATACTAATAAACGCGTTGGAGGCTGTTATTTGACCTCAAGCTGTGCTTAGGTCTTATTTTACTGTATTTAAAATTGAATCACACAACTTTTCTGTTTTGTGTGGTTTTTTACATGGATTTTATTCCAACTGAAAAAGTTAATAACCAGCGTATGTCATGAGCTGCGAGTACTGTTTAACATTGCTGAAGTTTCCCCAGTCAATTGTCTTATTTCAGACTTTTTGTCCCAAATATCTTAAAACATAGTTACACTGATATGTAGACATGGTCCAAAGTCTTAGCTTGGAGAGCTTTCTATGGCTCTTATGTTAATGCATGCATATTAGAACCAGAAACTGACTATATTTGTGAAGGCTGAACAGTCTTCAAGTAGCGTTTATGTAGACATTGTGGTAGAGGTAGTATTATGGCATATTGTAGGATATATCAGGTTATTGCAGCTGATTTTTCCTTACCTAGTTAGCAGTGACCACCTATCCTGTCTTTATAAGCACTTTTATACTGTTTTACTGTGAAGTCGATGAGATTAACCTTAATCAAGAGTTTCAAACCACTTTCAATAGTGAGTTTAGATTTAAATAGGGAGCGTTCATGCAGTCAGATGTGGCATCTCAGCTGGGTGGTGGTAATTAAGAGCCAAAAGGATAGCTTCTTAAATAATTGTTCAGGCATAACTAACCTGTGGACCTAATCCGTTTCAGTGCAGCTTAAAGGGGGTATAGGTTCTTGTTCAACATATATTTATTTTACAGTAATAAAGCAATATTTATGCTTTATTACTGTAAATAATAAACACTTTTTGTTGTTTGACATGCTACGTATATATGACTACAATAAAACTAAAGAAAAATACCAACATTTGTAGAAATTATTTGAGGTACACCATTTCACCAATGCAAGGATAGTACTTCAAAGATTTTCTTTAAGCAGTAGGCCAAATTTGGATTTCCTACTTTCCCTGGACTAAAATGAGTAAAAATAAAAATTGCAGATAGTAATCATGCAACAATTTCTCAGAGTGACTATCAGAAAAATGGTATAATATATAGTACTCTAGCTTGTAGTGCATGTTAGAAGGATTATGAAAAGGTGGGGAGGGAGAAGATAACTGAGGAGTGGAAATTGTGGAGAAGGGTTTCTGTACTAACATGATCTTTTAATGTTTATTCAAAGTAGACAAGCTCTTGATTTTGCCTATCAAACGTTTTGTTACTTATTTTACTGACATCATGATTAGTTTTACTCTGATGCTAAATCTGAGCTTTCACTTCCTTGGAAAAAAGTAATTTAGTTCAGTTTCAGGTTTTCAGAAGATGATGAGTTGGAGAGAAATTCCTCAAAGCCTGTAGCATGAAATTACATTAGTCAAGGGAAATGATACTAGCAAAAGCATATTTTCTTGTATTGCTAAATTATTAGTCTTAAATTTGTTGTTTCTCCCCTTTTTCTCTCACACTTTGAGGAGATTGGGAGGTGGGGTGCTGGTAGGTTAAGAATCGTCTAAATTAAGAGAGGAAAAATATAAGCTTTGCCTGCGTACTGATAACTTGATAGGATTAATGAGTGATCATACCCATGAAAATTACTGTAAGAGAGAATTGCTTTCTTCTTAATCTCAACTGATGGAACTTAAAGTTGAATGTTCCAGGGCATGAGAAAGGTTGTTTTGCTGAGTAAGGTAACTTTAGGATGAAAGGCTAAAAAATTACTTGAAAGTTATATATTGGCTTACATGCAGCTGTCAGCCGCTCTGCTCGCCCATACAGACACGGAGCAACAGGAAAAAAATCTCTTTATATATTGTGGGGTTGTCAGTATTGGAAATGACTGCTGACCCTGCTAATGCTAGGCTATTACCACGAGGTAGAAAAACAGTAATTTGAAATTGATATTTTGTAAGGTAGATTGAATTTCTACTATTTTTCTCATTGCTTACCTACTTCAGGCATAAGACTTTTTTTTATCAAGAAGCTTCCAGCCTCTCCATGGCTGTCTCTCTCTCCCTCACGCTGTCTCACACATACACACGCATACACACAGAATATTTGAAAATTGCTAGTACCACCATCAAGCCAAGGAGGCTGCAACACTTTAATTTGTAACCTGGTATCTTTTTCATACCAAAGACAGCATTTAAAGTAAAAGAGCTGTCTATCGATTTTCCTGCTTCAACTTGCTTCTGAAATGAACTGCCAGTCTCCAGGATGGGTGCTCTATTTGCAGGGCTGTCTTGTGAAGGAAACAGCAATGCACCAAAGCTCAGTAAACAACACAATGGTCCCCCTTTCAGTGATGATGGAATCTTCTCTAATACAGAGGATTTTCACACCTGACTTGAGAAAATTTAGTTAAAATTGTGTTAGTCTTCAGGAAGATGTTCATATAACCTCCCCTCCAAAAGGAAAAGCTTTAAAAAATATAAATCCAATCTTTTCCACCCCCACAACCCCTCCAAGAAAAACACAAGCCTGAGAAGATTTTAATTATCTAATGTGTACCAATGAAATCAGTTTCTTCATGTGTAATACTTTTAAAGGAAATTTAATTCTTCTGCAGTTTGAGCTTTGCTAAAATCTTAGAACATAAATGTCTTTATTTATAAATAAAAAAACCCTCACAACTTCCCCCCACCTTTAATCCTAAATGTACAGAAGACATAACATTTAGGCTGGGAGAAAAAATCAGATACAAACATCTGTGATTTATTCCGTTGTAAAGGAAATAGTTAAAATTCTACTCTTGTTGTAGTAAAATTAATATTAACAAAAAAAAAAAGAAATATAAAATGCAGTAGAAGCAACCAAGGAAACCTGCTGCTGCTAAAAGTCCTCTATGCAGCCCCAAACCTGTTTAATTATTTACCTAATATTAAATAGAGAAATAATTACTGGACATGATTTATCTAAGATTTGATTAAGGAGCTAACCGCTAGACAATGTAGCTTTGTTGATCAGTAGGATATTCCTGTCAAGAGAGTGATGAACTTTAGGCCTGGTCAGCAAACAGAGAAAGCCACCTGGAACTGCCAAGATTAGAGAAGTAGGTAAAAGATAATTTCAGAAGGGGGAGATCGTGACCACTGACTCATTGACTGTCTACCCAAATGATACCACTTACTCAAAAGAGAATAATGGAAGAAGACAGAGTCTGAGCACTAATTCACATAGGAAGCAAAGAAATCTTGACCAATCATTAAAGAGAATAACAATGAACACATATTAATTGTTTGAATGTGTAATAATCAGTGTATAAAAATGGAAATTTTTGAAACTAAGGTGTGCTGCTGTTTTGGGGTGAGCACCCCATTTCTGTGCATTAATGGAATAAACTGGAAATACCTCTGCTCTGTGTGTTATTGACTTGCACACCGGGTAAAGAACCCAGATTTGAGAAAACACTGTTATACTGATAACAGATTATAAGTAATTAATGGGGTTAATCCAGATTTCTGGCTTTGTAACTAAATGCTAACTTTGGCTGCTATAGAAATGGGAGCACTGTGAGACTGCATAGACAAAGGAAGTTTGGTGACAGTCCCTAGTCAGTGAAACCACTCTAGTTTACGTAGCTGTAATCCAGCACAGTTTTGGTAGAGTCACACTGTACCTGCTCTCCTCTTTACAGTTGCAAAATCTACACCCAATCCCCAGTTTACAAATCAATTTAAATTAAAATGTTTCTTCTTTACACCTTTTCAAACTGCAGTCACCAAAAAAGTGATGTTTGAGAGTTCCTACTGCTCTCTCGTCTTACACAAAGTCAGCAAATATTATGTCTGTTTCTTACATAGATTATATTTTTTGTGATGAAAATTGTTTTATGCACTCACTATTGCAATGTATGCAAATTGTTTAGAAAAAAAAGAGAACTAGATCGGCTATGTAACCTGTTTTTACCAGCTCCATCTGAAACTTACTCAAGCGTTCCAATAAGGAGAATGTCAGCTTTCTGTGAATCAGATATCATGTACAGATTGGGCTACGTCTCATCTTCCTCAGATTGAAGAGTGTCAGCACATGCTGTTAACTTAGCCCAATTCTACTAATTGTAACTGATTGAATTTCCACTCCCCATCCCCAATCTTTCTCTAGGCTGTATACACACAACTTTTGAGAGAGAAGGTCTTGGCCCAGTTGCAAAGGACATGTCATCATTATCTTTGTCAGCACTCTGGGGAAAGGATTTACAAGAGAGTGAGTCAATGAAGGAGATCTCTTAAGAGTCAGGCATTGGCAATTGGCATGACACGTGTGTGGATTAAAACTTTCATTTTGCAACATTTTAAGTAAGGTATTGGAGAACGTACAATTTAGCTACTTAACCATTATATTTGGAACTGATTAGTGCTATGCTAATGTGAAATACACTACATATTAATAGAATGCCATGGATGGATAAGAAATTATGCAGAGTAGGTGGATAGGAGCTAAATAATTTATTAGAAGTAGCTAAGGGCTATCTGAGGGGCAGAGAAATTAAAATGTATGGTTTTAAGAGAATGTTTGAATAACTGATGGGAATAGATGGCTACTGCTTGTTAGGACGAGTTAGTAGAAACAGCGAGGAGGGGCTGAACTACACTGAAGTTTTCAGAGAATGTGTATGCAGATGTTATAGGGGTACCTCGAGAGACCTGGGGGAGGTCCATTCATAAAGGTTTGAGGATGGTAATTTTGTTCAAGATGAGTAAAATGTGGTGCAAAATGGGGATGGCTGGAGAACAGCCATGGTGCCAGGAAAAGAAGATAAAAGACCCTTGGCAGGCTCCATGAGAAAAGTGCATGTACCTAGGCAAGAGTCAGAACTGGCTGGAGAACTGGGGCAGACACCCTGCTGTCAGTAGAGCATACAAGCAGGTAAGAGTGTCTAGTGGAAGAAGCTGACCTGACCAGTTTACTGTGCAGAGAAGCCTGGGCCAATATTCAATATTTCTTAACTTCTGTCCCAGCTACGTCTGCGTACACCTTCTCCTCCTAGCTGATTTTTGTCTGCCAAAATCAATAGGGAAATAGTAAGGTCTGAACTCTCTGGCATTTTGGGGATGTCAGCAGTGAAAATGCAGGCCAGCAGCGTGCCTGTCATTCTGTGCTAGTTGTCATAAAGGCAGATCAGCCTACATGCGTGAATACCCTGTGATGTGTCTGAGACCTGGAAACTTAGTCGTTGTTTTCTTACTTTATAAGTGGGTTTGTAACCACTGCGCTGTCAGTCTGAAGTGATTTTGAAAATGTCACCGTTGCAATTAGTAAGTAAAAAGGCATTTATTCAGCTTTGGTATCCACTTATTGTTCATGCAAAACGTATAGCAAGCATCTGTATCTCTTTAATTTCAGGTTCTTTTGATCTTGTGCGTGTGCGTGCATGCAAGTAAATGATGGAGACTCACACATTTTGCAGTCTTTTTTGTGATTTGGGAAAAAAAAAGTCTATTTAGAATGAATAGCACCATTTTGAAACTGTATGAGTTACATTATCAAACAATGGAAACCTGTAAACAATGGAAACTATGGTAACTTATAAAAAAAGGAAAGGCTCCAAGAGAAACTTGGTATTATACTGTTTCTAACTGAGAAAATGAAAATTTACTGTCATGTGAGAACAATAAACCATTATTTTTATAAGAGGGCAAAGATGTACTAACAGGAATCTATACTTTTACTCTGAAAAATAATTTGTGATATTTTTCAAGAGGTATAAATCAGTAAAGCTGTTTTGTAGTCTGACAATCTGAACACTAGTGAACGCTAGCTGAAAATGTGGCCCACTTTTAACTAGAGCAAAATAAAATGTATGGAAATCACTGCAGTCTATAGGCTATATTCCCTCTTTGAAATGCTGGAGAAATAAAAACAATGAAACATAAATTTCTGGATTGTTGTGAAGCCACAGATAATACACACAGGGTAGTGTAGCTGCATTTTTTATAACACTGGGTTGAATTTTTCAGCAATATATATTAATGTTATTAACCTAAAATGAATTTGTGGTTGATTTCTTAAGCCTTTCGCTCTTTATAACTTTTTGTGCCTAAACCAGATTTTAGTACTTGCCTGTATATCTTCTGTTTCTCCTTTTCTTTCATATATCTCTATCACCCTAGCTTTTTCACCAGTAGAAAAAGAACATTATTTCATGGTAGAATTGTCGGTAGGATGTAAACCCTGACTAATTTTGGATAAATTAGTAAAAGTCTGTGGAAAGACCAGATAATAGATTGCTTTTTTGTCTTTATTTGCACATTGAGTTGAATCTGTGCTGAAATCTTTGCTGTCAATTCTCGTTTTTAGCACAAAACCAACAGAACTACTGCATTGAAAAAGTAATGCAGCCGACTCACCCGGTACCAAATAATAAGCATATTAATTTTCAAGATTACATGTTTTAGAGCAATCTAGGACTGATTGGTGGTTGTTATAGCTGAGTTGATTCATAAACAAGAATCAATTAGGAAAGGCCAGATGTTTCCTACCTTTAGTATATAAGTCTGAGATGTGGGATTCTTGAACTAAATGTTCCTTTCTCTATTGGAACTATTGACACTGAACTCTCTGTAGCCCGTGACCATCTAGTCAACAGAATCCAAGCTATGAATTGCCTTGCCCGGAAGCAGACTTCTAAACCAGGCCAGATGAGTTATTCCTTAAATAAGGCTGGTTCTCTTTTTTGTCTTTAAGGAAGACACAGCTTGGCTAGACTGGTTGTAGACATTTAGCTCAAGTGTTTAAATTAAGCTTAGGTTTGTAGAATACTGTTCTGTCAGTGGGCATATGATATGACAAATGTTCTTGTGTAGATACATGTCTCTGCTCTCCCTAAACAGAAGCACTTTTGATGACCAGTTTTGTAAAGCAGGCTAGGTACTGAAATTCTTCATCACTGAAGATATGCACTTACTTTCTGGAATAAAAGGCACTATCTTAGAAATGCAATCATTTTGCACCAAGGTGAATTTCATGCCATTGTTACAGGGCTTTTTTTCCTTGAGTTCATGAAAATTATAACCACAGAGCTATTTTTTGTCCCATTTTGGCAATCGTGAGACCACAACAAATGAAAGAATTCCTTGAAAAGGTGTTTTTAGGTGTCTTCTATCCCTGCCTTTATTTCGTCTTGTACTAGTATCAGTTGCAGTATAGAAAAAGATGTGGGATTGCAATTGAAGTAGGTAGGATGATTCCTATTGATTTCAATGAGGTTTGGATCAGATATACTTTAGATTTGCATAAAAATAAATGCAGATTTCCACATGTTGTTTACCTACATCCTAAGGCAGGAGTTCCAACACCACTTCAGAGGCATTATTAAAATTTAAATTGTATTTTTATTGGAGGTTGTCCTGCTTTCAGATGGGATAGAGTTAATTTTTTTTCTAGTAGCTGCTGTGTTTTGGATTTAGTAGGAGAATAAGGTTGATAACACATATTGTTTTAGTTGTCTCTAAGTGATGTTTACGTTAGTCAAGGACTTTTTTGGCTTCCCATAGAAGTTGAGGGGGACCATATGCAGGACAAGCTGGCCAAAGGCTGGGCAACTGATCGTTGGGTGGTGAGAGTGACTTGTCTCCTATCACTTTATTTTGTATTTTCATTATTATTACTATTATTATTATTAATCTTCTTCTTTCATTACTGTTCTATTAAACTGTCTTTATCTCAACCCATGAGGCTTTTTTCCCCCTCCTTTTCTCCCTCCCTACCCTACTGGTGGGAGTTGGGGGGGGGACCACAGCAGGGGGAGGGGAGTGAGCAAGTGGCTTTGTAGTCCTAGTTACTTGCTGGGGTTAAACCACAACAGAAGTCCTTGAAGGGATGTTAATTGCACTCACCTTGTGCAAGTCAAAAAAGTTCAGTGAAGGTCCATTTGAAATGTAAGTCTTCTGTAGAATTATCATATCAGTGAATATCCTGCAAGCACAATTAAGTTGTATTGTGTTTTAGAATAGAAACTCAGAAATATTAATACAGTGGCACAGCTTCATGTTCTGACTTCATTGATATTGTTGTAAATCTTGAATGACAGTATAGCTATCAGTAGGGACTTTCATTAGTATAAGTGGGATTTGGGCCACTCTATAAAAATGGATACATAATGGAACTATTCACGCTCACTGCATGGAAACTGCTTATCAGGCTTAATTTAAATATTAGCTGGCAAGTCTGCACATCTAAGGCTGCAGAATTTGGTTTAACTCTTCAGAAAAATAGTGGCAGGAACCTCACTGAGAACAACCGTGATTCTGGCTAGTGTACATGGAATATGACCAAGGATAAGGAAAAGGGTGAGGTTCTTAATGCCTTCTTTGCCTCAGTCCTTAATACTAAGACCAGTTGTTCTCTGTGTAACCAGCCCCCTGAGCTGGACAACAGGGATGAGGAGCAGAACGAAGCCCCCATAATCCAAGGGTAAATGGCTAGCAAGTTACTACACCACTTAGATGCACACAAGTCTATAGGGCCAGATGGGATCCACCCAAAGGTATTGAGAGAGCTGGCTGAAGTGCTCTCCAAGAAACTTTCCATCATTTATCAGCACTCCTGGCTAACCAGGGAGGTCCCAGTTGACTGGAGGTTAGTAAATGCGATGCCCATCTACAAGAAGGGCTGCAAGGAGGATCTGGGGAATTACAGACCTGTCAGCCTGACCTCGGTGCCTGGGAAGGTTATGGAGCAGATCATCTTGAATGCCATCACACGGCACATGTGGGACAACCAGACCCAGTCAGCATGGATTTATGAAAGGCAGGTCCTGCTTGACTAACCTGATCCCCTTCTATGACAAGGTCACCCACCTAGTGGATGAGGGAAAAGCTGAGGATGTTGTCTACCTAGACATTAGTAAAAGCTTTTGACACTGTTACCTGCAGCATTCTCCTGGAGAAACTGGTTGCTCATGGCTTGGACAGGCATAAGCTTTGCTGGGTAAAAAAACTGGCTGGATGGCCAGGCCCAAAGTGTTGTGGTGAATGGAGTTAAATCCAGTTGGTGGCTGGTTACAAGTAGTGTTTCCCAGGGCACACTACTGGGGCCTGTTCTGCTTAATATCTTTATCAACAATCTGGATGAGGGGATTAAGTGCACCCTCAGTAAATTTGCCCACAACACCAAGTTGGGCAGGAGTGGAAACCTGCTTGAGAATAGGAAAGCTCTACAGAGGGATCTGGAGAGGCTGGACTAATGGGCCAAGGCTAATAGTGTGAGATTCAACAAGGCCAAGTGCCAGGTCCTGCGCCTGGTTCACAACAACCCCATGCAGTGCTACAGGCTTGGGGAAGAGCGGCTGGTGCCCAGCAGAAAAGGACCTGGAGGTGTTCGTCGACATCCAGCTGAATATGAGCTAGCAGTGTGCCCAGGTGGCCAAGAAGGCCAACAGCATCCTGGCTTGTATCAGGAATAGTGTGGTGAGCAGGACTAAGGAAGTGATTGTCCCCCTGGACTCGACACTGGTGAGGTCACACCTCAAAGACTGTATTCAGTTTTGGGCCCCTCGGTACAAAAAAGACATTGAGGTACTGGAGCATGTTCAGAGAAGGGCAACAAAGCTGGTGAGGGGTCTAGAACACAAGTACTATGAGGAATGGCTGAGGGAACTGGTGTTGTTTAGTCTGGAGAAAAGGAGGCTGAGGGGAGACCTTATCACTCTCAACAGCTACCTGAAAATAGGTTGTAGCAAGGTGGGAGTCAACCTGTTCTGTCAAGTAAGAGGTGACAGAACAAGATGAAATGGCCTCAAGTTATGCCAGGGGAGATTTAGACTGGATATTAGGAAAAATTTCTTCACTGAAATGGTTATCAAACATTGGAACAGGCTGCCCAGGGAAGTGGTTGAGTCGCCATCCCTGGACATATTTAAAAGTTGTGTAGATGTAGTGCTGAGGGACATGGTTTAGTGGTAACTTGGCAGTGTTAGGTTGATGGCTGGACTCCATGATATTAAAGGTCTCTTCAAACCATAACGATTCTATGATTCTGCATCAGCCAGAAAAGGGAGTGTCTAAAGGGCTGAGTTACCGAACAGCCAACAGCCTCCATGTAATCTGTGGTTTTGCTTTCCAGATTGCACAGTGAACTACCATACTACTGAGTTCATCAAAGATTTCCTAAGGAAAAAAATTGCTGATGAGAAAAGCAGTGCTAAGAAAAACAAGGAAGCAAGCAAAAAAAAAAAAAAAAAGGATTACCTTTCCTGAGCTTCCTAGGCATCTTCTAAAGATGGGGGAGAGGGTTAGCTAGTGACTATTGATTTCACACAGAAAGTAGCTGCTTTTGATGCTTACATAGCTCTTCCATGACTCTTTTAAACTCTGCAACCAACATTATTTGATTTTTTTTTATCATGTCACCCAGAATTTTGTACTGAAAAGATTGCTTATATTACAGCAGAAATTTTTTTGAGTTTTTTTTTTTGAGGATGTTGTTGTTACCAAGCAAACCCATCTTTTGTTCAATTTTTAATGAAATGAGCAGAACTCCCAAGCATTGTCTTTTTCTTTTCTACTCACCTCCAGCCTTGGCTCAGGGTAACACTTCCCAGCATCTTGCTTATATCAGAGGCATAATTCATTTCTGCTTTACATTTTTCCGCAAGCATGCAAACACACAGTAACAATAAATCAGGACTCTGGGTTCAAATTCCTGGACAATTTCTGTGACCACCACCTAACTCTAGCTCTCTAATGATGTTGTATGTTCCTCGTTTTTTTTAGGTTGCCTCTTTTCATCTGTCTGTAAATTAAGAATTTCTTTCAGTTTCTCCCCGCATGAAAAAAACAGCACTTACGAACATTCAGCTCCATGAGGGTTTCTTTCAACTCACATATCATCTGTGGTTTTGAAAATTTGGACACAACTTCATTTTGCCCTTCATCTAGCAATGTTTCAACTACGTATCAGTCTTGTTTTGTCATGCAAGAAACTGTGCTTTAAAGGAATATGGTTTTGGCATTGTTATGACCTAGAAGTTTATTTATTAGCCTTGTTAGCTGACTGTTTTTTATACAGACGCCCTGAGATACAATCCCTTTTCATAACTGTTGAAATAAAATATAAAAATGTTAGACAGTTGGAAACAAGAGACCCTTAAAGCTCCCAACTGCATGACCTGCAGCAGCTATTCACAGTGTCACCAGTAATATTGCTAAAGATTGCAAAATATCATTCCCAAAATGAAATGCCGAGACTCTGTGTCCCCTAAGATGAACCCGCACAACTATGACAGATGTTCACCAGCTGGAGGACATGATTTTGACATGTATCTGTTGAAAGAAATAAGAATGTAAAGTTTTTTTCTAGTGGGATATTAATAAACATGGAGAACTGAAACTTTGCAGAGAAACATTTAAATTCTGCATCTTATAATTTGTTTGAGTTGTATTTTTTTTTCAGATTCAAGGTCATTCAAAGATTAATATTTTCCAGTACAATAATATATGCAATTAAAATACAATCCTTTATTTTTTTGGATAATTTAGCAGGACTAAGAATATTTTTGTTTGATGCTATGTAGTGTTTAAGGAAATGAAACAAAAATTATGTTAAAAATAATAGTAATAAACACAATAAGCCTTAGTGTCTTGTGGCAAATATCTTGAGTCAAGTAAGTGGAAGAGCAGCATGGAACTGTTTGGACACAGAAAAAGAACATATGAAATAAATTGTTAGGAGCCTGGAGTCATTTGACCCAAAGTCTTAAGTGCATTAATAACAATTTCCCTTTGATTACTAGTGGAGACAGGCTTTTCAGCACCCCTTTTGCTTTTGTACAGTATCTCTTGGCTCTACAAGTCCTTTACAGCAGGACACTTCTGTACAACCCTGTGATGAAAGCTGTTATGCCAAATGGAAGTACCTACCTTCCGCGGAGAAACCTGAAGTCTTGAAAAGCAATTTCTTCCTGCAAGATCAGTGATACTTCAGAAACAATTTACATCATTCAGCTGGTTGCTTGAATTGAACAAATGAATCTTTCTCACAGTTTGGCCATGACTAATAGATACATCATTCTTTTTCTCTTAATGTTGTGTATGTATGAATTTCCCAACCTGTGTTCTTCTGTCTAGTTTATGAACTGGGTATATTTTGTAGCCAGCATAAATTTTCTGTAATACAAAATCAGTATAATAAATTGAGAAGCCTGGAGCCAAGTTCTGGTGACCTTTGAGCCACGGTATATGATAGAATATGATTTAATTCAGCATTTAAATGGGCAAATGTTTTTAAGATGCCATAGCTGACCATATAAACATCCTAGAATAGCAATAAGATAATGTGTGTCTGTAAAATTGTAGGGTGGACTGCTTTAAATTAAACCTCTACTACTGAAGTTTAAGCTAGCATGTTTTTTACTTGCAAATGTACTCACAAAGATAGCTAAGGTGCCTTAAATTTTAAACAATAACTTATTATGCTGCTGTAGCTTGACTGCATTCCATCATATGCTAATAACCTTTTCCATACTGAAAGGCACAAGTGTCAATGTTATTTATTACTGAAATGGAAGGGCTTGCCACAAACCCTAATACGAAGGAGCCAAGCTCCCTCTATTGTGCCCTGAGTTTAGGAGAAAATTCCATTTCCTCAAGCTTTGGCTTTTTATAGCTCTTTTTCTTGGCACTTTTTGCATGAATGGATTCAGGGAATTTTATCTTTATCAAGATGGTCACTTCAGTGAAAGTTAGATACTAATTTATAGCTAAACTCATCTAAGTAGATTTGTGCTAAAGAACAGCTGAAACCCACTGTCTTTAGTGTACTACTAGTGTAAAGATATCCAATGTGATTATGTTTAGTGCACAGTATTTTGTTCTCATTTACAATTTTATCACCTTGCAAACTCCTTCTTGTGTTTCATAAATTAAGGGTAAATATAATGCATTGTAATGACTGAAGAAGGCAAAAAGTATTTCGTTTGTATTCTCTACATATCCTTGCATCTGCCTTCTGATTGTTCAACAAGCTATCTTAATGAATAACTCTAAGGAAAAGATAAAAGTGCTTTGGGAATACTGAGAGGGGGTGGCTGTACTGCCCCCCTGTCATTTCAATACCAGCCCATCTACCTCACTTAGATAGCTCTCTGGGATTCAAAATAAACCAATAGGTATTTAGTCCAGACTATGGTTTTATCTTTCAAAAGTGTCTATATTCAAAATGTGCTTAACTCACCCAAATGATGTTTGAAAGAGTTAATCACTCTAATCCCTGGAAATCTCTTTTCTGTCAAGATTGGTTGTTAAATGCAATGTTTTCAATTTTCCTTACTTGCTACATCAAAAACTTAACACATAAACCCTGGAATGAATTCTGAAATGTAAATCTGATTTACATTTTGTTATTCAGAGAATCATAATCTAGGTTCTGCCCTCAGTCAGAGCAAAGCTTCGTTTGGGCCAATATGCCGTCTCCGGCAGTGTCAGCTGGCAGGTGCAGATGTATCCCTGGTGCTCGTGCATCCCTTGGTATACTTCTCAAGGTCCTGGCAGTGATTTAAGCTGGAGGTTCCTTGGGTTACTGTACTTCACAGTCCCAGTGGATCTGTCCTTGGGCATTTGATTAATGTCTTCTGAATCTATTTATAGAGTTGATCCCCACTATTTCCTGCAGCAACGGGTTCCTCTGTTAAAAGGTGTTGCATGCTGCATCAGTACATTACAGCTTTATTCAAAGGTATGCATATATTTTGTGTTTGATTGTCACCCCTTTGTTCAGGTAGTAATACCTGACTTTTCTGGGGACATGAAGTGGCGCTGCCAACTGAACTGGTATTTCAAGGGATTTGTGACAGTCACCCTGTCATGTCTNTTTTTTCCCGTGTGTTTGCCTATACAAAAAATTAGTTTCATTTTATCACGTAGTCGTTCTGCAATGCAAAATGTTCTGCAGTTCCTCTGGGTGAAATTTGCTTTTGAATGTCTTGAACTTTTTTATGTCAGCTGCAAGTTTTGCCACATTTTCTAGGTAGTTTATGAATTTTTTTGAACACTGTGGGTGTTGGTATGAGTAATTGTGATCAATCCTGGGAACCAGCATCCATTACGGAAACTGACCATTTATTCCAACCACTTGTTTTCTGTATTTTGACCAATTTTTAATCTGTGAAGCCTGCCTTTGCATTCCATCACAACTAACTCCCTTTAACAGTTTCTGGTGAGGCACTTCATCAAAAGCATTTAGGAACTGTACTACATGATTAATTTGGTCCTTCCCCATCATGCTTTGCAATCTATTTAAAGGAACTCTAGTGGATTAATGAGACAGACATGCACGTCATTTAAAGAAAACCCCAAACTTGATTCTTTCATATTGTATTACATTCATCCTTGTGTGCTAATTTCATTCTACATTATATTTTTATAATATGTTATATGTATATATGCACATACTATATGTATAATGCATATTTTAATAATGATGTTGTGATACGGAGATGAGAATTCCTCATTTCAGCTTCTTTCAGGGGTTGCTTCCAAAGCTTGCTTTTAAACTATGACTGTTGTGTCTGTGCATCTGCCATTGGATTCACATTATGGAAGAGTTAGTATACACCATATCCCAGGGACAGTGTCAACATATGGGAACTACAGGTCGGTCAGCCTTGTCTCAATTTTTGGGAAGCCTGTGGAGCAGATCCTTCTGGAACTTAAATGACAAAAGGCAACTGGAAACAGCCAGCACAGATTTAGCAAGAATAAACCGGTGCCTGACCAATGTGATAACTTTCTAAGATGAGGAAACTGGCTCTGCAAATGAGGGAGAAGGAATGGATGTGGCTTGCTTTGACTTCAGCAAGGACCGTGGCATGATTTCCCATAGTATCTTATTGCAAGTTGGTGAGACATGGACTGGAAAGATAGACTATGAATTGTGTGGAAAAAAAATATCTGATCAACTGGTCTCAAAGGGGTTCTCAACGGCATCAAGTCCATTCAGTGGCTGATTACTAATGGCGTCCCTCATGTGTCAATATGGAACCACTACCGGTTAACATCCTCCAGCCTGGTAAGAAGTGGGCTTGGGGCAGCGGGGGGAGGAGTGGGGTTCTACTCAAAGGTATTCAGGGTCAGAGACAACAAATGTAAGTTGCAACCTGGGAAAAGCCAACTGAGTGTTAGGAAATGAAATTTCAAAGTGAGAGTGGTCTAACGCTTGAATAGGTTGTCCAGAGAAGTGGACAACCTGCTCTAAGCTGACCTGGTTTTGAGCAGCGTTTTGGACTAGAAGGTCTCCGGAGGCCTCTTCCAAAGTAAATTATGCTGTGACTCTCCACCTCCATGAAGGGAAGTTGTGGTGTGGGATCTTCCTTGGGTTCTTTTGTAGCAAATTTCTGTACAAATAGCAGATTTAGCTATCTGTTTTGGTTTTATCTTCTTTGCACGCTCTTTTTGGTTCCCAATATGTTCACTGACTCTCTTGGCAGAGTTTTGCTTTCCACTGTTTCCCCAAAAATGTTTATGTCTTTGAAAAGTTACTTCACAAAATGTTTGTGACTTTCTTTATTGTCTCTTTACATTTCATCTTAATAAATTCTGAAATTTTTTAAAAAACTTTGTAATTTAAAAAAAATCTGTAATCACACACGATTTCTGCTTTCAGAAGGATTTTTCAACTATTTTCTTCTATTCTGTAACTATGTGTGGATTTTTGAGGCACAGAAGTTTTTTTTACAGATGACCTACATTTATTCTGATCATCCTATACAGGTTTTCCAAACAGTCCTCTTAACACCAGAAACTGTTATTTTTTATTAGTGTTTTACTTTTTCTGGTTTTGTTGTATTTGTTAAATATTATTGCTAAATAATGGCCAAAGAGCCCTTTTCATGGGGTAAGAGAGAGGGGAAATTTTATAATGAAGTTGAATTCAAATACAGTATGGTCTCATTGATAGTTACGTCTTAAACTAGATTTTAGACCTAATCCAAGATTCAGAAATATATTTTTTTCAGTGTAATGGGGGGGTGGGGGGAGCATAGGGGGCAGGGAGAGCATGGAGAGAGGGAGAGAGGTCAGGCATCTTTGAACATTTTTTTTTAAAGAAGCAATCCTGTCTGATCCCTAAAAAGGTATGCTTTGTCTCTATCACCTAATGTGGCATTCACTTAGTCTGCAGAGAGATACTTGAAGTTTTCCCTTAGTATTGTATATTGCCCTTCTAATCTCTCTTAACTTTTCTTAGTTGTTTCCTTCAGTCCTGGAAGAATGGTTACCCTTACATGATATTGACTTTAATTGAGATGCAAAGTCAACTTTTCATTTCATCGTTCTTGCAACATGTGTCTTTCTTGTAGGCTAATTCAGAGCCATGTTTTGGGCTGGACTGGCCACTGAATGAATGACAGATGCTCTTTGTCCTCTCTCCCCTTCAGAGGAGAGGAGAGAAAATGAGAGAGATATATATTTATGAGTTGAAAATAAATTAAACTACTTTAATGAAATATTAATAATAATAGAAGAAAGGTAATAATATTAATAAGAAAAAAGAAATATATACAATATATACAAAACCAGTATTTAGTTCCCAGCATGACAATAACGTCACCGGCAGGTACTGGGAAAGTCCCAGACTGGACTCAGTGACGGACGGGAGCTGAACTCAGGAACTGGATTCAGGAATGCATGGATCAGGATGAAAGGCAGATGAACAGAGTCCTCCTCGGATGCTGACCATTAAAGAAAGCAGCCTTTGATCCCTCAGCTTTTATACTGAGCATGATGTTGGTCAGTTTTGGGTCACCTGTCCTGTCCAATCCTCCCCACAGGTGGGACCCTTCTATGCTTCTCCGCTTCCGACCCTCCAAGTTAATACACAACAAAGTTAGCTGGCCTTGATTGTTATAGCAATAAATTAGAGCAAGAGCAATACATTCCTCAGTATTAACTATAAACATCAGACCTTATCTGCAAGAAGCAGAAGCTGTCTGAAATATCATTAGTTTCAGAGAGTTAGAAGAGGCTTAACTGAAAAGTAAAATTACTGGAAAGAAATTTGGTTCTGCTTTACCTCAAACCAGGACAGTGTTTCATATTTTACACAACTTAATTCCAGAATTTAATGAATTAACACTGTGGAAAATGGAATTGTATGGACTCCTGCAATTCACTTTAATGTACAGTTTCATTATGAGATCAAGCACACAGAAAGTGTGCTTTAGATAGATTTGGTTTTCAGAAAGCAAGGTACAAAATGGTGCTTTAATATTTTTCAATAGGATCCTTGTTTAATTTACACTTCTAATGATTGACCATGGTTTGTCTTAGCTGGCATCTGTTAAAAGGGGCCAAAACCAGGGGAAACAATGAGAACATTTCCACATTAATTTCCTGGTATTAAACCTATACTTATACAATCACTATATTTTCTTTCTTATGTGCAACTTTTTTATGCCCAAACTCAGAAATCTGGCAACGAATTCAGTTAACGTAGAACACAAAACAAGGAAAACAATTCTACCCCATAAATCTGAAATTTAAGTTTCTGCGTCATTTTCAAGATGCCACAATTCTAAGCTGAGCAGGATATATCATAAATATGTACAAGCTCTCTTTCTCTAAATTATTCTAAGCACTTAAAATTCTGTAGTGCTGAAGTGGATACGGGGAAAGATCCTGAAGGATCAGTGATTTATTGGCAGTGAAAAATGTAAGAGGGTTAAAAAATGTACATGTGCTTATGTTAACTAAGTCTTGGACATAAAGATAAGCTCCAATGTATTTTATTGAATTTGCATTTAATTCACTGTGTTGTGGAAAAACTTTCATTTCTGAAGAAATAGTCTTTATAGAGCAGGAATGAGTGACCTGTGAGAGAGTGGAAGTAAAGACTGAAGGGAACAGACAGCCTGACCTGCTCTCAGTCTTATTAGCCAGTCCTTCATAAGTGACTTCTGATTTGAAGGAACCTTGATAATTTTAGGACCATCATTGCCCAGTATTACTAGAAACCATACACAGGCTGTTTCGTGCTCGTGACCAAACTCACCAGCCACTTTAAGCAAAGAACGTCCTTTAAGTATTTCCTGCAGATTAGATGTAGACTAGGCTAGAGAAACAGGAAAGGCATTCAACGTACACAACTGAATCACAGTTTAGATCTTGCCCAAACTGCCCATCCTGTGATAGTGCAGCAGATCTGTGGACTCCTGTGGAGCTGGGTGGCCATACAGTTTCAGACAAGATGAGAGACTCGAAGTGCGTTATGCACAGCCCTCACCAGGTGCTGAGAGCTCCTTTTCGCTCCTACCTCCACTAGAACTTCCCTGAAGGATCAGCCTGCTCAGTCACTAGGGCACAGCAGTACAGTGTAAGGATAAAGACATGCCTTCCTGAATGCTGTGGCTTGCCTTAGTTCCAAAAGATTTTTTCCAACTTAACTGAGATCTGACCTGAAATATTTTAGAAATGAAGACATAATATGCAAAGAAGTTCTAGTGGCCTCCCAGCTGGGACTTGATGACAGGGTAAATATGATACTATCCAGTGTGGCATATAGTTTGAACTTTTGCTATCTAATGATGTCCACAACATCCATCTTGTTAAGACGATGACTATATTTGGCCCTGTTCACCCTCAGCAGACCCACTGTTTCCACAGATGAGGCAAAAAAGAAAATAAAATTTAAAAAAAGTTCCCTTTTAAGTACCAACTATTTTCTCTAATAAGACAATTTCAAACTGGAGAGCCTGATTTTTCCCTCATTACTCCAATCTCACTCTGGGGTAGACTTTTTGAGTTCTGAAGAGCTATTATTGATTCACACACCAGCATATATGAAGAAAAGCTAGGCCCAGAGATTGTTCTTTGCCAATGTCAGATAACATTTGAGCACCGCCACCAACTAATAATATGTGCTCACAAAAAGGCTCAGGCTGCTGGGATAATAGATAATTACAGCCACAATTGTCCAAGCGGAGAAATATCCAAATCTCCTGTAGGAAACTGTGAATACGTTGGGACCTATGAGTACAAAATTAACTGCCTGGCTTCAATAAATATGGAAAGAAAACTTCTTAAAAGTTTAGTATGTCATTAGCGTGGGATCTATTGAAGGATTTTTTCCTTCCACTTTCTCTAAAGCACACCTATTTAAGACTCAGAACAATCCAGGGGACTGCTACCGCAGTGTGTGGGTAGAGTTCAGAATGCAAAAGCTCTCTTAATTTCACAATGGAAGAGGAAAATAGAATTTCTGATGATTTTTCAGCCATGGCACTTTCTTTTGGACAATGTATAAAGGTGAAAATATTACTTCAGCAGCTTTCCTTTTTTTTTACTTTTTAAATAGCCATGAAAAGGGATAATGATGGCTTCTACTTTCAAGGTGAATTGCATATAATCTTTTTGTTTTGTATTATAACTCAGATAGATCTGTTCATTATTTCAGTCTTCCTCAGGGTTCCTGAATTGATGTTTAACGTCATCAAAAGAACAGCAAAAAAAGCAACAAAAATGCAAAAAGGAGGTATAGAATCATAGGACAGGATCATAGAACATCCTGAGTCAGAAAGGACCTACAAAAATTGAGTCCAACTACTCATTCTACACGGTGCAACCTAAAAGTTAAACCATATATCTTAAAGCATTGTTCAAATGTTTCTTGAACACCGGCAGGCTTGGGGCCATGACTGCTTCCTTAGGGAGCTTGTTCCAGGCTGTGTCACAGGCCTTGCTAAAGTCAGAGTAAATGGCAGTCACTGCTCTTTCCTCAAAGCAAGGCTCATATTGGTCGTGGCACAACTTGTCCTTGGTGATGCTGTGCTGGATGTTCCCAGATGTCATCTTGTCCTTTGTGTACCTGCAAGTGATCTTCTGGCAGATGTCTGAGAAGGGCAAGAGCTTCTTTCTGGAAACCTGTTGGAAGGGTCCAGTTCAGGAGCTGCTCCTGATTCTTCCAGTAAAATAGGAGAGCTCTTGCTCAGAACAGACAATCAAGAAACCACAAAAGCAGTAAGAAGCTTCATACTAGCAAACAGAGCAAGGGTGCACCTCAGTCTGAACCCCCCACGACCTCCAGGCCCCAAGGACCTCCCTTGGTGGCCTCCGACCGGCTCCTCACATTCCACCAGCATGCAGCCCAAAGGACACCAGGCCCTCTCCTCCCCTCTCCCTTGGGGCACTGTGCAGAAGAGATGGCACCTCTCCATGCTCCAGAGGCAGGCCCAGGGAAGAAGGGCCCACAGAACACTTGCTAATCAGCAGTTCTTTTATGGAGTGCTGGCAGACCTTGCGCAGGCCAGCTGGGCCTCCCTTTCCTGCCGGCAGGATGTCTGAATGCTTCACCTCCTCGCAGCCATTGCCGAGCACAGGGGGCTGTGCCACTGGCAGGGCGCCAGGTCGGTGGGAGGTCACTGAGGACCCCTGGCCTTCTTGGAATGTTGTTTCCATCGTCTCGTCCAAGGGACCCCGGGCACGGGATGAGGAGGGGGCTGCAGCCCAGGGACATGAGGGGAGGTGGAGGGCAGTCCCTGTGCCCAAGGGCTGCACAAGGGTACAGAGGAGTGATCCCCAGGAAAGGGGCTCTCAGCCCCCTGACCCTTGTCTTTCTCCCACATTAGGGTATTTTTCAGTCCACAGAACCCCAAATTCCCAAGCCAGCCATAGCTGGCCACATGCATTGGTCACATTCACAGTCACCAATCTCAGTGGTCTCCTGCTGTCACAAGCGTCCTTACTGTCCTTTGCTCCAGGTAAGCCCTATAAAAAAAGGGTCTCCAGCAACTGGCTGACAATTCACTGAGCTTTGAGGCCCTTTGATGCCAGACATGTTTGGAAGGAAGAGCAGCTGGAGCAGCAAGGCAGGTGGGTGGCAGCCTACCTTTATGTGGGACTTTGTATGGGACAGCAGAGAGGTGGATCCTAGGAACAGAGCAGAAAACCACTTCCCAGAAAGAGGAATTGGAATCAGCAGATGACGAACACCACCCAAAATGTCATGAGAGTGATTGTGATTTCTCATATGACCAATGGCGTGCAGTACATGGACGTGGCTCTACGAGGGAACAGCATGGGACCCAAGTGTGTCAATCCACCAAAGAATAGGTGAAGGAGGAACTCCACCTATGACATATGAGTGATTGCCCACACTCGTGTGACTGATGGTGTGGAGTCCAAGTATGAGGATCTACCAGGGAACAGTGCGGGGCCTAGTCATGTCAATCTGCCGAGGAATGGTGTGAGGCCCAGGCATGTTAACCCACAAAAGAATGGCATGGATCCTATGCATGTCAATACACCAAAGCATGGCGAGGGGCCCATGTGTGTCAATCTGTCACAGGGTGATGCAGAGTCCACAGGGGCAGAGCCACATCAAGATGAAGAAGAAATGATGGAATTGGATCCAGCTGTGACAGGGTTGATCTGGCATGACACTAGCATGCCTGGGCTCCCTTCCATGAAATCACACTAATAGCCATCAGATGAGTGCCTGGCCAGCTCCCCACCAGCAGCCCAGCCTCTGCAACCAACATTAGCTGGGAGAGGACAAACTCTATGGACATCCAGCAGGCTCACCTGGAAGATCTTGCAGTAGTAAACAGTTCTTTTGATAACTGTCAAGGATTGCATGGGCCCTTCTTTCCCACCACCCCCTCCCCAACCCTGTGTGAAGATCAGTTAGCTATATTGTACTTAATGCACCCCAGGATGTGGTTGGCCATTTTGAATGCTATGGCACATTGTTGATTCATATTGAGCTTAGCATCAACCTCCAGATCCCTTTCTGCAGGGCTGCACTCCAGCGTCTTGTCCCCAGTCTATATGTACATCCAGGATTACACTGTTCCAGATGCAGAATCTGGCATTTGTTCTTAAATCTTGTTAAAGAATTAAGACCTTCTGTGTTGCTCAACTAAGAGGAAAAAGCTTGTAAAAGGGATAAATCATCCTCTTTTTCTTAAAACATTTATATCTGTTTCTGGTATGTGGGAAGCAATGTGTTTACGTCTCTATTGCCTTTGGTAACTGGGCTTGAGTCTGGGTTCAGATGTTCAGAGCTAAGAGATTCAGACAGTGACATCTTCAGATTTTGTCTGTGGCAACGGAAATGGGTGGGAACATACACTTGAGGCTTAAGCTACTTTGCGTGTCTAGGGGTGAGCTAGACTACTGAGATAAATACTTAATTTGGGAGGGATGAAGCCGAACCAGAAAGTTTCTGAGTAGATAACACTATTTGGGATCAATATATCCACTTCAAACTTGCTCGTAAATCTCTTTTGAAGGAGAAAATCTAAGTGGTAAAGACTCATCTGAACTTCTTTCAAAATAACTTTTCAACATTTTGAAATAAATTTTAAAGGAATATATAAAACCTTTATCAGAAAAAAAGTTATTTTGTTTTGAAACAATAATCTTGTTCATAGTTACTTTACAGTAGTTACCAATAATTTTTTTAAATATAAAGGAGATTTTTTTATATATAGTAACTTATTTTCTACAGGGAACAGATATCAAATGCAATTGATAAAAAGTAATTGAGCTTAATACAGAGGTGAAGATGTCTCTTCTGCAAAAATATATTGCAGAATTATATGCTGAAAAATAATCAGCTTAAAGTTAATTTCACGTGCATGGCATTTCTACATTGTTTTGGGGGGTTTGGTATTTTTGTTACACTGTTAATTTTTATTGCCATGTAGGACAACAAGAGTGTGTTAGATTATTTTAGAGACAAGCATCCTGCAGTGACTCCCTGGGTGAAATTGTGTGACATCATACTAATATCTGTGAAACAGATGTTTCTGCTGAATGTTTGGTGGTGAGGAGGCAGTGCGCATCTCTGAGCGGGAGCTGGTTGTGGAGAGACTGTCAGGATTTTTTCAATCTGAAGTTGTCAGCTATAAGTATGAGCAGCTGCAAATCCTGTCCTCTCTATGACTTCCTATAACTAGTTCATGTAAGAACACAGTACTTTTGTACTGACTTACCAGAATTGTTTTGTGATGTGATAAATATCAGCACAGATCAGGCTTGAAATGACCATTCAAGTTTGCAACAGGGAAAAATTGAAACAACAGTTGAAAAAATCCTGTGTTGGAAGGTGGTTGGGAGATACTTAGATGGTGTGATTTATTCATTTCCTTTGTGTGTAACAAAGAAATGAAGACTTCTGCACTAGCTGAGAATGATTTTTCTCCTCCATATCTTGAATTCCCTGTGTTTTCATTACAACAAAAGAACTAGGAAGCGCCCAGGGAACTTGAACTGGGATCTTTCATGTAAAAGCACACGGCACTGTTAGAATCAGATAAATGGCTTATGGCTTTTGAGGACACCTTTGTTACTTTTTTAGATACCTTTGGCTGTTTAGATTCTGTTCTGCAGATTGATATTTCTAGATGAAGCGAATAGAGTTATCAAGAGGTAGGCTGGTGCTCATATTTTTAGATTATGTGGATCCACTTTCAGATGTCCATTTTTGTCCATCACCCATAAAGAGAATAGACATTAAGTCTTTTTCTTGTCCCTGCTGTACTTTTGTCTTCTTATACAGCTGCCCATTAATCAAGTAGTGGATGCAGCTCAATTTCAGTAAATGAGATTTTCCATATTTTGACCTATTGTTACATGACCATCTTTCTAGTTATATGTGGTGACTTGAGGAAAATCTAACAGGACAGATGTGGAGGAACAGATTTTAGCATTTCTTGCAAAAATCACTACTTTTTAATAGTACCCTGTCAAATTTTGTTTTGAAATTGTCTGAAAAATATATTTTTCTTAAGTGTGCCCTCTGTGACCCTGTCACAACAAAATAGCAAGAACCACGAGGATGGTTGATACAAATTTCAAACATGACTCCTCCAACAGTGACAGGAATGCTGTTGAACAAACTGCTGAGAAAACAGAAGGATGGGGACATGAGTGTACGCAGTAAAGAGTATCAGCTTCGTTGCCCCTCCTGCCCCTCAGTGCAGGTTCCTCCCTGAAAGAGAGCACCATAGGATATCCTGATAAGGATGCATTTCCAGGTATATTGTGCTGTTTGTATGAAAATAATCAAATTGCTGCAAAGCAGTTATAACGTTGTGATTGTTATTCTGATTTTATTGTATTATTGTGATTGCTGTTATAATTTTGTAGCGGTTTGCACTCAGTTTTACAGTACTGAATAAAAGGCAAATTCATTTGTCATTCCTCACTAATGGTTAATTTTTACTTAAAATTATGGTTAAGATTGTGATATGAAAATTCCGACTTAAGTTGTTTTGGAGGAAAAAGAATTCAGTGGAGTCCTTTTGTATAAAAGTAATGAAAAAAATTCTTTTTCTTTTCCCCCCTCTTTCTCTTCCAACACCATGCATGTGGAAAATGGTAGGGCAAAATATGGTGTTTTAAGTAACCTAAGCATAGGTATAGCCTTTCTCTGTGTGTGTGTGTATGTATATATATACACACACATACAGTAAGTTGTTGCTGTGTGTGCATATTGCTGTCATTCCTCTTCTGTGTCTTGCCCTGTCTGAAAAATACAAAGGGAAGAAGATCTATTGTTTTTTTAGAGGATGCCTCTCTCATTCTCATGAAAGATAAAATAATGACTAGGAGAAGTATTTTCTAGTTCATAGAGGAGAAGATTTAATAAAGAAAAATGAAACAAGCACCCAGTCCCAGGAGGATCTCTGCTGTAAAATTTCAGTGAACAAGAAGATAAAAAGTCCTCCATTGCTTTCAAAGAATATGACAGAGAAAGGAAAGGCTTGACTTATTTCCTCCTGTCCCACCAAGTATGTAGTTAATTGACCTTTTCCAGCCTTGTCAGGACTGGAGAAGGAGGAATCTGCTGTATAAGCTCTTACATGACGTATGTGTCAGAACCCTGAAGTTGTTGGGGAAAAAAAACATCCTAAAAGGGCAACTAAGAGGCTGACGTCTGAAGCTGTGTTCAGGAATGCCTGTGCCAGTTCTGACATGAAGGGCTTCATAAGTTTAGGGGGAAAGAAAAGAAAGATTCAGTAAGACAAGGCAGTAAAGTTCACTAACTTCCCCTGGAGTACGCTCAGGTTCAGATTCCTCCTCTGCATCTTTTTTCCCCTTGTTCATTCAAGAGTCATTGAGAGACTTGAATCTCAGTCCTTCTCACCATGCTATCATCTCTCATTATAAAGAAAAAAATACTTTGAAAGAACAGGCTTATTCTGACATGAAGTGGAGGGAGAGGAGAGGAAGACGTCTACCTGCTTTCCTTTCAAACCACAAAATCTGGGGTCAGATAACATCAGGATCTACAAGAATGTCAAGCACGAAATGGATACTCTCTGCAGGCTGTTGAGCAAGGAGGAAGTTACAAAAGAAGACATTTCTTATCACAAGCTGGGAAAGGACTTTCCTGATTGGGAATAAACACAGTATTTTTGAAGTTATTCTATGAAACATCGTTATTGCCTCAGTGTGGGGTACAAATGAGTTAAAGAATTTCAAAAGAATGCTGTAAGAATGGCTGGCTGAGTTGGACCAAAGCGTGTCACTGTGTCTCTAACACTGGCCAAAAATGAATGCTTAATGTAAGAATGGGACAAGCAGAGACTGAAATGCCCCTGGAATGTTCTCCAAAGTAATTCCAATTCAAGGATCACTGTGAAAGGACTTTTAGAGAAAGAATTGTGTTTCTGTATTTTATAGCTTTCAAAAAATTTTATTTTGTCAATGTGTTTTTTCCTTTGCTGACTAAGAGAATAATGTCTGGTACTAAATTTGTGACAAGTATTTTTAATATGGAGAAACAAAGGTCTAGTTAATGTTTTCTACTTAATTTTTTTTTTTTGGTTGTGAGGAAGAAGAACTGGGAATTTATTTTTTTTTTATAAATGTAGTCTGATTTCAGAATACTCCTTTCTAATTATTTCTTTTCAGGGGATTCGATCTCAGAAGGCATTCTATGCTTCTAAGCTGGAATTTTACTCCTCATTATAAGTTAACTATGCTAGTTGTAAACTCTATTTGATAGTGTCATTCTCCGAAAGGGTTGACTTAAAAGGTATGGTAAAGACTGCTGTTTGTTTGAAGGGAACATCATAGTCTGCCAAATTTATTAACATTGGTAATCGAAGGGAATAATGAAAGGTTCACTTCTGAAAAGAAATGTACAGTTATATTTCATATGTTAGAATAGTTTGGGTTCAACACATCTAGAAATTAAAATCTTTCATTTATAGTTTTCTTGGACTTGTACCAGTCAGAACCTGAAAGTGAGGTATCATGAGATAAATTTTCTGGTTTTCTTTCATTGCTAATTACATAGCTATATTCTCAAATCTGAGTAGGTTTATTTTATAATGAAGGCATTAGGGACTAAGAACGTACTGTTTCATTGTAGCTGGTCAGTTTTTATGCCTTATTTTGAACAAATCCTTTCCTATAATATAATTTCTTATGCCCTAAGATCTAAGCTAGAATTTTATTTGTAGATTCAGCATATCCTGTGGATGCATTTTATAAAATATTTATTTTCATTCCTTCAAAAAAGCTCTGACATAGATTTGATGATGCATGTGTTAGTTCAGCAGTTTGGACTGTTGCTTACATTTTCAGAAGTTGCTTCTTGAAGGGACTCAGTTTTATAGATCTGCAATCCATGTTGCTATAAATTAAGACAGGATTCCCATTAATTTAGTTTCACATTCAGATAGCAGATATAGTAGGACAAATGTAGTTCATATCAGTAGCTGTGCCCCACAAACTCTTTTTGCAACTGCAAGTGATGTGTGGGGACTGCATATTCTTGCAGTGGACATCTGAGCAATACATCTGTGATATAAGACTCAGCAAGTGCTGTACATCTATGATACGTATGGAGACAGAGGTCTGAGGTGTCATTTTTATCTTCCCAGCATTCCCAGCTGCTGTGTATTAATAGTCATGCTGCATATATAGTAAATATATAGTAAATCATAATGTNTTTTTATCTTCCCAGCATTCCCAGCTGCTGGTGCTTGCTCACAAGCAATGCAGGTACCACAGTGTGGAGCATGAATCTTGGGCTCAGAAATGGAACGGTTATTTCTTATTTTCATCTACTTCTATTACTCATAAAACAAATTCAAGCTATTTCACTAACAAGGGTTAAATGAATGGATTTTCAGCATCAGATGAGTAGATAGGTAGTAACAAAGGACCCTAACTGCAGATACACAGCAAAACAGTGAAAATCTTAGTTCAGACTGGTTAAAAAAAATTTGGGATAATTAGAAAAGATATTCCCACACCAAAGAATAAAAAGAACCGGTCACTTGAAACTGAACCCTTACTAAAGAAAAGACCCAACACAGGTATTCCAGTCCCGTATTGATTTCAATGCAAAAAAAAAGAAGAGGCAATCCAAAAAAAACAAAATATACTTTCAAAAATTATTTATCCTGTGTATTAATAGTCATGCTGCATATATAGTAAATATATAGTAAATCATAATGTCACCTAGCTGTTAAACTGAGCATGACAGAGATTATAATCTTTATATGTGGTCTATTACAGTTGTTGTTATTCATAAAACAAGCACAAACAAAAAAATCCTGCCTCGAAGTTATTTGGTGATCCCGTGAAATTATTCTGGAAGATTATAATAATTAGAAAATTAGAAGAGTGCTGCAAGGCTTCACACAAAAAGGAAAAACTCCAGGCAGAAAGAAGAGACTAGTGTGACTTGTTTACTAGCTGGTTAAAAATAAGAGATGTGATTAGGAATGAAAGAAGTCCTATGGTACCCTGCCATCAGCAGAATTTTCTATCCCAACCTTTTCAATATGTTTAGCATGCATGAAAGGAAACGAAGAAGAGCAGAAACATATCTGGAACATACCTATCATGATTTGAGCATTTAAGAGGAAATCAAAACAGCAAGATAAAGTCAGTAAGGCTGGTGAACTTTTAGGAGGAAACACCAGCCATTTTAGGAAGATTTAATGGGATGTTTCAGGGAATAGACAAGAAATCTGGACAGCTACATCATGAAAAAATATCACTTCATGGCTAGAATCATAACACAGATCAAATGGAGTGAGCTGGACATGACCCTTGATGGGTCAGAGAAGGAGTGAAACAGTTCTCTTTGGAGATCTGCTAGATCAGCGTGAATCACAGCTGTTCTCTGGTTTCCTTAGCTTGCACAAAGTAACACCAAGACTGAAAGAGCAGAGTCTTTCAGTACCTTTTTGTATTTTTCTGCTTTCCTCTCTCCCTTACTGAAGTGATATTAAGGATTTCAAGTGAGGTCTATGTAAAGCCTCCAACAACTTAAAAAAAAAAGTTGTTTTTTTTGGGGGTAATCAAACAGAACTATGATGAGGTAGGTTCAGACAAACCAGAGGAGGTGGTTCTTCACACAGTGGGCAGTAGAGCTGTGGAACGTTGCCAGAGGGTGTTACAGATGGTGAAAGATTATCTGGACCCAGAGGTTACTGGACAAAAGCATGAGAGAGAAAGCCATTTAAGGATACTAAATATAAATTGGTACCATGTATTTCACAGAAATACTAAATATACATCCTACTGAATAAGTTTGCCATATGGAAAATACTTGGAGCCTGGCACATTGCACAAGTAAATGGGAAAACTGGTTCTGTTTTTACTGTCTTTTAATCATCTGCTTGTGACCAGTGTTTGAGACAGACCACCAAGCCAGTTAGACCTTTGTCTGATCTAGTACATCTTATGTTCTTTTGAGTTTAATGCACCAAATAAGCCTACTTGGCTCCTTAGCATACAAAAATCTGTGGATGAGCATATAAAGAACTATGGCTGCCTGCATTACTCTCAGCTGTCCAGAGAAATAAAGCTTTTTTAGGCTCAAGTGAAATGGGAAGGACCTAAAGACCTCATATTTATGGCTTAACTCTCTCTCTAGTTTTTCAAGGTCTTTTTCATTTTTATTTTTTTTTTCAAAGGGATAATGGTAGTGAAGACTGAAGGATAGGACGACAGCAGGATCTTGTCGGTAACTTTTTTAATGTTTACTATAAAATTTGTAAAATGTATAGAAATGAAAGAAAATACTTATCAAGCATTCACAGGCTACAGTACTGCCTGGTGGAAGAGTTAAATTTCTGCTGAGGTATGTGAATTTACATTTGTATGTTCACTTTTGGAAAGCAGTATTCACATCACTTCAAAGATGTGTATGCTCTTTCAATAAGAATGACTGACAGAAAGGTCTGCAGTATTATTAGCTGTCTGCAAAACAAGTGGGAGCATCTCATGTATATCTAAGAAGAAGTAGGAAGTGTCGACAGAGGATATTGATTTAGAATACTTGGCTGGGTTGAGTAAACCCCGACAGCAGGTGTGCCTGCTGTCCTGATTCATGAAAATTGCTTGAGACTGGGGCCAGGGTAAAAGTGTAGAGCACCTTATCAGTATGAAAAGTCATATATCTGATGCAGATAAAATATATTTTCAGAAACCAGGAGTTTGAATCACTCAGCGACCAGAGATGGGAAAGCTCACCAGATTACACAGCCACTTAGAAAGACTCTTTGCAGATGTTCTTATGGATGTAAGATTACTGGTAAAAGTAGGACAGAGTGCTTTCAGAAAATCAGAGAGAGGACATAAGGCAGTTATGTATGTGATTTTGCATCACTATCCGTGTGAACACAGCTGTGAAAGTCAGCCTCCCATTGATACCACGCAACATAGCAGAACTGCACTCTTTGATAGTGAACCCCCTAGATGCAAAAGGTTCCCCTTCATAAAGAAATACATATATTGGCTTATCTTCAAAATCCTGACTTCATGCAGAAGTGAAGAAGTGAACTCCAGTGTTTCTAGTGGTACACTAAATTTTATCCACAGCAGTAGTGGATTTTCCAGAAAGCAAAGAGCAAACATAATCCAAAGATCATGTAATTAAGGAAAACAGAAAAAATACCCAAAGCCCTATAGTAGTACTGCTAATGACAGTCAGAAAGCTAATGACTTCACCTGTGTGAGTACTGTAGACTACCAAGAGCACAAGCAGAGAGAGAACTGCAGATGCTTCACTGTGTGCTCCCGGGGCACGCCTTATGGAGGGTTGACGAGAGAAAGAGTAAACCAATTGTATGTCTTTCCTCAATCCTAACAGAAACAGGTCAGCGTGTTCATGTATGAGTCCAAAAACGGGGAAAAGGACACACTGAAAGTGTGCAAAGCTCACTAACTGTCATGCTCAGCAATAAATCAAGGTAAGGAGAAGAATGGGGTGGGGGGTTTGTCTTCCAAAGTGTCTGTTGCTCAGAGACTGGCTGGGTATCAGTCTGCTTGTGGGAAGGGGTTTGCCTTTGCATCTCTTCCCCACCCTCCTCAATCTTTCCTTCACGTACTAAACTACCTTTATTTTGGCCTGCGATTTTTCTTGTTTTTTCTCTACCTGTTCTCTCCCCTGTCCTGCTGGAGGGAGCGGGGTAGTGAGCAAGTGGCTGTGTGGGTGCCTAATTGCTGACTGGGCTCAACTCATCACAATATCATTAAGTTATTTAATATTATATGAATGTGTACGGTAGCTAACTTTATACCTAAATATGTATCTATGGCTGTATACATTAAGGTAAAGACAGTACTCATGCCAAAGATACATGCCAAGACTTCCAGCTGTTAGATTTTAGCTTATTCAGTAACAAGTCCTTGCTGTTTTATTCTTAATTCCCATCCAGCTTCATTTAAATATCTTAAATTATTACAGTTAGTTTCCAGAATGGAGTTAACACACTTTAAGACACATTAACAAAACCCCAGAATTTATAGTTATTCTCAGGCTGACTGGATTAAAGCAAATTTTGTCCCATCTGGGAAATGCTACCTTTTTCCCCCTCTTTCTCCAGTCTAAGCATTTTTCTTCTTTCTTCTTTCAATAAAGCTAAAATTTGTGGATTTCAATAGAAAAAGCTCCCACTGATTTTATTATTTTTTTTTTAAAATGCAATCACAAATAATGAAGTACAGCTTTAGCAGTGCTATAGAGGTGCTGTTTTAAAGAAGGTCTATTAGGGCATATTTTCCAAAGTACAGTCTTGCATTAGAATTACTAGAATTACTTAGTTCTATTAGGAATAATTTACCTGAACATTTGAATTTTTGACTTAATATGTTTACATATCTCTGTCCAAAAAAGAGACTGCACCTTAGCAATTGGTAATACATTAAACAGTTATTACTTTATGTTCCATTCTCCCCTGCCTTAAAAGGAACACATCAGTGAATTTCTCTCAATGTTGTCTTCAAAATGCCACCAAAGAACACAGCTATGACTTGGACTTTGAATCAGCATGAGAAATAACAGGGAATACCTGATTGCTTCTTCATCCATTAAAGCGATGTTACTTACTTTTCCCTTGCTACTTTTAGGGTGTAAATTCAGTTCCTCTTCTCTGTGACTGTATTTTTGCCAGTCCAAAGTACTTACCTAAAAAATATGAAGTTTTAACAGAGCATGGTGTATCACAGAACCTTCATGTAGTCATTTTAGGTCTAGTGCACTTGTATTAATGCAATGAACTGATATAACAGATACCAAATACTCAACTACCTTTCAGTGATTTCTGAGGTTTTTTTAAACCCAAGAGTATTGTGTTATCTGGCATACATACAGCTCAAAGATGAAACGTGTTCTTGTTTTCTTTAAAGATTATATAATTAAGTGATAATTATTCTTCTTTCATCCACATTTCTAAGCAGCCTTTGCAAACATTGAACAGCCTGGGAAAGTAATTAAACATTGTTTCTCCAATCCCTAATCTTGTCAAGTTGTGTGGTAAAAGATGTGGAAGGCTCACTAACAAAGGAGGAAATAATCACTTATTTTATTACAAATTTTAAACAGCCAAAATATTTACAAAAACAAAGCTCCAAAGTCACCTGTAAGTTTATAGAGTACTAAGTGTTGGCTTACAAAAACAGTGCATTCACCTAAGCTGAAACAGTTCTAAATTAATTCTCCTTGTTATCTTTATGTTGTCCATTTCTAGTCAACAGCAAATAAAAGGACTTTTTAAAATTTTTCTTCTTTTTTTTCACAAAGTACATTGTCAAGCACAGAAACGTTTTCTTAGAGGTTGTCAGAGTCTTTTGTTTCTTTTCCCAGCGATGGGAAAAATCTTATCTCTCCTTTCATATTTCGCCTCGTTTATGTCCTGAACTCAGGATAGTTACATTAATGTTATGGGGCTGGGAGGGAAAGATGACAAACCACAGTTAACTTTGTGGTGCTGTGGGGAGATTTGGTATCTTAGCTCTCTATTTTAATATATTTTTTCCTGGTTTGAGGTAAAACAGGACCAATTTTCTTTCCAGTAATTTTACTTTTCAGTTAAGCCTCTTCTAACTCTCTGAAATTGACAGTGTATTTTTCAGATAGCATACACTGCTAGCAGATAAGGTCTGATGTTTATAGTTAATACCAAGGAATGGTATGCAAAGAGGCTATGGCTTACACTTACTGCTATAATAACCAAGTTGTGCACCAACTTGGAGGGTCGGAAGCAGAAAAGCATAGAAGTGTCCCACCTGCGGGGAGGAGCGGACACGACAGGTGACCCAAAACTGACCAACAGGGTATTCCATCACATCTGCCTCATGCTCAGTATAAAGCTGAGGGATCAAAGGTGTCAGCCTCTTTCATCAGTGGCCGATGTCCGAGGAGGACTCTGTCTATTTGTCTGCCTTTGATCACGATCCACGCATATCTGAATCCAGTTCCTGAGTTCAGCTCCACTCCGTCACTGAGTCCAGTCTGGGACTTTCCCAGTGCCTGTTGGTGATGTGATTGTCATCCTTGGAGCTGAATACTGGTTTTGTATATATTGTATATATTTCATTTTTTCTTATTAATATTATCATCTTTATATTATTATTATTTTATTACTAATATTTTATTAAAGTAGTTTAGTTTCTTTTCAACTCATAAATCTCTCTGTCTCTCATTTTCTCTCCTTTCTGAAGGGGAGAGAGGTAAAAGAGAGCATCTGTCATTTGTTTTAGTGGCCAGCCCAGCCCAAACTGCAACAATTTTAAAGCCTTCTTAAACCAGAGTTTTCAAGATGAACACTGGTAATATGATCAGCCACAAGGAGAACAGGCCTGGCCAGCAAAAAATGCATCCAGTCACTAATTGCTAAGAAAAATACCTGCTGTAATATGTTCTGCTTCTAAGGGCCTTTAAGGAATAAAGCTACATGAAGAATGAACAAGAGAGCCTGAGTATATGTTACGGTGCCACATCTCAATTTTATTCACCAGTGCATTTAGTTTGCCAGGGCATATTCTGCAAGCAGGGAGTAGCTAGTTAAGAAATCTTCAAAAGCAGAAATATCATTAAACTAAACTGCAAGCGTGATTACATAACATGGTCTACTTGACTCAAGTTATTCCGGTTTTACACCGGTTTTAAGTGTGAACTAATGTAAATTTCAAGCCTCTCAAGTCTTAGCGCTTATCCTACAAACACAGTTTATATAAATTTCTCAAGTCACAGGCCGGACTTGCTGGCTTTAGGCACCTGAAGTGCTGAAGTTAAGGATCTTCTGCACTGGTAATCAGAGCAGAAGTTTAGATCCGCCTGCAGAGACTGATGGGGAAAGATCTGGAGAGGACAGAGGCAGAGGAAGCCCAGCACTTTGGCTAGTGATGGAACTCCTTTGGCAGTCTGGGAGTTAGGTGACTGCTGTAAACCAGCTGCACAGGTTCACTTGCAGCAAAGGGAAATCAACAGGCATCCCTGGACATTCACACCAGTGGGTGGAACAGGGGAAATGAACAGACTGTAGCAGGAACAGGCAGCCAGGTTAGGTCTGGTGCCTGGCTTGATGCCTACCTATGGGGTAGCTAGAGTCTGCATGAAGAACTGCAGACCCCTCCTACTAATCCTCTGCTACAAGAGTGTCATAGTGCAGTGCCTGTGCATTGTTTCCTCAGTCTCTATTTAAAGACCTGTAATTTACTGGAAAATATATTCCTGAATATTACTGTAATAACCCTCTTGAGTCTCTTATATCACTGGCCTCAATCGAAAGGGCAGATCTTGAGCTACTGTAAATCATGCTGGCTCCATTGATTTCAGTGGAGCTATATTGATTTACTGCTGCAGAGGATCTGGTCTGAAATATTTCTGTGGTAGCGTGTGCATTTAGAGTTAGAAGATTTATGAGTTGTATAACAAAGCTAAGAAGCCTCAGCATAACCATTCTCAATGGCCAATGTATTTCTTTGTCTTAGAGAGTATATAAACAATTAACTTTACCAGCCCTAGTGGTGTAAAGTAGAAAAATGAATATCTGGGACAGTGCATTGGTACTAGCTGCTATGAAACATCTTAATCAATGCTAATAGGAAAATATTTCTTCATTTATGCCTATTATACTGACATATTCAGGATATAGGGTCATACTGTAACTGTCTGGGCCTCAGAATTGGAAGGAAAAAGGCACACTTCAGTGACATGCCTTCTAATCAGCTGCATTGCATACAGCTTTTTACACTTTAGAGTAACTGCTTTTAATGATAATTAGAAAAGTTATTTGGAAAAAAAAAAGCTGGATGTAGTGAGAGAAATGAAACTTTAAGTGTTCATAACTGGTTCACTAACAATTTTGAAAGGTCATTTCAAGTGCCATAATGAATTCTGCTTAAAAGCTTGTTTGAGTGTATTCTTTTCTCTTTCTCTGCAGATGGAAAGAATGATAGTAATCGTTGTATGGAACAGCAGTGCACCTGACTATTTTATCAGTACTTTAAAACAATTGGAGTGCAGATGAGAAGGTGTTAGTCACAGCTGCCTAAGACCACAGCTAGGTATCTTGTGAAAGTGAGTTAATTTTAGATACATCAAATAGTTGCAATTTCCATTGGCTTTGCTTGGATAAGATCTGGATAACTTTTATATGCACGTATGTAGGGTGGCGAGACAAGAAAAGCTTAGCCAATGTTGTCCTGGTTTCGACTGGGATAGAGTTAATTTTCTTACTAGCAGCTGGTATAGTGCTGTATTTTGCATTTAGGATGAGAATAAAGTTGGTAACACACTAATATTTTAGTTGTTGCTTAGCCTTCAAGGACTTTTCAGCTTCTCATACTGGCCTGCCAACAAGAAGGCAGGGAGCACCCAAGAAGCTGGGAGGGGACACAGCAGGGACAGCTGTGTCCACTGGGGCAGGGGATCAGGGGGAGGTGGGAAATGAGCAAGCGGCTGCATGGTGCTTAGTTGCTGGCTGGGGTTAAAGCATTACCTGCAGAACAGGTGGTACTGCCCTGCATCCTGTCCTTCCCCTCCTGATCCTGACCAAATAGTCTTCTTCCCTTTCCCCCTTTTTTATGGTTCCTTTATGTTTCTGGAGTACTTAATATGCGTGCCAGTTCAGCTCACTAAGCTGACAGAAAACTCAGTGGGTGGGAAGAGGAGAGCAAATAGTTTTCTTTTGGCTTAGTTGAGATGTCAGAAGAATGGCAGAAGTAGCTAAAATGTGTGGGAGAAGATGACAAAGCTGAGAAGAGAGACAAGGCCCACCTTCTTTAGCAGAAATTAACTGCCAAATAAGCTCAGTCATTTTATCTAAATCTGTCATCCTTATGCAGTATATCCTAAACGTACTAGAAGGCATGCTGAAAAAGCACTATTTTTTTGTGGCTCTGAATGAATATGCACACTTAACAATGTTCCTGTTGGCTTAGAACATATGAGTAGTCACAGAAATATATTTAAAATAATTAGCACTAGGAAAAAAAATGTCAGAACTGGATTTCATGTTGTTCCACGTGCTGTGTTTCATAAGAACGTGGGAAACATCTGTATGTAAGCATATGATATTATCACGGGCAATGATGGTTCTTGCCAGCTGTTGTAATACAGGTGTCCAAACAGCATGAATTCAATTTTTTTCTTACATTTATAGAAATTTGAATGTTCATAGAAATGAACTGTAATAGTTCATTTTAACTTCAGCATTACTAACTTGAAAGTGAACAAGTCTTATGTTTTATCACCTGAAATGATCTTTGCTGATCCCACTTGCTCATTAGACTTCGAATACCTTTGTCCTGAAATTTAACTACCTTAGATTGCCCTACTGTACAAAGCATGTCATCGAAGATAGCTACCTGTCGGAAGGAGGACAAAGAAGAAAATGCAAAATTAATCTGAATGTAAGGAGTAAAAGCAGAAATTTGCTAGGAGGTCATAAGCTGATCCTTGACAAAATATAAAAGAAAAATTACAATATATATTCTCAGAGCATTATAGCTCTCAGTAGATGAACTATCTAAATGGCTAAGTCAGATAATCTAGCCCTCAAGCTAGAAGAAAAAAGTAACTGTAACTTCCAAGATAATTAGACTACTGCCCGTATTGTTCTGTAATGTATTGTCACTTTGACTGTAGTATGGGTGAGAATTCAGATGCAGTAGTTTGTTGGTTTTCACTTATTAGAACAATAGCTGTCTAGTTGCTCATAAGTTGAAGAACAATGTTCTTATGAAATGTGAATAGCAATGAGTGCTTTTCTGGACGACGTTTATGTAAAAATCCTATAATGACTGATGTCTTAATTTAAAGGTCTTAGTATTTGGGTAAAAAGCATCATACCCCGTGTCCTGTGAATGGAATTTTAGTAGCAAATGTGCCATCACAATGTGTGATAAGCAACATGAGGGCAATGAATGAGTTATAGCTGATCACAAAGGTGCAAAACGGTCCAGTGAAATAATGATTTAGAACAGAAAAGAACTGGATTTTCTATTTTATGAGATACTCTGCAATTTCATATACAGATTTTACTTCTAAAATGGGACAAAAAAACCCAGGAAAAAATCTGAATTGCTTTGGGTTAATAGGAAAAACTGCAGTAAAACTGGAGGATCTCGTTCTCATGTGGGCCTTTGTATTTTTGTCTTTATATTTAGATGCATATAAATATATATTTGTGTGTGTGTGTATATACGCAAGCATGTATATATTAAAAATGCATATTTTCTTGAAAAGTCTCCCAACTACAAAAATTGAAATACTTTTTTCTGAAAGGTGAGTAGCTCATAGGAATGAAATATGTCAATTGCATTGAAAAACAATTTGGAAAATCAGTTAATGATTCAATTTTGTTCCAAAATACGTTAGTAAAAAATAGAAATCTGACTGTTTTGAATAATGATAAAATGAAGAAAAGTTGTCATCATGGGAGCAGGCTTTCCCTTATTTTCCCCTCTAACCTGCCTCCTAAGAGCCTTTGTATGGCTGTTGACACAATCTGGTATAAAGATGATAACATGCAGAAATTTGCAAGATAGCACATTAAACTTAAAAACTGTATTGTTTTCATTGCCTGAGTTACTGATTCATCTGAGGAAATGTAAATGCCATCAGTTTTGCTTTTCAGTGGTTCTTTCATACTGTACTTTTGGGCCAATATCGCTCCATGGAAGTTGCTGCTGATACAACTCCACAGATCCATAAAGCATACAAGATCCAGTCTTTTTTCTGCAGCCTGGTTTGAACAACTTCCCGTCACTTCCTTGTTTGCTACTTCAGGAACATGGAAGTGAAGGTACACATCCCTCTCTGCCCTATCACAGAATCATAGAAACATAGAACAGTTTGGGTTGGAAAGGACCTTAAAGATCTAGTTCCAACTCCCCTGTCATGGGCAGGGACACCTTCCACTAGACCAGGTTGCTCAAAGCCCCATCCAGTCTGGGCATGAACACCTCCAGGGATGGGGAATACACAACCTCTCTGGGCACCTGTTCCAGTGTCTCACCACCCTCACACTAAAAGATTTCTTTCAAATATCTCATCTAAATCTACTCTATTTCAGTTTAAATCCGTTACCCCTCATCCTATTGCTGTACTCCCTGATAAGGTGTCCCTCCCCATCTTTCCTGTAGGCCCCCTTTAGGTACTGGAAGGCTGCTATAAGGTCTCCCCGGAGCCTTCTCTTCTCCAGGCTGAACAACCCCAACTCTCTCAGCCTGTCTTCATCTGTGAGGTGCTCCAGCCTGCTGATCATCTTCATGGCTCTCCTCTGGACTTGCTCCAAGAGGTCCATGTCCTTCTTATGTTGGGGGCTCCAGAGCTGGATGCAGTACTCCAGTTGGGGTCTCATGAGAGTGGAATAGAGGTGAAGAATGACCTCCTTTGATCTGCTGGCCACGTTTCTTTTGATGTAGCCCAGGATGTGGCTGGCTTTCTGGGCTGCAAGCACACATTGCCGGCTCATGTGAGCTACTCATCCCAAGTCCTTCTCTTCAATGCTGCTCTCAAACCATTCTGCATCCAGTCTATATTTGTGCTCAGGATTGCCCCAACCCATGTGCATGACCTTGCACTTGGCTTTGTTGAACTTTGCTTATTTTTCTTTGAGAGTTCAGTTTACACATGACATTACCATTTTGCTGTGAGAAAGTGCTCGTCCAGCTGTTTGGTGTCTACATCATTCTTTCTGAGGAGTGTGCATCAAGCTTTGCAAGGTGTTGGGATTTTTTCCTCCAAGGAAAAATTGAAAATATATATGATTTTGCATAAGTATTATGCAGTGGTTTTGTTTTTGTCCTATCTTTAAATAAATAAATAACTTCCAGAACTGTGAAATGCATTTGCATTTTTCTATCCAATGCTGAAGCAGGACAAAAAAGTAGATTTGTACATTCCATATGAATGTAATCCATTGTGCAAATATTGGCTCTCTGCCATGTAGTTATATCTTCAGCAGCACCTCGCGTGTTGAGTCAAGGCTACTAATGTGTGTTGGTCCTAATCCTACACTACTGAAGGCAAAAGATCTTAACTGAGGCCTAAAGGAAGTTGAAGGAACGTTCGGAAAATTTCACTGTGAAGCTATCATTAATATTGTCCTCCTCCTTGTTTTTCTGTTATAATATTAGCCTGAAATTACAATAGGCTTTTCTCTTTACTTCTAAATTCTGTTTTCCCACACAGTGATTCCCAAATTTTGGTCTTCATGATTTGTACTGCCATGGAAAGTGGTCTAGCTGGCTCACGAAGTTTAAAAGAAAAATCTGCAAACTGTCAGTCTCAGTGACCGTGTTGATCTTGCAAGAAAAGTAGGTGCTTGAAAATCATTCTGGGATTGGAAAATCTGGGAGCCACTACATTAAAAGGCAGGAATAAAAAATCCATAGTGTGTCAGGTTAAAAATTTTAATACATGAAGCAACCCTTTCATTCCTTACCCAGAAACAACAACTGTGCAAGAACCTCTCAGGTGCCTGTAATAATGTTCCTGGTTGCGCTCCTGAATATCTTAAGAATAAAAATCATTGATGTCTCTTTTGAGGGGAAGAAGTGGGGAGGAGGGGGAGAGGGAAAGGCTGCTGTATAACCTAACAGCAATTTTTCTATCTCAAAATAATTTTTTCCTTTTTCAATTCTGCAGCCAAGAGCTGGCATTTTATCATTTCGGCATGTCATATTGTTACATTGTGCAATGATGTGATGCATTGAAATGTCAGTTTCACCTAAAAATTGAAAGTTATGCCACACACCCTTTTTCAGCTAATAAGATGGCTGTTAGTTCATATAGCAGATTTCCAAGGCAATATGAAGAGATGAGCTTGTCTGAGTACTGTTATATATCATTCACATATCTCAAAATATGCCGAGTTTGCTTTCATAAGTTTGGAATTCAACCCTTCCTAGATTAAAAATTTTTAAAGGTTTATCTTTTTCCTCATAAAAAAAGTAATGTCATGTGTGTTTGTTTACCTAATCTATTAAAATCGTTTTGTTTCTGTTCAGAATAAATGAGGGTGCTTTCTCCATGGTTGAATTGTTCTACATTTTACAGCCTAGTAAACAGGAATATGCATTGCTCCTTAATATTTATTTCCTGGAGTTGCTTAATAAATGTGGAAAGTGACATTGCATGATTACGTCTCATCCAATTCTGTGTATGCTGGAAACGAGATCTGAACAGAACAGTATTTGTGGCAGCCTCCTTCATCCTTTTTCCTTTCCTTAGGGCTAAGCTGTGTGAGGTCTCACCAGGAATTGGGGCAACCCCAACCATTTATCACTCAAATGTTGAGAGTCAAGAATGAAATAAATCTATAGCAGTTTTGATAAAAGGGAGTATGTAAAGCATGAAGGCTTCAGCTGTACTTCTTCATGGCCTTAACAGTTTCTAAACTCATTCAAGGAAGAGTATGACTAATAAATCTGCACTATTCCTCATAGTTTTTATTAGACTCAGTGCTAAGAATGTATCAATTCAGTTTGGTCTGGGCTTTTGAATAAACTAAGGTTATTTAATGCCTATGAAAATTACTGTGCAACTTTCTTGTAAAAATTCTTTGGTGATATGGGTTGTGAGTACCGGAATAACTAAACCAATTCCAAAATCTCCAAAAATCTGTCTTTCAGTGCTGCAATACAAAGGGAAAGGTGAGAGAATGGAGATTGTAAGACAGCTCAAACCCTGGATAAAAAGCTATAGATCCTCCCTTCTGCAGACTGACTAAAGACTTACATTTTCTCCTGGCCTTTGTGAGTAACTTGGCATTTTTCTTTCTAAAAACTTTACTTTGGCTATCTTTCTTTTCCCTAAATAATATGCTCTTTTGTTGAACTGAGAGAATTAATTAATTTCCTTAAGATAGTAGTAGTGAATTGAAATAGGATGGTTTGACATATCTGAGTTCTTTTAGCATTACAAAATGTCTTGGTTTTTAGTTTTTTCCAGTGAAAGTTTTTTTGACTTCTTCCACAAACTTTCACCACTGTTTTTTGGGGTGGTGGGAGAGGGAGTGGGGGTGGCAGGTTCAGTGAGAAAAAACATAAGACCTACTGATTGCATGGGATGTTTCTTAGACAGTGTTTTAGAGTGCCGTGTTGCAGAAATATAAAAATTCAGTTCAGTTCTATTCTATTCTATTCTATTCTATTCTATTCTATTCTATTCTATTCTATTCTATGCTATTCTATTCTATTCCACTTTTTTTTCCCCTGGAAGGAGTTATGCATGATGCAAGGTTAAGTACACACACTACCCGTAGGCTTGGATCTCTTCACTATTGTAGAGCACAACCCATGCAGGTCAGTCAGTAGAACTGGCACTTTATGGTAAGGTTCTTTTCAAAATCATATACATAATGCATATATACATTTTGTCTGAGACCACCGAAAACTGTGTTTCTATACTTTTGTTATACAGATAAGATTCTGAAGATTAGATTTGGAAAAAGACTTTCCACATAAATGTCAGGACCCCTTTTATATTGCATTGTCTCTCCGTGCAGATTTCATCTGAGATTTTTGGATGGGTAACTGCTTTAATTTTATATGTTGTTTTTTTGTTTTTTTTTTTCATTGAAAAAGGAGAGAACACTCAGGTTATTCACTATTGTTTATTGGTTGTTTTGCACATTGCAGCCCTGTACAGAGATGTAGAATATGGACCTTCATAAAAGATTTTCTTACACCTGTATTTCAACTTAGCGTTACCTTATTCCAAAGAACGCCTTACTGAACTTTGCATGGACTAGGATACTACTGAAAATGAACAAAGCACCACAGTCTCTTTCTGTGCTGCTTAGTCTTCAGTCGGAGCTTATGGGGGGAAAAAAAATAATTGCTCTTTTACAGACCGTCCTGGGTTGTGGAGGCTTTGGTTTGTTTTACATTGGAATGAAATGTCAGCAGTCTGGAATCTCTGGCAAAGGCAAACGGTCCGTTTTGGCCTAATCTGTCTGCTGGAGATCCCAAACACCAGATGGGCTCCTGGGCATCCGGGGAGCTGGAGAGCAAGCTCAAACCTTTCTACCAGCCAGCCGGGCAGGCAGAGCGCAGAGCAGCAGCAAATCAAGCAGCCAGCAGAAGGATAAGGCATCCGGCCAGGGGGAGAATGGTGGAGGCTGTCAGGAAGCTGGGAGCTGGGCAGCAGGCAAGCTGGGCAGGAGCCAGCGGTGCTCTTGGCCAGCTGGCCAGAATCCCTCCTTGCCGGCTTGATATCTCGCCAGATGATCACTTGTCATCCCGCTAAAAGTCATGAGGCCATCTTTGCAGTTTAGGAAAACCGTGGGGAAAAAGGTCTTATTTTGGGTTATTTGTTTTATTGTTCTTGAAGGGCTAAACAGGGAATTTTCCAGCTTTTCCTCACTACGACGAAACTTAGAGATTTGTTAACTTTTTTAAAACGGCAATTAAGAGCGTGATGTAGTCCCAGAGCCACAAATTTGAGGAATCATCTGCATTTTAAGTCCTGTAGAACTGGGCAGCTGTAAATAAATTTCAGGTAAGTTAGTTCATTTTGCAGATCTAACTGCAAAATAGCTTGCAAAATACAACCACAGATAACGGCTTAAAATCACCTATCTTTCCAAGTACTTTCTGTTTGTAAATTCTGAATATGGGCTAAATGTAAATTTGAAAACTCTGTCATGAAAACAGAAAATAGAAACTTACCTGAAAATTTATGCAATATTTTCATATTTCTGTTCTTTTTTGGGTAATTCTGCTTTCTGGGAATATTTACATAAAATCACTGGTTGGGAAATAATTGTAAGTGGCAGCTTTTTTAATTCAATGTAATGTATAGAGTGAGGAAAAAAGGTTATAAGCCCTTCTTGAAGTGTAAAATAGAATCAGTAACCTTCAAAGGTAAATACAATTTTAAAGCCAGCAGCATGATTCAGGATAAGCATTAATTGGCCATATTCAGCTACTTGAAGATTTGTGGAGAACACACTCGAAAAGCTGCAAACTCAGCTGAAGTGAAATCACATATACTTCCTATCTGCAAAATGGTTTTGGTAGTACTTGGCAAATTCCATTTAGGAGTTTTCTTAGAATATTAGATCTTAGCTCAGCCTCATGCCTGGAGAGTGCAGCTGCAGCTCTACCTAGGTCATTCTGTATGCATGGGAAAGGTTAGAGTGAGGCAGATGGAGATTTCTTTTGAGTGTACAACCCAGATCTTAGAGAGCTGTGGCAAGTTTGATTAATCACTCTGCATCCTACTTCATAACCAATGCTTATGGTTTAAGAATAACTGCTTTTCTTTGTTGCTGCTGCAGACTGGAATATAAAGATATGTGGTGGTGCACGCTGTGCATGCAAGGACAGTTTCTGTTTTTACCCTCCGCCTGCGTCTGCAGGTTCTTTTCAACATATAACAACCTGAAGGACAAGCAGATGCCAGACACTGCAGATTGTAGCTTTGCTGCAGTGATAGTATGAGCTTATAGAGGTAATAATATTGTATTTGTCATCTACTTGTGTTTAATTTTATTATTACGGTGATGTGTAAATTTCATAATGGGTTTACTTGTGGCCTATTTGTGCTAGTAGTTTTGTCTATTTTTCACATGAAACAGGAAAAAAAAAAGATCTAACCCTGCTAAAATCTGGAGCCCAGCTATGCAGGTCAGTCATTTGCAGCTAACGACTCAAAACAAGTCTGCTGTTCTAGCATGGATGATGGCAATCTTTGTGTCCGGTTGGTAGCTATACTAGCCTGATCAGAGCCATCTGCCAGAATGATTGACGTGGGCAGTTTCTTAGGGCACCAAAAGAGCCCTGCTTGCTTTGTCTCTGCCAGAGCCTTGGAAAGTCAACTTTCTTGCTGCCAAGAGAGGCAGAGAGCCTGTAGGAGCAGTAGATATTGTTTTACCAACAAGGGGAAACGTATCCCAATCATAGTTCTGTGTGCAGGACCAGCAGGCAGGAACAGGTTTGACTTTCCAGGACTCACATTTTGACTCAGGAACAGTGTCTTCCTCCTTCTCCTTTTCCCTCTGAGCTCATATTTAGGATGGCAATGTTCTGCTTTGCCCCTTCTGAGAAGTGGTGATATAGCCTTGAGTTCAATCATGACAAAACTAGCTGATTGACCTATGAATAACTGTTACTGAGTTGAGTTATACTGTTGAGTATACGGCTGAGTTAAGCTTTGTCCATATGACTCCATTAAAACAGAAATGACTGCCATGTATTTTGACCTGTTAGGTTGTTAATGGCAGTGCTGTAATAGTTGGTAAAATTACAAGGTGTGATTTCTTCATCTTGTCTATGTTTTAGACTAGTGTAGTAAGAAACAGCTCACACTATTGCAGGTAGAGGGGTAGCCTGGATAAATGTTCTTTTAAGTCTTTGAAAACATCTGACACATCTTTCTAATCAAGAGAAAAATACATTAGCTGGACTGGAAGCAGTTTATGGCTTATTTGACTTAAGAATGAAGTCATTAACATGCAAATGAAATATATTAGCCTTCCTTTTACTATTAGCATAAATGGCACACTGGGTTTAGTTACAATGAAGTGGCACAGCAACGCTGAAAATTTTGTAGCGTGTTTTAAATAACATTTACCATATTAAACATAATAAGATAAAATGCAGCATATATAAATATGAGTAGGGATTGGCAGGGTTAAATGAGGTAAACCAAAGTTCAGATGACAGGCAGATATTTGACATCCCAAGGCAGAGGTTTATGGTTGACTCATTTCTATTCTAATCTATGCCTGTGAAATCCTTCCTGGAACTGCAGTACAAGGCATGAAAAAAATCTAAGGCAAAATTAATCCAGTACTTTTTATGTTCTTCCTAACAATGTTCTATGGCACTGTTCTGAGTGTTTCTTTTTTAAACTGCTTAAGGTATATGCTGTTTAAATAAAAAATGATACAATCTAACATAGTAAAAGTGAAATCCAGAACAATCCAGGTATGTTTTTCAAAGCTGGCTACAAATCTTTGTGGAAGCTAGTTCAGTCAGTACAGAAAATTCTGACTGGGGCCTCCTACTAGTTCAGTATCAGGTGTGTTATGTATAAGAAATCAATATTTTGTATGTATTTGAAGTTCTAAATTAAAAAACCCCAAAAAGACCCCAATTGCCCATCCAGGAACCCAAACATAAATGTTAACTTCCTGTTGCTTATGTGGCTTTTTGAATTAAAGATTATAAGTGACAAAACAAAAAAGCAGGTTGCTTTCAGCTCTGATCTTGACATTTCAATACTTGTATCTGTTTTCATTCAGCACCTGTTTTCTTAACACCTATTTGTGGTTATTTTGTACTGAGCAGGTGCTGGTTCTTTCAGTAAGAAAAGCACTATCACTCAAAGCTGGGTAACTAATTTCTTGACTAAATGATGGAAACTATAGAAAAGGTGATAGCAATCTCACATCCCTTCTGATGCTGGGAACCCCTGTTGCAGCATCGGATGAGTTGTTCCATGTGGATCATGGCACACTGCACAGGGTTCCCTACCCCAGCTTAAAGTTCTGTACCCTTGTAGGATCTTGCTCATGACACAGATTAATTGGTCACTGACAGCAGTCAAATGTGATCTTAGAGAAGCAGTTGGACAATGTGCTCCTGCAGCCTTACCTCAAAACAGGTGTAGTTGCTAAACAAATGCATATAGTATTTCAAATGGACAGGAAAATGCACTATTAAATTTAATTATGATTATTTATTGAATACATGCACTTTGCTTAACTATGCACTGATTACTTCTACAAGGATTAATTGTTGTATAGAGCAGCTGCACAGTATCCATGGTATGGAGGCATGCACTTGAGTAATTGTGAATACTCTGCTATAGCTAGTTGGTAAGTCCTCATAGGCTATTTGACATATTGGCTATATAGGTGAGAAGGAAGCAAACATGTAGATCACAAACCCTTCATTCAGTAGTCTTCTGGCTGCACCACTACACTTGTGACTTGGGAATTTGGGATTATTTGGGGTTGAGTAAGGAAAAGAATTACAAAATTAAAAGAATCCCAAGGAAAGGAGTTTGTCAGAAGTGCCCTTCCTCCTACAATGTAGTTCATTTTAGGATATATCTATTCTCCTGCAAAAGAAAATGGCTATTCTGATGGATATACAATCATTTAAGACTTAATCAGAGGAATTCAGTGTCTTAAATTCACACTGTTTAAGCAAATGAATTACAGACTTTGCATCACTCATTATGATAATGGGAGACAAAAATGATTAGATTTGAATCTAGCTTTTGTGATATGATGGTATTTAACATGCATTAGCTATCATCCATTGCATTAGAAAGTAATGCTGTTTTGTGTGGGATCAAAGGCATGACCTCTGCATTGTAGTAGAGCTACAAAACATATTTATTATATTATAGCTGAACTGATATTTTGCTTTTCTTTAATCTATTATTTAAATATGGATGACACCTTCCATTCTGAAACATACATAAATATGAAGAAAAAAGCACAGCTGGTACATAAAGCTGAAGTCACCAAAACTTTGCAAAGTCTGTGATCTTTGTATCATTAACTATGAAAGCTTTCTAATCTTGAGATTATTTATGACATAATCCTTGTGTGGGGCTATTGAATTGTTTTCACATAATTAGTTTTAAGTACATGTTTTCAAGATTTGTTCTTCATGCTGTTTGTAGAGTCAGGTTATTTGCTTGTTGATTGTAGTGACACAAGCAATAGTTTGACTAAAACATTTTTATTGACTTTGGTCCATTCATCTGTGAATTCATTTCAGTAGTGTACATATCTTATTTAGTAACCAGGGAGCACTAGAGTAGTTTTATAGTGCACTGATTAATTCATCAAGGACAGTACTTTATAATTGAGACCTAATGGAGCAGGGAGAACCCAGTTCTGTGCAGCATACGAGAAACTTGCATTTGACTTGAGCAAAAATCATGAACATTCATCACTTCTCAATATTTTATCATGAGGGAACACCTCATGATTTCAAGGGCAGCACCTCTTATCCTCCCCACTGCATTTTTTTATGTTACCTCATTTAACCAGAATATATCATATGGACAGATGTAAATTAAAGACCCCAATTTAGTCTACATAATAGGAAAATGACTGTACGGTGGATTATATGGTGGGGTACTACTCACAGCCAGAGGCTTCTTTAGCACAAAGCTCATGTTTCCATACGCTGGCATGGTGCAACCGCTTGTCATGGACTTCCTGAGCCCACAAAGTGGGAATGCCGACCCAGCACAGGGAGAGGTGCTGCAGTGGTGGTAGAAAGTATGACATGCCATAAGACTCCAAGAAGGGAAAGTTATGGAGCAGGGAGGACACCTCACTTAGTTGTTCTTCCCAGTAAGGAAACAAAAGTATGAAGTCTGGTATAAAGTCAAGCGTATGTGTATGCATGTGGAATTTGCGCTGTGCAGATTATTTTAATCTATCAAATACCTGTGTTAAGGTAAAAAGAGGGAAAAACCCCACTATTGCACATGCAATCTATGCCTGTGCAGAGGAACAGTACAAGACATGTATCTTACCCATAAGTCTGAATAACACACGTCTTTAAGTTTTTTTTGTATATTGAAAGACATCTAAAAAAAGAGCATAAACTCAAAACTGGAATTTGGCCAGGAACACAAGCCAATGATACTTCTGAAATATGATGCATTTTTGCTGTCATTTGGTTTTAATGCAGATGTAGAACTATCTGCAGGATGTCTAAACTTCAGCTTAAGCTTCTTTTTCAGCTAAAGTACAGTATTTCTAAAAGCAGCTACTAGATTTAATTATGTTCATTAAAATAAAATTCAGAACTATAATTCTAAGAGTTATTATGAAAATTCTTCAACTTTTTTACATGTTTGGTTTATGATGCAATTAAACATTGGCTGTGAAGTTTATTGTCATCTCATGTAATGTTTTTGTCATTTTAAAACAAGCTTATAATTAATGTGGGAGTAAAAACATGTGAAGTAGATGAGCAAAAATGCAACATCGTACCTATAAATCTGAAGGTGTTTACCATCTGCAAGCATATCTGTACTATTTCTCTAGTTAGATGTATATTACATATGTTGGTTTTAGGATATGTTGAACACAACTAGTAATTCATATAATGTGCAAAGTAGCACAGTATCTGGACTTGTAAAAACCCCATGTTTCAAAAGAAGGTTTAATAACTATTAATTTTTAAGAGACAGTGGTGTAGGTGTCTGCATGTTTTCACATATTAAATGGAAATAGTTTTTTTTATTAACTTAGTATGCAAATATTTTAGGAGTTGAAGAACTTACAAAGACAGATTTAATATGTCTGTCTTGTGTGAAGATTCTCTACTGTCAGATAATGGTGGGCTCAGGCTTCAACCTGTTCTTTCCTTCAGGGCATCTGCTTGACTACCTGGTTTTTGTTTGGTTTTGATGTTTGTTTTTTTTTTTTTCCCTGATGCTAGCAAGGACTTTTAAAGCTCTATCCTGATATCAAACTTAGCTAAAATTGGCCAACAAAGCTGAAAGCTAAAGGAAAAATGGATGACAGACCTATGATCTGTATGACTACCTAAGCTTTTACTCTGTTTGTCTCAGTGCGTAGCAGAGACATTAATGATAGCTTTCACATTTCTTGAGCTTCCTCATCCAATCCTCCTTTGCTTGTGTATCTGTGCGTACATAGTTTCGCAGTGTGACAATGGTTAACACAGGGGAATGCTTTTAGCTCCACTGAAACTCATGTGGCTTAGTGTGAGGGCCTGTTTACATACAGCTTCCTGCAGACCTGCCTTCCCATTCTTTCAAGTACCCACTGATTTCAGTTTCATCTTTCTTTTTTTTTTTCCTGTTGCACTCGCGGATTGTCACCTCATTCAGTTATTGATCTCTCCTGTGCTACGAATTCACTCAACACTACCATCCCTGCCTTAAAATGATTTCCGTGGGGGAATCTTGAATCTATTGCTTTGAACTTAATCGACTTTTAAATTGAACTGAAGGAAGGAATAAAGTACCATTTCTATTCTAGCTGTTTTGGGCTAAAAGGAGAAAAATAATTTCTGTCATCAAAACCAGGCAGGCATGATGCTGAATGCACACAGACGGTGTTGTCAAGTGCATAAGTTATATTTTACAATTTCTTCATCCTAATGTTGCTCTACCCCTACTTGTTCAAAGGTACGAGTTGTTTAGGAAGTTTGGTAGTTTCTTTGTTGAATTTTCCGCTATTGCTTCGCAACTCTGTTCAGAAGGTCACGCTGTATGTCTGAAGTCCTACAGCATGTGGCATGAGTAATTTCCCTCTTGGACACAGTGGGGTTTCTAGGTACAACTACCTTCTCTTGGGCTTTCCTAAAGGGAAAAGGACGGAGCACTGCAAAGGTTAAGTGAGCTGACCTTTGGGGCACAGCAGGAAGATTTCCAGTCTGTGTTCGTCTGTTAACTTCTGTCAAAAATAGTCCTGCCCCCTGTTCTTGTTAGCTTTGCATTCCCTGAAGTTCCAAAGAGCTGTTTGTACTTCAGGCACAGATATGTGTGTGTTAACATGACAGACAAGCATTTAAAGTGGCTGTCCGATCGGCTGAGGTGGCACTGATTATATGCTCTGTTGATACAAGAAAGCACAAATTTAAGAACCTTACTCTAAGTTGCTAGCCATTTTGGCTATTAGCCATATCCTGCCTGCTTGTACAAAGCACCATCTGGTGATCATTTCAGTAGTCCTTCAAGTTGAGGCATTTGCTTTTCATAAAAAGAACTGTAAACATCTAGCTGTTTCGCAAATTGCGCCTTGGTTTCTGTGGAGACAGCACAATTCAGTTATGGCAAGTAATTATGGTGGCAAAATTATATGTGTGAAGCGACTGTTGTATTAAGAGGCTAAAACACTTCCTTCTTTTTAACATTTCTTTTCACTGCCTTTAGTGTTTCTGTGGAAGGGATACCTGAAAGAGCATGTTCTGGACTGGACTGTGAAAGTGGCAGTAGCTTCCACAGCAATGGAATCCAAAATTCACCTGACTATCCCCCTTTGGTGGTCAGATTTATTCATCTGCTTTGCTAGGAGGTAAGTCTGAGGTTTTCAGTCTTTTATCTGTGGTACGCAGAAATCTGTAGGCCATGTTCAAAGTTTTCAGTTGTATTACATTTGCAGAACTAGATTCCACACTTGTCTTGGAAAACATTTAAAAGTCTGTAAGGTGAAAAAGGTTGAAAATCATTGCTTCACAAGTGCAACTCCATGATATGGGAGAAACCCATCATTGAGTAGAGACCACTCAGACTGATCTCCTTTTCTACTGACAGAAATCATCAAATCATTTTGGTTGGAATAGACCCTTAACATCATTAAATCCAACTGTAAACCTAACACTGCCACGTCCACCAATAAACCATGCCCCTAAGCACCACATCTACATGTCTCCAGGGATGGTGACTCACCCACTTCCCCAGGCAGCCTGTTCCAGTGCTTGATAACCATTTCAGTGAAGAAATTTTTCCTAATATCCAACCTAAACCTCCCTTGGCACAACTTGAGGCCATTTTCTCTCATCCTATCACTTGTTATGTGGGAAAAGAGACCAACCCCCACCTCACTACAACCTCCTTTCAGGTAGTTGTAGTGAGCGATGAGGTCTCCCTTCAGCCTCCTTTTCTCCAGACTGAACAACCCCAGTTCCCTCAGCTGCTCCTCATAAGGCTTGTTCTGAACACGGATTACTTTATTCTGTATGCCACAGCACATCTCAACGTATTTTATATATCCTAGGTGGTACCTATAAACAGAAATGTAATCAATATGTTAATTCTACTATTATGGTAATGGATAGTCGATGAAGAGGAGAGATGCAATAAAGCGCAGTTTTCTTTTCATCTTGACCTTTAACTGTTTGGTTGATTGACATCTATAAATACAGACAGAAAAATGACAATAATAAAATCTAAGATAGGTCCATCAAAATAAACTATGGCACTACTAGTATAGTATGAGCTGCAAATAATCAAGACCAGCATCTGTAAAGATAAGCTAGTACTATCCATGACAATGGAAAAGAAAAAAGATTACTAAAAATTAAGGATGGATTTTTTTCTTCTCTTTTACTTAGTGTTGCCAATAAGTGGTAATATCAGCAAAAGTTAGCTGAGTACTTTTTATTCATTAGTTGTGTCTGACATTCTTTGCGGCATCTGATCAGGTGGTGAGACAGTTTATGAAATAATGATCACAAACCCCACAGAAGTGAAGGGAGAATTAATTGCTGACTATTCAGAACAATTTTTAGGACAACATAGGTATAAAAAACCCAATCATATCACAATCTATATAACATAGCAAAGTCAGAAAAAAAGAATTCTCTTGTGAAACTGGCAGAAAAATGGAGGGTGGGAAAAGAAGTGATAGATATACCAGGAGCGGCATCAGGCTTACTTTAGTGGAATAAGTACAAATTTAGATCCAAGGCTTTGTATGGCGCTGCTGATGTTTGCTGCAGATACACACCTCTATATAATTAAGAGGTCCGTGGGAATCTCTCTTCTTTTCATAATCTACTCTGGCCTTCCTATTCTCTGTCTTAATTATTTAGTTTTCAGACTTCTTTAGACTTCTCCCTTGTTCCTCTATATCCCTGCCTCTAAAATCCTTTCTTTGCTTCAGAAAACTCACTAGGCACATTAGACATGCATGCACCATTTGCTTGCATCCTCAGTAAGTGCCTTGGAAGCCAAAATAAGATGGATGAGAACTGAAAAGGGTACTGAAAAGGATTTAGATTTGAATTTAAGCTTTCTGATACAACATTGAATAAGCCTCCGGTTGTTCATGGTCCAAAAACCTCTGTAGTTTTCTCCAGTATGTTCTTTTTATGGCATCTAAAACTCTGTAGAAAGGAAGATGGTAAACATCAACTCTTATCTTCTTCGACAGGTCTTCCTGCCCTTCAAAGTGCCCCTCTCCCCACTGCCACCCCCCATCTTAAGATGTGGGGAACAAGCCCAACTTCCTGGTGCTCTCACGAGGTGTAAGAGGGTCACTGGGAGGCAGCTGCTAACACCAGGGTTTAAAAGCACTAGGACTGGGAGAAAAAACACAGAAAGGAGCATTTCTTTTCCTTCTTTGTCCTATTTCTCAGAATCTTTGCAGAAGGATGGTTTCTATCCCAGCAATTACTGCCTCTGGGCTTTTTGTTTTCCAGTCATAGCTCTGGAACTGCTGATGAGCCAAAATCTTCCTAGCCGCTCCCAGTAATGCAATCTGTTGTTTATATTTAAAATGATTTTAATTGTCTAATTAGCATTTAATCACCTAAACTTTGGTCTGGTGTTCTGGGTTTTGATGAGCTGTGTATATTCAGTTTTGCTCTCACTTTCCTTCTGGTCTTTCTTTTCCCTACATGTAGGCTGAGAAAGTGTTTAAAATGTGCTGAAAACTTCTGTTTCCTTTTAAAACCATTTAAATTTCTTCAGCTACTAACTGAATTTAGAATTTTGGTAATAGTATTGGTTTTGAACACATCAAAATCAGATCTGAATCGGAGAACATCAGCTTATTAATACAGTAATAATGTAATATTAGTAGTTTGGTCATGGTTAGATAGTTAGTAGTTTGGTTATAGTTGAAGTTAAAAAAACCCGAAAGGCTGGGAGGAAGTATCTTTCCAAAGCCAGCTGACAAGAGCTAACAAGCTTTGGCCGTAGGAGTTTGCCTGAAGAAGGGTAGCTTGCCATAGAACATCTCTGTATTTTCCAATTATATTATTCAGCCTAATAGTTCTGGTAACATATTGAGTATGCATCCCATTGGGACAAAAACAATTCAAATGCTGTTTCTTGGTTTTGGACAAATAAAAATCAGAGAAAGAAAGACACCATAAACCCAAGCAAATTTTTTTTAATTGAAATAATGTACTTTAGCTTTCTGGGGGTTTTTACTGCTCTTGTTCCAGATTATACATCAGAGCTGTAATCAGACTGGTGGGACACAACAGTTTCCTCACCAACCAACTGTGCAGAGATGACTGCAGGGAAAGGCCAGGCTGTGGCTGGAGCCCATGCTAGTGCTGGGAACCACTGACCCTGTGCCCAGGTAACATGCTTAGAGACCCAGGTCACCGTGACTTCACCATTATGTCCCTGAGTCTCACGGGGCTTTCAGCAGCACAGAAAAAAGGGGCTGCAAAAGCCATCTCCTGTCTGAGCTAAGGGGTGGTGCTGCTGTTTATAGTCCTGTACCAACTAATACTAATGCTGCCTGTGGATGGGTGCTGCTCCTCTGTTGTTTCAGTTCAAGGGTAAGTAGGCTAACCTGCCTTTGATTTAGTGACATACTTTGTTTCAGACCACAAGCACACAGAGAAGGAAGCTCACCCAGTTACTGTTACTCCTGGCAGGAAGGCAGTAATACCAAATGAGTGCTGAGTCCCTGCCTGTCCCTGCCTCCCTCTCTCCCTCTCACATTCCCTCCCTCCCTCCCTCCCTCTTTTTGGGTTCCTACTTTTGTCTGGTCTGACACTGCAGAGGGAGAGAGTTACCAGACTCAAGATCAAACTGGTCACTGCACATGGAATTTAGACATTATCGTATGTATGTTGCCATGACCATTCTTTGACATGAGGGGTATTTGCTATTATTAAAAAATAATAATAACTGTAAGGGCCTAAAAGCATGTTTTTTTTAGTTGAGTGAGCTAGTGGAAGGAGGAAGAACAAGTGTATCTAGTGAAATATACTGAAAGCTATCATGCAATGCTTAAGGCCACTGTTATTTCACTACCTGTAATAGCAATTGCAGTCTGTAATCATTATCTCAGCAGAATAACTCGCTTGTTACTCAGTATAATTGGTTATTGGTCATAAACTTTACCATAAACTAGCACTCTGAAAGAGTCTAGAAGAAAGATATTGTTGACAGTTGCTGGGCAACTTACTATTAAATTCAAATAACCAATGAAAGCAATAAAGGAATGATAAAGCATGTTTACTAAATGAGAATAAGAAGGGTGCTGATTAAAGTTTATGACTATCAAACCTGTTAAGCTTTTCTTAGTGACAGACTTTGTCTTAGTCATACTGGAGTGAATCAACTGAAGTAAAAAGAGCAACTTTGAATTAAAATCAGTGTAAGGATTTGATTCTTCAATGTTAAGTGTTAATACTAACACCACTGGGCCTGTTTGCATATTGTCTGGATTCCCTTTTCCCATTTTGTAAGATGTAATTTTGAAAGGTTTGGAAAATAAAAAAGTGAAATTTGTCTTATAGTCCAGAACATATCTTAGATTTTACTGCTTATAATGATTTTAAAAAGACGGGATATCAGAATATATTAATCCCAGTTTTAAAAGCAGTAGCCATCATGGACATTTGTATGCAAACCCAGAGTTGCTACATAGAATAATATAGTGGTATCAAAATGGTGGTAGGAAGAAATAGTATTATTATCCTTTTAGATTTGATTGTAGACAGAGAAGGTTCCTTTAATACAGACAAAGTTATTAAAATGAATCTTTCAGTAGATTTAGTCTTAACACAGAAACTTGATCTTAACACAACATTTGGAGCTTAATCATCTCTCATAGTGATTTGGAGCTCAGTAGCAAGATACATTTTGTACAAATTTCACATTTCATTATACATTATTAAAGATAACTAGATTTTTTTTTTTACTTTAATGCTGGCAAAGCTTTCCCTTGCAGGACCCTTCACAAGCTTTTGGGTTGTGTGGAGTTTTTTTTGTTTTGTTTTGTTTTTTATTTTAAGCTGCTGCATGAATGCCCAAGTTATCTGTATCAAGAGCAGAATTCAGGTATTGAATCTAGCTTTGTGTCTGTAGGCATCCTCTTAATCTGTAGGTCCACTGTGTCACTCCCTTCCCAGTACCAGAAACGTGATGCAAACACTTATATCTTGTGACTAATATTGGTTTCAAAAGTCTCAATATCTGATGGGCAGGCTGGGTTTGGTTTATGCCAAAATTTATGGTATGGTTTATGTCTGGGTTTGTTATATGAATTGAAATGTAGACTTTGCAAATATTTGAAATTCAATCACCATTTTGGGGCTGTGAGGGGAGGAGGGGAGGAACTCCAGAAATATGAGAACAGAACACCTATATAGGTATTTCTGCTGAGAAAGCGTATTATGCTTGGCCACTCGATAGGTCATGAAGTCTTCTCAACCTCTTGCAGTTTTATCTGCTTCACATTTTTTCCTCCAAGTCTTTCAGTTTCTTCTGAAAACAGCTTTTTGTTCCGCACACAGCTAGTCCTGTGCTTAAATAACGTCAAGTAATACCTTTTCTTTTGAGCCCAAGTATGTTTTGTTCCTTTGAGTCCCTTGAGCATTTATATTCTGACACTACTCTTTGATGTATTTGCCCTGTTCTCGGGAAAAGTCAATTTCATCAAAACCCTGTGAAGCAGTAAGAGGAAACTGGTTTTACTCCTTGTGTTGCCTTTTTGCTTCTCCTCCTACTTGCTGGCCAGGTATACTCAAATACTGATAGATTTTACCTGACTTCCTGATAGTCTATGCACATGCTTATAGATATATTTGCACTGCTTCCCTCTCACTTTTATAAAAAGAGACTTAGAGATAGCAGAGTAATGATGCAAGAAGTGCAAAAATCAAACCAGAATATCTAAACGGTATATATTTTAAAAGCATTTAGTATGTAATGAAGATTTAAATATGATATATCACCTTTAAGGGTAATACAGCCTTCTTTCCTTATTTCCCTTCCCCCATCAAGTTCAGGAACAGCTTATTAGACGGGAAGCAACATGTGTAAATCTCAGTAATATAGTCAAATATCAATGCATGAGCTGAATAAAGAGAACAGCCCGGTGAGTATACTTACAAGTAAATTAAAATAAGAACATTGTGCAATTTTAACCAAAATGGTTATTTTAGGTGCCTGAGATCTGTGAAAATTGCAATGGGAGGTAATCCAGCTCCAAATTATGTCATCTTTCATGCAGAATGTGCTGTTAATTATAGCAGCACCTGTTAGACTGTACTTACTGTTATGTCAGCATTTCAAATGAGCACGCTCTATTTAAATGAATTCTTTCATGGCTGAAAACTACAACCTGATTGTAATTTTAGTGTGGTTTTGACACAAATATTTTCGCTATTACTGTTTGTTGAAGCAAAATATACACTTTTTACAAACTCATTACATTCAGGACCAGAAGGGCCCCTTGGATCATACAGTCTGCTATTGTGGTCTCTCACCCAAATATTCTTACGTCTAACTTGTTACTTCTGGTTATATCTTCTAGAAAATAATTTAAAAGGCATAAAGACTTCACCCAGAGGGGAACATAAGAGATTAATTAGAAATAAAAAAATTAATTACTTAATTTAAAATGTTGGTCTTGCTTCTGGTCTGAGTGTGCCTGGGCTCAGCCATTGGATCTTGCAGTTTATTGGCTTGCGTGCTTGTAAGCTCTTTACTTACCAACATTTTTTCTTCCGCTTGTTTGCACATCCAGATTCAAACACCGTATGTTTCACGAGGCAGATTTCCAGATAGTAATCATCATTTCAATTCTTATATCCACGCCCCAGGCACGTGCCCCCTTTTAAGTTTCCTCATGTTACTCTTAAAAGTTGTAGGTCAGACTTTGAGAAAGTATCACGGTAATGATCCAGCTCAGTGATCCTCAAATAGCTACAAAAGTGCTTGTGAGCAGTAACCAGGGGAAATCATATTTGTGAGTGCATTTGTTGTAGTTTCATGCGTTCGCCACCGCAATGGTTCCTGAAAGAACCTCTCGTTGTTGAACAACTGTTTAAACCACCTTCTTACTTCTGTTCCACGTTCCCTTTGCATATATCTAAGATTATAATTTTGAAAATGACGCACAGATTTTGGTAGCTTTTTAATCTTTAATTATTGGGATATAAAAGAATTCATTGCTTCTTTTAAGGTGTGAATACATCACCTGATCTCTTACAACACACGTCTATTGAATACTACATCATTAATACCTAAGTTTTACTTTGCTCTGACAAGCCTATGACATGAATAAAGCAAAGATGATATAATATAAGAATGTATTTTCAGATTTTCACTTTTAAAAGCATCTCTCTATTCCATAGCGCTGAAGAGTGTGTAGATGTTGCAAAGCAAGATGTGAAATGCCGTGAGTAATTGTATTTCTCATCCAAGTTTTACCTTGAAATGTCTTAAAGTGCTATAAGGTGTGATACTATAATAAAAAGTATTATTCAAATGTTATTAAATTTCTGTGAAGTAAAATATTTTTTGAGACTCAAGGCTAGTTCTTCTAATGTCTTAGAAAAAGATGGAGGTCTTATGAAGCAGAAATTTTTAAGAAGCCTTCTGGAACAAGGCTGGAATACAGTTGCAATTTTGAAACTCCTATATAACTTTTTTTGAACACAAGTTGATTGTCCAGTACTACATCTATTTAGCTTGGCACCATAATTAAAGGTTGTGTCTCATCTATGTGTTTTCCTGGTAGGAAAATCACTGAACCACAAATCAAGAAGCTTTTTTTTTTTTTTTTCTTGCTTGATTCTATTTCTGAATGGATTTTCATGGTTATACATTTATTTTTTTTTTCACATGAATATCCAAGAAAACGGGTTAGTTTGTGGACCCATGCAAACAGGGCAAAATAAAACACCTAAATGAGAAAAGTAGAGAATTCTTTTGTTGTTCTTTTCTTTTTAGCTTTGTCAACCCTCAACTCCAGGACTTGTGTTGTACAAGTACAGGCTCCAATAGCACTGCACAGGCTCTGCCCTTTTGTTTAGTGTTTACCGAGGATGATGCATATGATTCTGTCTACCTAACGGCTGCCCAGAGGGAGTTTTCTGGAAGCTCGATAAGGTGATACTGTTTTACCTACAAGTTTTTCACAATAAATTTTTCTGTCACATTATGGAATCTATACTCCAGATTTATCATCTGTGGAACTGGACAAGAGCCACTGCTGGGCATCTGTATGTACTTGCTACTGCTTATAGGCACTTATCTCTCAAGAGGCCATCAAGTCTCATGTTGTGACTAAATAAACACAAGGGAGGTCAGAAATTCTCAGTCATTAACACTTAATTTATATGAGAGTGTGCTTGAAGTTAAAATAAAATTTTAGGGGAAAATGCTGTCTGGATCTGGCTGAATTTAAGACAATATGAGGCCATTTAGTTGCATAGTTCAAGGATTTAGGAGTGTCATTCTCTGATCAAGCAATTAATTCAGCTCACAGGCTTCTCCTGAGCACCCTCTCTCCTGAACAGCTCTTGAGCAGGGTCAGTCCAGAGGCTTGGGTGGCAGCAGTCTGCTCCCGACTGCCACAGGAGGGCTGCCTGCAGTTTCTGGTGTGGTCAAGTGGCTGAAGTAACTGTGAAAGGGGATTGATCACAGGTGCATGCACCCTCTCGTGCTGGGGCAGTATGTCTCATGCTTTTTTGGCATGTATTCTCCTTGCTGTGCCTGCTCAATGCAGTCAGCCTGGCACCCAGCCAAACAGGTAATCCTAACCCTCGGCCTCCCGTGGACCTGATCACAAGAAGGTGGTCACAGCACATCCCTTCCTGCCACTAACCAAGTTGTGTTTCTGACCTTGCTGGGAAACTTGGATGCCACTAATCTCGTATGGCACTCCATATAAATAAGAAAAGATTGAGATTTACTCAGTATTCACATATTGAATGCAGTATATAATGCCTGAAATCAAGTTAACTTGTATTATATTGTATTAAGCAAGTATATTTCCATCATGGTCTCACATTTTAATTTTCATCTTCCCTCAGCAGTTTTTTTTAGTAGTTATCACATGTGTTTTTATAAAGTGTATATAATGTTTTTTTTTGGTTTAATTCTTCTGTTTGAGACTGCCAGCTGCTTCTCTGACACAGTTAGGAGCTTTTTAGTACCCAGATTCCCCTGTGAAATGTAATTTTCTAGTCATCTTTAAGTTTAGAGGGTTTTTCCTGCCATATAGAGTGAGATCCTTAAGTGACTTAATTTAGCCTACTTTTTCTATTTTGCAACATTCTCTTTGTAGTATGGAACCCATTCACAGCATTTGAGTGCTGGTCCCGCATATGGTCTTGCTCCTACCCACTGACTCGGTAGTTTTTACAAAGTAGTTTTGTTTTCAGTCAATCTTGTCTTATCTGAATATCTAAATAGTTCCTGCGCTGTGGAGATTTTGGAAAGGAACTTAAAACATTAATATGGGTCAAAACATTTCTACTCTTTTGAGGCACTAATGTAGATGTTTATTTAAACAGAACCTGTATTTCAGTGTTGTAAGAGACAGGTTAAAATATTGAACTGTGTTATGTAGTAATAGAATGATGCACATCAATTTGCCTCATTTCTGTGTAATACTGCTGTATTTTTTTTCACAATCTAAATGGTGGTATTAAGATCTACTTAGATGGAAAATCATCACTACAGAACAGTGGGCATTTCTAATTTTTTTTTTAAGTCTGAACTGAGTTATTGACCTGATATGATCCTGGGCAATGGGTTAAGGAATTGTACTATAGCAGATCCACATAGAATACCTGCATTTTAAGTAAAATACTCTATTGTTTGTAATTATTAAAACCTTATGGATATTTAGGACAGCATTTACAGTATTTATTTTCCATCAAATAAGGTTGGATATGTTTTCCTATAGTCAATGAAAAGGCACGTGAGGTGATTGGTAACAGCAAACATGGCTTCACTAAGGGCAAATTGTGCCTTCTACGATGGCATTACAGCATTGGTGGGTAAGGGAAGAGCAACTGACATCATCTATCTGGACTTGTACAAAGCATTTAGCACTGTCCCACATGACATCCTTGTCTCTAAACTGGAGAGACATGGATTTGATGGATGGACCCCTTGGTGGATAAGGAATTGGCTGGATGGGTGCACTCAAGGTGTTGTGGTCCATGGCTCCATGTCCAAGTGACAAGCAGTGACAAGTGGCATTCCTCAGGGGTCAGTACTGGGACCGGTACCATTTAATATCTTTGTTGGTGACAAGGACAGTGGGATTGAGTGCACACTCAGCAAGTTTGCTGACAACACCAAGCTGTGTGGAGCCATTGACACACTGGAGGGAAGGGGTGCCATCCAGAGGGACCTGGACAGGCTTGAGAAGTGGGTCCATGCCATCTTCATGAAGTTCAGCAAGGCCAAGTACAAGGTCCTGCATGTGGGTTGCGGCAATCCCAAGCACAAATATAGGCTGGGTGGAGAACGGATTGAGAGTAGCTCTAAGGAGGTGTTGATTGATGAGAAGCTCAACATGAGCCGTCAATGTGCACTCACAGCCCAGAAAGCCAACTGCATCCTTCTTTCAAAAGAAGTGTGGCCAGCAGGTCGACGGAGGTGATTCTGCTCCTCTACTCCAGTCTCATGAGACCCCACATGGAGTACCATGTCCAGCTCTGGGGTCCCCAATATAAGAAGGACAGGGACTTATTAGAGCGAGTCCAGAGGAGGGCCACAAAGATGATCAGCGGGCTGGAGCACCTTTCCTATGAGGACAGGCTGTGAGAGCTGGGATTGCTCAGCCTGGAGAAGAGAAGGCTCCAGGGGGACCTTATACTTAAAGGGAGCCTGCAGGAAAGATGGGGAGGGACTCTTTGACAGGGAGTGTAGCGATAGAACGAGCAGTAGTGGTTTTAAGATGAAAGAAGGTAGGTTTAGATGAGATATTTGAAAGAAATTTTTTAGTGTGAGGGTGTAGAGGCACTGGAAGAGGTTGCCCAGAGAAGTTGTGTATTCCCCCTCCCTGGAGGTGTTCACGGCCAGACTGGATGGGGCTTTGATCAGCCTGGTCTAGTGGGAGGTGTCCCTGCCCATGGCAGGGGGTTTGGAACTAGATGATCTTTAAGGTCCTTTCCAACCCAAACCATTCTATGATTCTAAAAGAAGTAGGCTTTTCCAGCCTGTGGCTTAGTGGTAGTCTGGAAGCTATTGGAGGTGGTTTGTGAAGTGTGTGTGTGTAAATCTTTTACTGATGATTGTATTTGATAAATACTGACAGTTGCAGTTGCATAGATACAGCCTTAAGCATAAAAAAGAACCAAGATTAGCTGCTAACATGACTGTAAACCCTTTAATCTTTAATGAATAAAATTCGTATACCAGAATCACTAGTAATTAATAATTTTCTTGACTGGGAGGATTTATATTACCTCAATTTCCTGTGTTGCCATTAAATGATAATTGTAAATCACAGCAAAATACATGTTGATGATTTTCTTTCCTTTAATTTCTGTTAATTATTTTATGAGAAATTTCAAATGGTAATGGCATATTGCTGAGGTAGAAGGATGTAAAACTGTTTCTCATGTCAGGCATGATAATGGCAAAGTACCCAAAGGTCAAGAAGAGTGTTGGCTGTATTAAAGTGAAAAGGTAGCCATAACCTAAACCATTATCCAAGCATTGTCCAAGTGATGAGAGAATATGTCACTTTAAGCGAGGCACAATCTGTAAGTCTTCAAAGGAGTGATATAATCATAAAAGTTTAGGTCTGGAAAGGACCCAGGAGGTCATGCAGTTCTTAACTCTGCTCTGAAAAAAAGCTGGCTGCTTGGAAATCCTCTGCAGAGATGCTGATCTTATCCATTCTTAAAATAGATACAACGGACAGCATAATAATATTCTATTATTGCTAGCTACTGTGTATAGAGAGTAGTAATTGGAATATCCTATTGTTGCCTAGCCTGCTTCTTCTCTCTGTATCTCACTGGAAAAGGCAAGAGGTGCCTACAAGGGCACTATGTTACAGACAGTAATAACCTGCAAAGGAAAACCAAGGTAAGAACTAAATAAGTCTGTCCTAATCTAACCAAGTTTCTACTTCTATAAGCATGAAAAGGCTGGGGAGTAGGGCCAGGGACTCTATGTTGAATTATTTCATCGTACTCTGATATTTGATTAATTCCTTAATCCTTTCCTCTGTTTCTTATAGAAAGACCAATTTTCTTTCCTAGCCATATTCTCTGCCATAATCTTTTCTTGCTGATCATCCAATTCCAGGCTTATTTCTGAAGTCTCTCAATTAAATATTTCAGGGGAGTTTCTTCTTTATAAAGCCGATGAGATATGGACAAATTTGTGAAGACAGTTTTCTTGTAATCTAGAATTTGGGCTGTTATCTGAATAGCCATGCGTAGATTGTAGTGAAATTTATTATTCATATTGATATTTTAATTTTTGGTGCCTCAAAAAAATGAGTTTTTCTTTCAAACCAGCTAAAGTGAAAGCCAGGAAATCCATCATATCCCAAACTATACAATCTGTGTATTGCATCTTTAAATTGTGTCATAATGTGACAACACTTCCCATATTGCAAAACCAAGACTCAGAATGTCTCCCTCTGATGCACAAGAGATACAATACAGTCCTATTGCCTATGCAGGTAAAGAAAGAGGTCAAGATTCTTAAAGGTGGTAAGCACTTACAGATTTTCTTATTAATTAGTTCAGGAAGATGGACAAACCCCACAGGGCTGTTTTATTGTGTGGTGATTGTGTTTTGTAAGCAAGAAAACAATGGGATTTGAACATAACAGAGTATCGTGCTGGAAATGAGCTTCACTGGAAACTATTTAACCTGGGTAAGAACTAATCTATACTCAATCATCTCATTCAAACAGTTAAAGTTATAATCCTGCATTGTATTGTTTATAAATCCTCAGCATAGCTAGTGTTCAGTGCTCAGTTCTCTTGCCTCATTTAAGCGGGAGACGTGAGTAGGTGGTGAAGACAATTGTACAGCTGGTAGAGAGATTTCCAGAGTGTTGTTCACTTGCCTTTTGTTTCAGCTGATCCCAGATTGCAGGAAGAAGGGAGGAAGATGATGGGGCCTTTGTTACCTCAGTGCAAGATGACATCTTTGACTAGCCCAGGTCAAAGAAACAGATCCTCTTGCTGTCATCTATTATATATATCCCCACCAGCTAAATCTTGATCGCTGTTTAGAACATGGATCATGCCTTCATGAAGTTATTTCCCCACTCCTGAGTCCTCTTTCTTTTTTTCTCCCTTCTTTTCTGTCTTTGTTCCTCCCTTATTTATTTTAGAACTTGTGTTACCTGGCCAAAACTTTCTCATGTTACTAGGAACTGATGGCCAAAAAAGCAACTGGCAAACAGAACATCAACAGACTGACATTCGTGAAAATTGGCAAAGTTCAAATTAACTCCTGTGACTGTGTGCTGTGCCTGTATTTCTTCCAGACAGTACAATGAGAGAAAGTGTCAGGATCAAGGATAACATTAAGGACAGGATTTCTTATTCGACTGTTCCATTTAATCTCTTCCCTCCTTTGTGTTAAAAGTAGAATAAGACTTAAGCAGCACAATAGCACTCTTTCACCATGTTTTTGCTTTTGCTAAAAGAAGGGCACACTGCATCACTTCTAAAAATTTTAACACTTTCAAATGTCAATCATTACATGGGAATAAAGATGCAAACCTTCTGAGCCTTGTTTAACAATTCACTATTACATAGTGATAGGACCATGTTACTAACTTTGTGCTGATCTATTTTATCACGGTTACTGTAATGACGGCTGTTGAAGGTGTAGTACACATTTTAAGAGAAGACTTTGAAGTGAGTTTGCATCCTTACAAAAACCACTGTTTTCTAGGCGGCTCTTGAACTTTACTTTGCTAAAGAGTATTCCAGGGGAAATATTCAGTATGTTCATTAAACTGTTTTTTTATTATATTCTTCACTAGGCATTTGCTATAGGCCAATATCAGAGATGGATATAGCTAGATGGGTCTTTGTCAATGCAGTATGGCTTCTTTTATTTATCTTTGAAAGTTTGGGTTTGTGTTTTTTTTTTCTTAACTATTAAACTTTCTATAGTTCATAACTCCCCCTCCACTTTCCCCAAACATGTAAAGAGTGACATGCTTGGTTTTTTTTAAAAAAAAGAAATCCTGAGAAACAAGTAAATTAACTTAAATGAAATTATGTGGTACATCAGCTAATCTGCTGCTTTTTACAATTTACTTTAGTCTAGACTTAACTGCCCCTGTCCCCCTTTGCAGTATTTATTATGATTCAAATGTATTATAATCTACATATACTCAGAAATTTTCAGTACTACTTGGACTTAAAAAGGATTATAAGCTTCTAGATAACTTTTAAACTTGAAAGATATTTTTAACATGAATGTTTTTTATCAACAGATGTTTGTTTTCATAATATATTATTCCTCTTTCCACAAGAAATAAGACTGCTTTACAGGAAGTCATTACCTGCAATTTCTACTAAATTTCTTTTTTTAAATGTTTGAATTTCTTTTTTCCAGTTAGAATTCCATTTGTTAAATGCCCTGCAGGAACAAAGGATTTTTGTTTTGTCATCCTACTTCTACGCTGTGAAATCTAAAATAAATAAACCAAATCATAATGTTTCTCCCAAAGAAACTTTTTTTTCTCCTCATGGCTCATTTAAAAATCAGTTTTATCATTGGTTAACTAGAAGTAATTTATATACTGAAATGTCATTGTGTTTCAAATAATTATCCAAAAGGACTGTAAATAGCATTCATGAAAATTACTTTTTAAAACAGTTTCTCCTTTACAGCTTTCCTTTTCTTAGAGGAAAACAACAAAGTTTCTGTTATTATAGTAACAAAAATAAGTAAAAGAACAAAGCTATATGTACTGACACTTATAGCCATATTAATTTTTTTCATATTAAAAAAAAAAACCCAGAACAAACCAAAACAATATGTTTCATTTTGGAGCAGAATAGTAGAACAGAAAGTAGTCAATTCACGGTAGCAGAGCATGATCGGGGCATCTAAAGGTGCATGTTAGAAAGGAATAGGTAGGTGCTATTTCCATTATGAGAAGTAGGAGTTCATTCTGTACCAATTTCCCAAACAATTGAAACTCCCCCCACCTTAAATTATCCAAGTTGAAAGCCGCGCCTTTGTTAATCTTCCTTAGTCAGGTAACACCAGTCATATCTAATGATAACCTTCATTTTCATCTTTAATATTTGCATTATTCCACCATTTACCAGATCTCCTTTTGAATTATAGCAGTATGTAAGTCAATAGATTCAGGACTTTTTTTTTCTAGGGCTCTTAGGATACTCAGTCCTCCTCATCTTCTCCTTAGGAGGGGAACAGATGGTGTCAGAAATTCCCCTGGACTGGAGTCAACATGTTGTGATTAACACTGAGATCTTACTAAGACTTACTCCCGTGCTTAAAGGCACTGACCTCAGTGTGGCAAGTGATGTGTTTGAAATTAAGCATGTGAACAAGGCTTTGCAGCAGTAAACCAGTAAACCAGGACAGAATGCTGAAACCAAAGGAGAATGAAGGATGAGATTTGTATTCTTATTTCAAGAAAGATAATAACCATCGTTTCTTCTCCAGATTAATAACTGTACAAAGAACGATTCCACTATTGGTCTCCCTATGTTTCTTTGTGTGATGCACCTTCATCATTGACACATTACATACTAATTAATCATGGAAATTGCTTATTTTGATAATATATGCAGCTTTACAAACTCATTTTGGAATAACGGTTTACAAAAAAAAAGATTAAAAAAACCCCTAATGTTGTTTGTTTGGAATTGGTTGTTGAATGCTTGCAAGACTTTTATAACCATAAAAAATTACAATGATACTCACTAGAGAGGGCTTATGAAAGGTGATCATGTAAGATAATTTTTACATGGGGAAATACTAAAAGAAGTTTATAAAAAAGAGCAACAGACCGCAATATGTAATTCTCTTAAGCAATAATAAATTGCCCATATAGAATTAATGATCTCCAGACATTTCTTTTAAAAGACTTGAAAAGAACTAATTAATGTAGCACATTTCAAGCTAAGCAAATTGCAATGATAAATGGGATTACTGGAAGCTATAAATGCAATTCGTATCTGAAGGAAAAGAGCAAAACATCACTCAGAACATTAAGGAATGCAATTAAGCAAAACATTTGGAAGTACTTAATTACATCTGCAGAGGATAGTTAAGTGAGATCTGGTGCTTTGCATTAGTAGCAATATCAAACCCTCAGAAGGTTGCTTAAGCATAAAGTAAGTAGACCATTTCCTGTCAGGATAATATCTGATTTGACGTGCAAGAAAAATATTCCTTTATTGATAAATTGTGTAAACATCTGAAAAATAAAAAGATTTTTAGTAATGACAAATTTTGATTTACAGCAAGAAAAGACAGGTAAGTAATAAGCACACGCTTTCTTGTTCGTCCAAATATCTTTTGGTATAATGAACGTAATCCAAAATAAAAATATGCAAGAAAATGGGGTGGACTGTAAATCAGCTGGAGCTTAATTCTGCAAATTGCAAAACTATATGATCCTAATTAAGCAAAACCCTTACAAACTTCTATGCTTACCTAGATTTCTCTTCCCTTGACATTCTTCATTGGAGTTTGAACCTACGATGTTGATCTAACAGATGAAACTCCTAAAGGCAAGTGTTAAACCGCACACTCTCTCTTTCACAGAAAAGTAAAAGTTATCTTTGTGAAAGCACCAGGGAGTGAAAAACCTCGGGGATGGCTGGTGTGGATTGGCTCATGTTCAGGACAAGCATCCTCTGGAGAAGAAAGGCAGTGTTGAGCATGCATATCAACTGGTGTGTCTTGCATTTCTGCTGCTTGTGGGTAGGAGGCCATCAGTCGGGCCACCTCTCTGATTAAGAGACCCACCAGCTCAACCACCTATGTGTCTTCCTATGAGAAGGATTTTTGATCTCTACATACAGGAGCGAAGTAGCAAGTATCTGAAGGACAAGCCAAGCTCACAACATAGCTAGATTCTCCTTGCTTGCCTTAGGTTTATTCCTGATGAACAGGCTGGCTGCAGGACCTTGTTCCCTGCTCCACTTTTCCTGTTCTTCTTGACCTGTTTTCTTGTAGTTGTTATGATTTCAGCAGTGAGATGCATATAGCTGAGTGTTCATGCTTGGGAATGTCATAACTGAGGTATTACCACACATCTATAGAATCACAAGTCTAGATTCACTGCCTAGAAACTGGATTGTCAATCAAGGGCCAAAAATGTTGAGTTGCGTCCCTTTTACTTTCTAAAACAGTAAAGTTTCACTTAAAAATGATGCCTATTCAAAACTTTGTTGACATATTTTGAGTATCCAATATATTTGTCTGTGTATTCTACAGCTGTCTTCTGGTTACTAATGGTATGGGTGGAATATTATTGAATAATAAACAAGATCACAAATAAGGGTGTTTCCCACTTTCCTTGCAACCCAAAAATTAATCTATAATTATTTTTATTGCACTATGAAGTAAGCTCTGCTGTTACTAGTGAATGTTTTAATATTTTATATTTATATCTCCATAGCTTTCAGTGCACAATGGTTTTAATGTATTTTGGTGAATATCTAATATAACTGCTTTTATGTGTCTGTTCCATTGATCACATGGATAACATTACCATTTTTAGTGTTCATATTAGGAAAATACACTGCTGAATAAGTGACAAAGTCTTTGTTTACTGTAATATATAAATGTGTTTCTATTTAATTTTAATTCTTCTTCATAGAAATTGTTGTGACTGTGCTTATATTACATTTTATACTCTGCTGCAAATGCTAAAATTAAATAAGTAAAATAAAAGGGGAACTAATTGAAAAATAGGAATATCTCAGAAGTACAGCTGGTGAAATAGCATTGTAAAACTAAAAAGTATTTAAAAGAGTAATAAATATTACAGAAAAAAAAATCAAAGATTACATGAATAGAGGAAACTTAAAGATAAGTTGAGAGTTTTAATGTTTTAGTGTTTTTTAACACGCTTCTGTATTTCTTATCTGTGTATGTGTAGGTTTTTTGCTGTTCTCACCTCAAAGAGAACTTCCACAGGAGGAGTTTGTTAGGAATGACTGAAGTGATGTAAAAAGTGACTTTTTATTCTTGTAATACAATAATTTAGTGAGGAGTTTGAATGACATTTTGTAATCCAAAAATGAAAGGAGAAAGCAGCTTGGCTTTCTTCTGTTTTTTCCGAGAAGCCTGTTTTCCTGACCAAGTGTATAGTCCCTCTTTGAGACCACTATGTGATTAACCCTTGGATGCCACATAAAAGTATGTCAGTGCTCTGACCTGCCTTTTAGAGGCCCTTTCATGTCTCCTGACTGCTTTGATCTCAGATTTCTCAGGTCATTTCCCACTGCAGCAGCCTCTTAGAGATGAGGGCTTAAGATATCACCACACCTTGTAATATTGCCTATTCTTTCTCCTATGCTTCTGTATTTCAGCTGCACTGTACTGGATAACCGAACTGGAGCACACAAAACAAAGAGGCTATGCATCGGTAGCAGTGAAATGGTGTTTTTTACTCAAAAAAAACCCAACCCCAAAACATCCAAGCCCCCACCCCACCCCCCCAAAAGGGAGGATGAATTTATTTCAGTATCTCCTTTTGGCTAGATTGTAGAGAAATTTCCTCTGCCTAAAATACATTAAGTTAAAATACTCTTCCTGCTACAAACGCAGTGACTGGCGTAACAGCAGAGGAACGTTCCTCACTTTTGTTGGAGGGTGACAGATTTACAAAGGAGTAAAAATAAAGGCTGTTGAAATTGTTAGCTGTTTACTATCCAGATTTCCAGATGTTAGAGGCTCTATCCTAAGATCAGTCTTAGCTACAAATGTGATTACTCATGTATAGAATTTGCAAGTAGCTTTTCTATAAAGAAAAGGGGGAAAAAATGCAGATTAATCTCTCCTGTTTGCTAACACGTACTCCTTCAGGTATAAGTGGAAGTTTACAAAAAAAGTTCAACATGCAAAGGTTTGGCCACTTCCAGGAACAGTTAGCTGAAGAAAAGGAGAAAAGATCTCAAAAATATGATGTTTGCAGTGACAAGCTGCTTCGACTGTATTGAGGTGATCAAAGAAAGACAATCAGTTGGCCGCATCTTTACAAGTTCAGGGAGTTTTTGTAAGCATTGCAAGTCCTCAGAGTTGTTCACACATTCAAGACCATGTATCCTAATTTTAAGAGGGACTCTGGATGTAGTGCATGGGATCAAACTGGGACAGGATTATGGGGTGTAATGTAGTATTGTTAGGTATCCCTAAACTAATTGAGAGCAGGTGGGACCCTTGTAGACATGTGTAACTCAGGTCCTGAGTGTGACAAAACTTCCACGTTAATTAGTCCTGCCTCAAAATGACATCACAATATTTATCCTATGACTTTTGTTTTACTCTACTGTAATGTCTTAGCTTTGCTCTACCCTTCATACTCTGGAGTACTGACACATTTGTACTTTCCCCCCCCCCACTTTTTAAAAAGAGTAATGGAAAAATGTTGTGTAAACCTTAAAGGACTTTTGACATAAGCTGCAAAACCCAGATAATCAGAGCTTTTCCTGAGGCTATATCAGTAGGTTAAGTTCAAAATGCTACTATGTCACTACTGCTGCAGCAGATATTACAGTAATTAAAACACTTGAATGAGTACTGCTGTGAATGCATTTCATAGGGCCCACAAAGGGCTAAATGCACACCAATAACTATTTATAAAAAGTGTGCATTTGTTTTTTTGTGACTCAGTATGGGGCTCTCTGGACTTATTTGGAACTGGAGAAAAACGGATGGCAGAGTTGTGCTTTTTATTTCAATCTATGTAATGCAAGCAGATGGGAGTCAAGTTGATGATTCGTTTTAATGATTTAGTTGGCTAATTTGTCCCAGATTTGCTCATCCCCTTAGCTTTCGTTCATGGTTTGAAGAACCTGCAAGTATTTTCCCTTTGTGCAATAAAGCGTACCATAAGTGGTAGTTGGGTCAGCCTGGTATTTCTCTGAATTTTGTCTTTAATACCAGCCGTCACTAGCAAAGAATTCATTCTCTCCTGCAGTCACATTTATAGAACTGAAGTTTAGTTGTCTGCTTTGTCTAATTGGCATTATAATTCACAGCCAGTCATCATATTAGTGTTCGTTTCCCATTTAAAATCATGACACAACACACATAACTATAATGGGCTGAAAGTTTTATGTTTCAACAATTATATTTTGTAATGCCTAACTAACAATGATTATTCTCTCAAAAGAGATCATTTACATGGGACAAAATTGCCAATATTAAGTTGGATATTTTCCCATAAGGGAAAAAGACCTTTAAAATTCCTCCTCTCGTCCAAAGCCTCAAACTGACATTGTCTGGCTCTCCTTTGTTCCCACCCCTTTCTTCCCCACTGTGTTCTGTTTTCTTCCTCTCCATTCATTCAGTTAAAAACTAGCTGTTAGTCTTTCTTTTCTTCTGCTTTCCCTCCTCTGGCCCCTTTCCTCTGTCCCCGTTTTTCACTGTCTAGTCCAAGCTGCTGCTTCTCGGTCAGTCGAACTATATGTAACTCTGCACCGGTCTCTAGCTCTACTTTGGTAGTTACTTTACTCTCCTTGCTCTCCAATTAAACCTGTTCTTCTCTTTCTTCACTGAGTATAAGATCTACTTTGTCTGGAACAGGTAGTATTATATATGCTGGAGACTTGAGTCCAGCCTGATTTTGAAGAAAGTGCTGAAGTCTTCCCTATTCCATGAGACATTCCTGTACTAAAAAAAGTCACTATCCAGCCAATGTACTGACTTTTTTCCCCTTATTTGTTCTTTCTTCATCACATCAGACTTTAAAGCCCTTTGGGAAAGGAACCTCTTGTCTTCAGACTGCTTTCTTAGCACTGTGTGCATCTGCAGTGTTCTAGAAACGAATGTCTCTATAACTAAACATGAGTTTACCTTTCCAGGATTAAGTCAGTATCATCAAGGGTTGTATATAGAAGGTAAAGTATAAATTTATCCATGTTTCAAGCTGCAGTGTGCCTCATCATTAAGGAAAGAATATGTTCTGAGTAATCATTAATCTGTGCATATAAACCCTTATGAATTTGAATACACACTTGTATTTCCATTCAAAACCAAACACAAGGAAACTTGTCAAACTGAAGTATGTGACCTGGAAAACAAAGGCAAACACCAATAACCATTTCTTTAAGCATTATTTAGTCCACATGAAGTGTATCAGCCTGACAGGTGGAAAGTGAGATTTCCTATCTACATCTCTGGTCTGGCACAAACAGGTAGTTAATTCTTCTTTGGGAAGAAGACGTTAAAAAGGCTATTAGACCTCTATTCTCTGTGCTAAGAAGGCTAACAATTTAACAGTGATGTGTCAGCCCACTCAGTAGGAAATCTGAGGCAACCACATCATCACCAGTTAAATCAGTAAACAGTTTTGGTCTTAAACGGGAAGGTATGATACAGAACCTCTTCCATGTGCTCAATAGACAAGCCATGACAAAGTAGCAATAAATGTATGTTTTCTCTATAACGCATCTTCTAGCAATTTATCCTGTTACCTAATGATGGATTCAGGGTGTCAACAGTTCTGCCCGGTACTGCCATAGAGAGGATGAAGATTATTTCTGCATGTTGTGAGAGAATGTTTTTCATTTTTTCAAATCAGTGTCTTCTCAAAAATGAATCAGAATCAAACGAAAAAGAAAAAAAGGCTGAGTAAAGAGCAAGAGCCAGCTATTAATTAAATTTTGCACAACTTTATAAAGGTGATCTTTTGTCTTGTTTGAATAAGAAAGAAGCATTTCTGAAATTATTTTATGGTTTAGAACTCCCTTTCAGGACCTCTGCTTGAAACAATAGCATTTATTGAAAGTTAAAGCATTTTGTAGGGATGTTATTAGTACAACTGATTATCATAAGCTTTTTTTCTTTAGGTGATACAAGTCAGATCTTTCCCACTGTTACCCTGTTGTCAGCCTGGAATAATGAATGAAGCTTATTTCCTCTCACCTTATAGTAACTGTGTGTGTATATGTTTCACACATAAATCTGATTTATTTTGGCTGATAATACTTTTTACTTTTTTAGTACTTAAGAGGATTTCTTTGATATCTTTTATGCATGTTTTCTTTTCTTTTTCATTCCTTCCTTTCTTCTTTTCTTTTACCAATTTCTTGAAAAAAAACCCCACAACTTCTGTGTTGAGTCACTTGGGGTTTGTCTTTCTAGTGGTCTGTTTCTGCCCTCATTAAAGTAATTGGAAAAATAACAATTAATTTCAGATGCATAGGATGTGAAGTTGATGCTGAACATGTCCTGAAGGTTGTCTGACTCCTCGTCTGCTACTGCCAGGGCCAAGTCTAACTGAATACTCAAGCACCTTGTTTTGTTGTTAATTCTCAGCCTATAATGTTAGTGTCTTGCAACTCTCACGCCATTCACGGGCTAAAGGAGGTGGAGTGATTAAGCGCTGGAGTGCCTTGGTATCCCATGGGTCATACCACCATTCTCTTCATGGCAAATATCAACAGGAAAAGTGAAATCCGAGGAAGAGGTGGCTAACCAAGCGGGACCAGACTAACAAACAGAAGCCGGTAAACCTGGTTGGTTGTTCAACAGCTTCTACTCCAAAATAATGAGCTTCAAGTTTGAAGAATGTTTTTGTGGTGTGTGCAGTTACTGCAGTGACTGCTCAGCGGCGTGTTCAGAAGAACAGAGATGAAGCCTGCTTTCTCAGTATTCTGAGATTTACTTTTTTCACATACGTGGTCCCAAGCCAGAAAATGTATTGTTAATTTTTATAACTTGTAACATCATGGTTTTTTTTCTGTTTGGTAAATATGCCTTTTCTTGCGCAGGACATATCAGACCACCAGTACCTCCAAGTTTAAATCAAAGATGATGCTCATATTTCTGTTGGCATTTTAGACTCGAGTTAATTAACATTTTTATAGGAGCAATAATTAACATTTTATGAGCTGGATTCCTCATCCCTTGAACCTACTTTGGCTCCACTTTATACTGGAACATATAAGTGGGTAAGGTTACAAAATGCTAATGTTCAATTTGGGTTTAAGGGCAAAATGAACATCATAAACGCTGCTGAATTGCAGTAATTGCACAGAGCTCCATTTGAAGGAAAAGAAATGGCAGGAAGCCCTTAGCACCAGTCCAAGATGCTAAGCTAACACTGAATAATAATTATTCTATAAATGTTATTCTGTTTGCTGTTATGCTGGCTAATATTGTCTTAGTGATATGACAGTCCCTCAACTATCTGTATCTGTGTTGGTTTATATTTAGACTGCAAGCAAACAGGGACAGGCCTCTGTGGTCTCGTGGCACTCCTAGGAGAACGGGGCTTGGAGTAAGGTGCTGAAGTGCTATCCCAGGACAGAATTTTAATTGTAATAAATGATCCACCAGATCATTTGAGGAGATGCCTAGGGAAGCAGCGGGTTTTAATGCCATGTCTAAATTAGTTGCTCTCAATAGCTCTCCAAAGTTTAATTTCTTTTTGCCTGAGATAATATTTTGGACAACTGCAGATACGAGGACCCAGATTTCCAACAATAATAGCAACATGCATATTAGTGCCTTTTAGACACAGTTTCTTGCATTATATGGAAAATGCAACAAAGCAGATATCTGTTATATTTGGTTCTGTTTCTGCAGTGTCTGTTCTTTGAATAAGTGTTTTTTCATGTAAGGTGTCCCATTAATTTAAAAAGAACAATTATTGTCATTAGTTCTATTATTAAAGAACGGTGCTGATGATGTAACCCAGATGAAATACTTGGTTTCCTGTATCAAAATACCAGAGAAATGAGACAGAAATGTATATCAAAGGGCAACAATGCTATGTTCTTAATATTTTTATGACCCAAATAAGATATTTTTTTAAGATTTCAGATCCGTAACTTATAGCTATTTTCTCTTAAATGTTCTTCTTTATGAGTATAGTATTCTAGTGCCAGTTCTTTCAGCTCCCTGGATCTTGTTTTACTTGTGATAAGTGATCTCATGTAAGTGTTGCGCAATATATCTTTTCTTGCCACACTTGAGAGAAGTATCTCGTTAAGGAAAAATCTTATTTTTTCACCTTGAGATTTTTAAAATAATTTAATTTAAGTTAAACTGTTGCAGAATTAAACTAAAAAAAATACCTGTTCAAGGTTTATCTACTCAAGGTTTAAGTCCTTCCTCTTGCATTTTGTAGGAAACAAATGTAGGAGAAATACTGGAGGTTTGCTCAGCTACGTTGAGTTTTGCAGCAAATGTCTCTTGCAATCTGTATTACCTGTCTCCTGATACTGTTTGAAGTAACAGGAAGCCTATGCGTATAGAAAAATGCACAGACTGTGGCATGGTTGGAAACTGTTATCTGTATTATCTGCTGGAGAGATCACATAGAATGGAACATTATGTCATTTAATGTGCATGGGTTTAAGGCATTTTCTTGGTTCCAGCTGGCTAGGACAAATGTTCTCTTTCAAAGTCCCCTTGCCTAAGAAACCCCAAGGGGGTTAGATGGTACAGCAAAGAAAGGCAAATGCGATGTATGACCTTGTTTATAGTCCAAGTGTTGTGGACTGAAAATCAATGTAGTTTCTGCAACATTACTTCATGTGCAAACTTCAGATAATCTGTTATCTGAAAAATAAAGAAGTAATAGGTGTGATTGTTAATGATACTGGGGCAAATTGGTGATTCACAAGCATCGATGAGCAATTGAAAATTTCAAAAGCCAAGCTCTTTAATCTTCTTCCCCTGAGTTGTCATGTCATCTTAAAATGTAACTTTTAATGTTACACCTTTGACAGACAATATAGTGTCAGAAGTAAATACATCAATGCCAATAATGAGGAACAGCATGCATTTTGAAAAGACTGTTAAATGTTTTGCAGAATAAAGAGAAAATACTGTGAGTCACAAATAATTTAAAAAAAAAAGTTAAAGGAGGAAGAAGACACCCTTTTCTAATGGTCTAATGAGGTTTAATGAATTCCCTAGATGGCTATTTGCAGCTTAGCATAACAATCTTGATTATTCTCCAGCAAGTAATGATGTAAATTGAAAATTAGTAATTTTCTACATATTCTCATGACAGAAAAGAGATGTAAAGCTATATTTATGCAGGTTGAAGTTATCCAAACACACCTATTTCAAGATCTAGAATTTTAAAATCCAGGAGCAATTGAAACGATACAGTATACATAGTTTCTTGGTTTGGTTTAGTCTTTTAGCATTATTGTAATGCCTATAGCATTAGGTTACCATACAAGAATAAACAAAATCAATTTATTTATCATTAACACTTTTATAGACTTCCTCTGGGAAGGTAACTATTCTCTCAGGAGAGCAAACACTAGTACCAGAGCTGGCCCAAATGGCCATTGCTGTTATAGCTGTTCACAGTCTGCCAGTTATAATCCTTCTCAAAACAATTTTCTCTTCTGCAACTTGCTCAATAGATTGCACAAAGCATGATCTTAAAAAATTATTTTGGCATTTAGGATGGGCAAATAATCATTCTCCTCTTCCATCTCCAGCTTGTGATTTTAGTTTGAACGTTTGCTGTATGTATTGAAGTATGATTTAACTGATTTTTATAAGATCAGCCCTTCCACATAGATTTCTGTGCCAATTTAATGCTGGTACAAGAGAGGGCTCCAACCAGTTGCCGTTGTGACTGGTATACAGGTTGGCTGAGTTCAAATGGACCACAGGAAATAGGATAAGGATGTTGCTATAAGTGGCTCTACTGAATGTGAGTTTGAAAGTGCGCTGCCCATGTTAAATCAGTTACGTTGTCCTTTCCCAGAGCGTGGGATTAGATCTAGGATACCTGGCAATGGAAGAAGCCGATCACAAGGCATCTCCAGATAGAAAGTCTGGAAGCATTACCTAAGGTATGTATAAATTAGGTAGAAAGTCTGTGATGAACATGGGACTTATTTTCTTACTTCCCATGTTTCAGGTTAGAGCTTCTCTCAGGAGTGCAGAACTGAACTCTTGCCATTTTCCTTACTGTACTCTGAATTCATTGCAAATGAATGCAGTGCAGGAGATGTAAAATCGTTAATGTCCCTTTCAATCAGTAGAAGAATAAAGTCCATTGGAAGAAGTGTATGTCCTGCCAAGTTGATGCCTGTGGTTTTAGTCTGTCTGAATAGATCATTATTGTCATCACAGAGTTTTCAGAGAACCACAGAAGGCAGAAAGATCCTCTGGAGGTAATCTAGCCCAAAATCCTTGTCAGCTTTCCAAAAGTAGATCAGCTCAGCTGTAACTTCATCCTTCCAGGTATTGAAAATCTCCAAGATGGACATACTTCATCTCTGCACCTGGTTCAGTGCTACACTGCTAGTAAAGAAGCTTTTACCTATGTCCTATCTTAACATTCCAATTGACTGTTTGTGACCGTTGCTCCTTGCATACCGAGCTGGGAAAGAAAGCTGTCAGGAACATGCTCTGTGGTGGATGTATTTTCCATATTCTGTGGTCTGTGGACTGTCAGTTGAGAATCCCTACCCTAGGCCAGGAAGAATGCTATACTGAACAGAAACTCAAGTTGCAACATCCAAACTAGGTGTTCATCAAAAATTAGGGTGAAGTCTGGAAAAGTTGATCAGGAATATAGGCTGACTGGTTAGGAGTGGATTTTCTTACAATGTGTGCTGTTGGCCCCAGTGGTATTTCTGCAGTGTAATGTAAAGATCAGACAGCAATATGATTTTCTTTTTAACCGAAGAATACATCATGAATTTTCCTCAAACCATACTTTCATATCTCTAATGCACCAGTTCTTAAGCTGGGAGGGAGAGTGCAAAGCACAAATGCAATGTGGACACATGGGTGGGACGTAGTGAGAGTCAGTGATGTGATTGCATCTTTGCACAGACTTAGATTTGATATTCATGGCGATCAGTTTGAAGTGTCTTGTAGGACACCTGTGCTGTGTTTCATAGGACTCACATGCTTAAGACATTCCTAGAATCAATGGGGGAGATGATGGGTTTGTTTATGTTTTATGAAGTAAGATTTAGTTCAGCTAGTATTGTAAAGACATACTAACTTTGAAAATAAGATTTACATTTTTTTGTAAGCGTATGTAAAAACACATGCACACACGTGTGCATCTACAGAGAGTCAGCAGTTACCTTTAACCAAACTTCGTTTTCCAGATTTATTGTACATACCTGATGTTTACATAAGAAAAATATATATGTATTTGTAACATGTTTCTTCATCTATGAATCTGACCAACTATCTGTCTGTCATTTCACTGTAACATTCTGTCATTTGCTAAGATTAGGTGGTAACAGCTGTGTCTTTAGTTCTTCCCTGAGGTGAATCTGTAGACTGAATGCCCTTTAATCTAAAAATGACTTGCAAAGTTTAGGTGAGAAAACACATTACCTTGGTTTTATAGATCTATATTTGACTGTCTCCAGGAGTTAGTATTCTTGTAAATGGGGTGTGTTGTGCAGTAAGTGCATGTTTAATATGAAGTTGGCTATTACCGTGGCAGCTAAGGAAGCTCTCCCTTTTGTCCCTTTATGGGAGCTAGAGCAATACCAGAAACAGTTCTTCTCACTTCATTAAATCTAGATACGCCTTAATGGTTTTTAAAGCCAGGCCCCTAGTAATAGTAATAATATTGCAGTGCATTTTATACATTGTTGCTAGTTAACTGTAAATGAACCTACTGCTGTTAGCTCTATGTACAATTATATTTCCTAATTTGCATTCAGTTTTAATATTTAGATAAATTCCCTGATCAAGTTAAATAATTTATAGTAAATAATGTCAGGAGCACACAAAACAGATCAGCCTACTGGCAATAATGTCTTTTGGGGCTTTCTTTTTCTTGGTTTCTTCCTCAGAAAAGGAATGGAGAGAGAGCATATTGTATTTGCTGAAACTAACATAAATAACCAAAGGATAATATTAATAGGAAAAAAGCCCTGTATTAAATTATTTTCTGATTTTTTTTATATATATATAAAAGGAATAACCATATTAGCTATTTGATTTTCAAAGAGAAAACCCCTAACTTTTTATTCTGGTGATTATTTTGCTCTTCATCAATGCTGATTTTACAAAACTACAGAGCAAACACTATTAGAAAAGCAGCTTTCTTTAGTGCTATTCCATCAAATCAGTTGTTTCTTAGGTTTTGAAGTTGAAGAATACCAAAAGAGTGCATGTGTTATATATTAAAGTACTGCATAATATCCATAGGACACAAATATATCTGCTTTGAACCTCATGGATTAAGAGGAAATAATGAATGCATCCTGATTAGAACAAATGTTTTCCAGAAAGGCATTATTTCAAGCATATTGCAAGGACTACTATCACATACCGGTTTATCAGAATAGCTACAAAAGTCTTGTTTAGCCGTCCCCAGGTAACTGGACAAAATTAACTCCTGACTTTTTTCTTTCATGGGCTTTGAAGATAGTTCAGCTGGTTTGCATAAATTAAATAGTTCTGCACATTCACAGGACACAGCATTAGGAACTTTATTCTGATAGTATTCTATGTGCCTATCTTTACTTCAAAAGAATCCCAGTACCTATTGCTTCAAGGGCAATAACCTTATATTTTATTATACAATCAATGAAATGATTGCTGAAAGTAAGGGGGGAAGAGGGGTTCGCATTGGACACTGAAAAATTGACTTGCTAAATTGAGCTTATCTGGAGGTGATTCCTTAAACTAAGAAGTGGTCTGTTAGGATTGACATGAAAAACCTGATATACAATTATTTGTTTTTATTGAATTGCTCATTTAAGCAAACTAAATCTCTCTTTGGAAAATATATTTTTTAAAATTTTAGTACAGTCATTAGTATGTGTCATAGTTCCAGTGCATCAGACTACTTAAAATACTGCTCTATCTGTAGGTATCTTATCTTGTTTCTCATTAATATCTCCAAATCCCTCTGAACATTACAGAGAGGGGTCCAAAAAAGCCAGCTATTTGTGTTGTGTTTTTTATGTGCTCTTGCAGTTGCAGTGCTTTGTGTGGAGGTACAGAGGTTGTTGCTTTCCCCTGTTTCTTATAGCATTTTAAAGTAAAAATTACAATGGGATAACCTGCTCCAAAATACAGATTATACTGCAAGAAAATGTTTTATTTCTACACGCTACATAGACTATACCATTTCCCTGCCTTCCTACAGCATATGTGGAACACTGCTGTTAAAAAAAAAAAACAAAAACCTTTTTTTCTTTCCCTTATGTGGTAACTCCTAGTGACTCTGGTATCATTCCTGGTATGGCATCAGGGTGCCGGAGATGGGAGGCTCTGCCCAGGCTCATACTGATCAAACTCCAGAGCAAGTGAACCTAGGTTTAAATGCATATAAACTGTTCTGCCTTCTGTGATCAGCGATCCAAGAACCCTGACATTTATCCTGCCACGCTTTGGGCAGGAATGCTCAAAAACCATCGTAGTGGTTAAAAAAAATACGCTGCTGAGTATTACAGCATGGCTTTGAGAACAAAGTTGCTTGACGGTAAGATATAGTGCATCATTTTTAATGAATTAATTTAGAAGAACCTAAATATTTGTAATCCATCTCCAAAAAAACTCAACCCAAACTCTCAAGAAAACCCTAGCTCTTGCTTTTCTTATTATCCTTCCGAAATTTTTGCTTGTTTATTTGCTGAGCAGTACATCTTACATACTACTTTCCACTGATAACAGCATAAAAAAGCAAACCAAAATTACAGTCCAATTGACCTAATAATATTATAATAATCAATGTGATTCATGGACATAAATTCCTAGGGTTTGCCCTGAAAAACTCTTCACATTAATTCTGCCTGCGCAAGTTGATGGTAACTGCTGTTGTTTTAAAAAATGTTAGATGGTTTTTGATACTGCTTTGAAATGGCAAGAATTTAGGAAAATTGACTATTCAGTCTAGAATAAACAAATCTTTAAAATACATGAATGGATACCAGTGCCATGCCTTTGTTTGATCCCTGAAGCCTTCTGTCTGGAGATGTAGTTAACATGCTGTTATCTACTGCTCTTTGCCAATGTAGTGCTCTTTGTAACTGTATTTCCTGCTCTGACTTCATGGTTTTTTTCACCATTTGTAATTTATGAGCCATTAAAGATGTTGTTTGATGTAGGTGCAGCACAGAACAGAGTAACTACTGCTGTAAAACACAAGTTTTGGCAGTGTCAATCAAAGTATGCTTTCTGCATAGTAATGTGAGTTTTAATGATAGCTGTGAGAAATTGTTTAACTCATTACCCCTGTGAATGCCAAATAACCCTATAACTAAGATACAGGTAATTGTGCTGAAAATCAGAACTTTGATTCTCATCAGCTGTCAAGAAACAGGCTGTGACTGTGTAGGTTATGAGCCTCTGCTGAAAAATCTTGTTTCAAACTCTAGCTGTTGTCTTGATCCTGAGAATCGTCAGGGTTGGGAATTATCAGAGGACTTCCTCAATAATACACAAGACCAGCTCATCAAAATCAAGACCATTTGCTACCAACAAATAGTTTTTAAAAGGACACTGTTTAAAGCCCAGGGTGTTGTTTTGATGGAGGAAAGAGCAGAAAAGGAGAGTGGAAGTGGACAATTATGTCGTAGAGATGACACTGTCTGTTTCCTAACAGAAGCAGTAACTTGCACCTACACCGGCTGGTTCCCGAGTAACCATTTGCTAGTCTAGGCTCGATCTATTTCTTTTTCACCAACTTTATTGAAAAACCCTGGGTTTGGCCAAACACGTCTATATAGAGCTTGGACTTCAGTGAGAAATAGTTAGAGCTGATCAGGTGAAATCAGATACCACAGGGACTGCTGTCTTTTTCCTCTGTTCTGTGTGCACTTATCTGCCATTTCATGAGTGACATTACTGTTTTATTCTTTAAAATCTCTTATTTTTCCTGTATTCTGATGTGTCATAGGCAGCAGGTGGCTCTTTTTTTTTTTTCCCCAAAAAAGAAATTAATTTAACATATTCAAAACTAATGTGTCGGGCTTTTAAATATAGGCTTGGGGGAGGCGAAGGCCCATAGGTTTCAATCAAGAAGAAAAACTCTTCACTTTCTTAATGCTTATATTATGACACACTGTTAAAAAATGTGTAATGGGATTCAGATTAAAACCTGGTTGTGCCACTCCAGTCCCATCTATGAAAAAATTACTAGCAATAAAAATATTTCTTAGAGGGAACTCTTAATATTTCTTTTTTATGCCCTCTATAAGTGTAGGTACTTTCATCGTACCATCTGAGAATACAATAAAGATCCTTAATTTACTTGGTATGACCCTTTCTTCTTTTACGTATTACTTATTTAAAAATTATATCTTGAGTGATAATAACAAGAAAAAACAAACAACCCCCCCCAAATACTAAGTGGTGCCTGAATAGGCCAGAGCTAGAGATTCCTTTTTACACTGTCCCATGAAGATCATAGCCTATCTCAAGCAAACGTAAAAGGCTAAGTCACTCTTTAAAATACAGTTTCAGCAGAGGATCAGTGGGAAAGGTGCCTACAAATATTCTGCTTAGATTCTGCATGCTGTGCTCTCTCTAAATCAGTCTTTTGGGTCAGTCCAGAGGTGCTGTAGATTCCTGGCTGTATCTTCAAAAGCCCGGCTGAGATATCTGCACGAGATCAGAGCAGGGCTGGGGCTGCCTGACCCACCCGGCCTTGGTCCCTGCAGAGGGACGTGAAGGTCACAGTGGCTGCCGCAGTAAATTAATGCAGCCAAGGTGTTGCGCTCTTGCTGTCAGTGACCATTGTCAGGAACCACAGAGGGGGAGGCTGTAACAAATCCCGAGTACAAAAATGAAGCAGGCTGCTCATAGGGAGATAGTGTTTCTCATCCCTTTTGGTAAGAGGTTGAAAAGTCAGATGTGGTCCTTTGAATGTATTTTTTTTTGTTTCAATGCTCTCACTATGGTCCAACCTTTTTTCTGAATCCTTCTAAGCTTTTACATAACTTTTGCATTTGCTTCTTTTCAGTTGCAGAGAGCAGATTTTCTGGTGTAGAAATATAACTTCCAAAATTCAAGTATATAGAGTCATGCATCGGATGGTTCATGAAGTGTGCATTAGCTTTGTGCATGCTGAAGTCATTGGTAAATTGTTGGTTTATAATTTATCAAAACAATAATGGCCAGCAGTTTTAAATAGACCTTCAATCTGCATTGCTTGACGTGTCTTGGAAAAAAATCTTTGCCATCTAAATTGCTGTAATGTATTTTAAGTGTCTCTTCCTATGCATCCTGTATTTCAGGTGGAAAAAAAAAAAGTGTTCAACAATTAATTTTGCATAATATCAATGTGTATAAAATACTTACAGTATATTGTCGTTTCCTTGCTGAGACTAGTTCCTTTATAATTGCTGCAAAGGACTCCATTCTAATTGGATTTATTCTCAATAAACTTGATCTTTCTACTCATTTCATATTTTTCTGCACCTTAAGTATCCTAATTATCCTTTTCTGCTAATAGCCGTTTCTTTTCTTGTTTTATGCTGTCTGTTTCATCATACTTACTTTTTTATTACTTTTGAACAAACTACAGCACACACAGTTTGCCATCTGTTATGATATTTTTCTTAGAAAAACATTTTTTCTTTACAATTTTCTAATTGCTCTTACTTTCTGCTAGGAAACTTTCATTATTTTATGTATCTGTTTCAAGCCTAAGAAAAAGGGCTCAGTTTGATACTGCCTCCCTCTATCCCTTTCCTACTTCCTCTCTCCCTTCCTTTTTCCCTCCCTCTCTCAATTTTGTGGGTGCATGTGTAGAAATTGCCCTCTCTTTTCAAGCTATTCAGTTGAACTGTGCCGTCTTTGCCATGTTTCCAATCCTCTTGACAACCTAGAATATGAGACAGAAATGGCTAATGGGCAGAAGTTTCAAATTCTTATAGTCCATCCAGTATTTGCCATGCTCTGAATGGGACTAGAAGCTGACCTAAAACATTCCTAAGACAAAACTGCGAGTGGCAGATGTAGCTGTTCCACTTACTGCAGCCCTTTTCCCAGGGGCTCCACTCCCTGTAAGGAAAGCATATATTCTAGAAACTGCTGAGATTTCTTTCTATATTGTTTTTTAAATGAAAAGAAACATGACTTATTAAAATTTGTTAAGGTAAAAAATGAATCTTTTGTTAGAAGTCATGGAACAAGCTTCTACTATTGATCATGCATCTGATGATCCTTTATGCATAATTCCCATAAAATCATTCATGTTCTCTTTTAGGAAAAAAACTTCAAACATCACACCTATTTGTCCATTTTTCATGATAATATTAAACAAATATGCTTTTGTATGTTTTTAGGCTGAATTCTTTCACCAAAGAATACAGGACTGAAATCTACGTGTAAGCACACTGAGGCCTGACTCAAAGCCAGTGGTCAATGCCTGCAATTCTATTCTAGAGGAGGCCTATAACCTCTCTTCTGTTGCAAGTTAGGGAGTCAAACAACTTAGAAAATATTAATCTTAGTGGTTTCTAGAATGAGAGAGCATTTCATTGCCCAGCCCTCATTCAGAATGGTTCTGTTTGTAAGTGATGTAGCACTTGTAACCTTGCACAAGTCTCCGGACACAAGACACAGCCACAAAAAGCAGTTTGCAGGATGGATTTGAAGCTATTCTTGTCTTACCAGAAAGTTTTAAGTAATAGAGAATGAGGAAATTGGTCACTTTGCTGCAACTGTGAAATAATGCTAATTTTTGCTCATTTTTACTGCATATGCATAGAATCATAGAATCATAGAATTGTCTAGGTTGGAAACGACCTTTAAGATCATAGAGTCCAACCATCAACCTAACACTGCCAAAACGACCACTAAACCATGTCCCTCAGCACCATGTCTACCTGTCTTTTAAGTACCTCCAGGGATGGCGATTCCACCACTTCCCTGGGCAGCCTGTTCCAATGTTTGATAACCCTTTTGGTGAAGAAATTTTTCCTAATATCCAGTCTAAATCTCCCCTGGTGCAACTTGAGGCCATTTCCTCTTGTCCTAAGATATTCCAGCAGTGCATAGTATGCACTCAGGTGCTAGTGAACTATATGCCAAGTCCCATGGCTGTTGTGCAAGGTATAATTTATTATCCCCATTTTACAGATGGAAAGACTGAAGTGTGGAGTGCTGACAGCAAACGAGTCCCTCAGTGCTGTAGCCAAGAAGAGAACTCAGACCTCCCAAGTCATGTCTGTGCTTTCACCTTAACATACAGTGATAGGTACGTCATGTTCCTGTCACTGATTTAGGCAACAACACAGCTGTGAATATCTGGCACAGTGGAGCTGAACCTCTCTGCACTTACTTTGATAATTTGAAATATTATCCAGAGGCATCAAAGGTGTTCGTAGTTATTGCTGAGAAACCGAACAAAAGGCATGGATATTTTAATTCTTGTTGTGAGAACGTTCACAGCTGTCAAACCTGTTTGAGCCTTCCTGGAAAACATTTAAATTTGGTTTGCTTCTGAGTGCTTGCCATTATGATTATCAAACACGTTGTCATTTAAAGTTGATTGATGAAGCAGTTGCTTCCTTGAGCATAGCTCTTAATAGAGACCAGGGCTATAAAACATCCTTCTCTCCTCTATTCCTGGGGGGCACTCTCCATGGAAGCAAAGCTCTGGTGAGCAAATTATATTCCGGCGTGCAAGCACTAGGTGGCACGAGTAATTTTATGGGCACTTCAGTATTTCAGCTAACTCCATCTGTTCAGTACACTAATTACAAATTCAGCCACAAACACTGTTTAGAGGCACATCATAAAAAGTTAGCTGGAAGTGATTTGTATCCATGTATACTGTATGTTCTTTATTCTGCACACCATGCAGCTGTTACATTTGATGATTGTTCCAGGCTCAAACTGGGGCAAAATAGTGATTTTCCTGAGGCTGTTTATTGTAATAAGTCCCATGTTTTGTGTGGTTATACAAAGACATGGGGTGTCCACACTTAGGGTACTATTTGAAGCACAGAACTGAAAAGGGATATTGCATTAATACTAACTTGAAAACATTCAAGGCCTAGATAATTCTATATAAACATATCTAAAAAGCTTGTAAATATTACTCCTAACATTTTCAGGAATAATTTGTTTAATAATCCTTATATGTGGAAATTAGGTAAATTCTCAACAATGCAATTTTTTCCATTTTAAGGATTACAGTTTTTGATGAAGACAGAGGTAAACTTGCAATTTGTAGACTGATATAGCTACATATGTCTGCCCAAAGCAGTCCAGTGGACAATATCTTTTCATTCCTCAAGAACCATTTCTTTTTTTATCTGTTGACTACTTCTTGGAAAACGCAGAAGCAATTCTTTGAATAGGGCTTGTAATTCACATCTTCAATTCTTACCACTTATTTAAACAGTAGATAGGAGAATTTTGTCCCTTCCTTCTATCTATCCCACTCAGCCAGTGGGATCTTGACTGAAGAGCTGCAACACAAAATATTTGACAATACTCCTTTCTTTACCTCTTCTTCTACCCTACACATTTATACCTGTGCCCTTTAACAGTAGACAGGTGTGGGCTGGACACATTTGCCAAGGAAAGGATCTGACATTGAATCCCATAGGGAGGGAATGTCCTGGTTTGAGGTAACCTGCATAAAGTACCTGGACCCTGTAGAGCGGTTGGATTTGTAAAGCATGTCTTACTTCTCGGTATGCCTCTGTTGCTTGGCACTACCAGGCTCCCATTTGGCTTTCTAAGCATCCTGGTTCACATTCAGATGTGTTTAGCCCTTCCCGTAGGCACTGCAGGGGGTCTGGGTACCCGGTGCAAGATTGTGCAGTTGTGTACAGGCATTGCAGAGCCGAGACACAGACAGTCTTTCTTTTTTCATTCACCAGTGGATGTCTAAGCTAGCTCACTTTTTTATTTGAAAGCTGGTGGCAATATTTCTTTTCTCATGTACAACTTATGTGGCATGCCCATTTTTCTTCTGCCTAACATTGCACCAGGCTTTCAAACATATGACTCCCACCATTTAGGTGAAGGGCTCTGTGCCTAATTTATGAGGTAATCCAGAACAGAGCTTGCTAGATGTCTCTTAAGTTTCTCAGCTTGAAGGCATTCCGAGGCCCAGTAAATATTGCAATGTTTCATATCTAAACTGAAAATGTTAACTTCAGAGGGGGATGGTGGTACAGCCACTTTAACATGGACTGTTCAAAATTACCAAGTGAGTCAATGGTTGAACTTGTCATTTCCCATCCCCTGGCTCATGAATATTCAATCAGTGATGTATCCCTTTAAAAAAGCTGCAGGTTTTTTAAGAGCATTAGACTCCAGCTCATGTTGCATCCCCTGCTTTTTTTCCTAACACTTGCTTGTGAGGATAAAGCATTTTGTGACTCATTATTTAGTCAGCTGCACAACATATCACTATTTTAAGTTCACAGTATTGGTGCAAAGAATTTCAGTTATTAATTTAAGGATATGTTTGTGGTACTATGTGAACATTTTTTTACAGGTCCTCAGGTTGATCCATTATATTTTCATCCAAGTGTGCAATAAACACATGTCATTGCAAGAAATTAACCTTTATCTTGGAAAGAAAAAGGTAGTTCTTTGACTCGTTGTATTTGGATGAGCTAAATTACCTAATAGAAGAGTCCCAAATGTTAAAACAGATTTTCATATGAAACGGGAAGATTTCTATTGGAAACCTTCAAAATTCTATCTTCCATTTAATCTTATTTATTATTAATTAAAATTATCTCTGTACCAACTACCAGGAGTTGGTACACAAGATAATTTGACTTTGATCATGAGTACATATCTGGAATTATGTTCCAGAATGCAAAATAGCAAAAAAATTACTTGATGTAGAAATAAGCTGAGAAATGCCTTCTTATGTCAGAAAAAAATTACAGAGATTAAGAGAAAGAGAAATAAACTGAAAGAGGGCAAACTGAAATAGAGCTGGCAAATAAAAAGTTAGTGTGTTCGAGATTTAGAGAAGTACCTAATGACTTTTTTTTTTTTTCATTTTCTGCACTGCCACATATATAAGTAACCTGAATTTCCAAAGAGCCTGATGGCTTCAGTAGGAGCTACTGAATATCTAGGGCTGGTCAAAGTAAACCTTATAAGGATACATCTTGAAGTATTCTTCCTTCACCCTTTTTTAAATTGTAGCCATCAGCTGCCTTCACACTTGAGGTTTATCTATCCTCACACTCTCAAAAACAGCAAATGGGAAATGTTGAGAAGTGAAGGAAAAGGACAGAACAATTTCTGAAAACTTTCAGACCAAACAGATTTTGCTTCATTTCTAGTATTCCCCAAATAATTCACCTAGTCAGTCTCCTTCCAAGGAACAGACCTCATTTTACTTCTTTAACTTCTAAACCATAGATCTTATATTCATGGGTCAAAGATAGCCAAATAGATACTGGTTCATCCCATCTAAGTGTAGATATTTATGCTCAATGGACTGAAATTTCTAAATAAAGAACAATGGTCATTTAGGGATTGGAAGTGAATCTGTGCCTCAAATCTGTATATTGTGGAAAAGTCTATGGAGTTTGTTATAGTGGTAACACAGTGGAAGTTCAAGCTACAACTGCAGTGTAGCTGACTATTAGGACTATGCTCACGTGCATATGCAGCATGCCTTGTCATGACTTCCCTGGGTGGCCCAGGTGCACACCAGTTACTCTCTGTACAGATGAAGCAATGGACTGACTTGAGACAAGGTTACTTATTAAACGCCTGGCTGGAGTGGTGCGGGAGCAGTGAATAATTGTCACAGGAGCACGTCAGGTGAAAATTTCAGGCAGTCCTGTAGATTCCCTGAGGCATCTCCTGCTGTCCACAGGCCAATTGACAGGCATTATTTATATGCTTAAATGTGCTGATTAACATCCTGGGTAGAGGATCTGGATGTCGCAGAGACTTCCCCAGGCAGTTCCTACCTTAGAATTGACCAAATAATACATAGGAAAGCTGAAAAAATTACTAGAACCAACAGTTAGGGAAGTCTTTCCCTGTCTGGCTAAGGACCCTTAAAACGGAATCTCATCACCACCTGGACAATCACTGATCAACTTGTTGGAAATTTGATTCCCCACCTGAGTATCATCCTATGCAAAAGATCCCAACAAAGTAGTGGGTTTGGGTTTTTTTAATGGTTTAGGGATTTTTTGTTTGTTTGTTGATTATTTTTTTTTTAAACTGCCTGTCTACAATTGCCTGTGCAATAGTATGTTCCCCTGACCTCCTTCCAAACTCTTCCTGGGATAAAACGCAGTCGTGTACCTTCTCCTTTGCCTATGCTTTGATTTTTGTAGGGAAGAAACCTGAACTTTAAGCTAGAAGTCAAGGTGCTCTTCAATGAGTATTGACGTGTAGATAACACAGAAACAGGATGCTGAGGTGTGTTGCAGAGCATAATTGTCTCCACAGCATCAACTATCTCTAACGGTAGATGTAATATACATGGAGAGAGAAAGACAAGACACCTGCACAGGGTAGCTCAGATAAATGGATATACAGCTCGCTTTATCAGATCAGCACAGAATGGCTCCTACTGCTAAGGGAATATTTAACACATTTGGGATGGCACAGGGATGGGACAGGGATGGGCAGGGAGCAGAAATAGTGACTCTTGTTGACAGTGGGCGGAAAAGGCAAAAGAAAATTTTCCATCTCCTTGAGTCAGCAAAATTTGGTTTTGCCTACTGGCAGTAGAGCATGGAGCATGAGCTGGCAGTCTCTGAATCAAAGCATCTGATCAAAGTGTCTGAAATTATGTGAGTTGAACCAATGCTTTATTTAACTTAAGGTGATATCCCATCCTCAGGCAAATAACAGTATTTTCCCTCCATTGGAACCTACCATTTTGTGGCAGGAAAACCTGAGGAGCCTCTGCCTACATCAGTGTGGGAATATACTTGAGAGACAATAGACATATTTTGAACCAGCCATGCGAGGAAGCGGACTGGCTGTAGGTTCTCATCCTTGAAGTTACCTTGAGGAGAAAAACAGGAGTGATAATGACTGTTTCACACGGATTGAGAAAAACAAGCCTGGAGGAGTCGGATGAGAAAGGCCTGGAGGAGCTGGACGAGCAGGTGGAGAAACAGAGATTAGACGAACCAATTGAGGTGGGGGGTGCTGCACATGAACAAGGGGTTTGGACCAATCATTATGTTGTTAGCTATGCATGCTTTTGCTGTAAACCTATATATGCTCTGCTAAAATACCTAATAAAGGAGAACGATCATACTCATATTGAGACTGCGTCGTTACTCCGGATCCGATCCCACTCCGACACATCAGACAGATGATGCTGAGAGAAATGTTGAGACCCCAAAAGAGGGTATTTTGTTTAGGAAAGAGCTAATCAAATTAAGATAAGTGCTTCACAAACATTTTCTCAAAGAAAAAGGCATCTGTTTTGGGTATTTTTTTATAAGTTGCTTTAGTATTTTTAAAATTTTGATGACTTCAAAGTGAAAAGAAGTCTGAAATAAACAGTAACCTAATAAGAAACTCATTTTGAGTTTCAAGAATTTTGAATATTGAGAAAGGAGAAAAGCAATGTTATATGACCAAAAGCACTCAATAGTGAACTGTCAAAGTTTACATTTCATGGAAAATCGTAAGATGGTATTTATATTAATAAACTACCTAGAAAATATTTACTCATATATCCACAGAAGTCAGAACTGATTTATTAATCACATGCAAACAGAAGATAAGAGCTACATTAACACTGCATGATATAGTTTGACTAGCTTTAAATAAACATTGATTTCTAGGAGTTTTTGGAAGAGATTTATTATGAAAAAACAGAAAGAAAAATCTCTTAGAGTGATTGAATTTCTTGTAGGCAAAAGAAAAGTAGGATTTCAGGTTAAATGTTGTACTAATGCCCAGTCTGGCCCCAATGCCATAATTATAGTAATCAAACACTATTTATTTATATCATGTCTCTTTTGCACTAGTCTCATGCATACAAAATATTTACAATTCAGTCTGCAGTTTATAGCTTCACATTGGCAGCAGCTTTTTGAAATATTTAATAAACTCCTCCACTTAGCAGCTTATATCTCATTTGGGAATAATGCAACAGAATTGCTGGCAAGTTATACCACCTCCTAGGGTGCTTCTTCATTCCACAACAAACCTGACTGTTATTATTTTAATCAGTTTTACAATCTTGTATGACATCTGAGTTCACATTGAACCGTGTTACTCATAGCACTGGATTCCAGGCCTGAGATCCTTATTCTGATATATTTGTGCATGGTTTGGAAAATGGCTATGTGGTCTGATTCATGATTACTATTCTTTTTCTTAAGCAAATGTGGACTGTGTTTTTATTAGAAGAGACAAGACCCAGCCTTACACCTGAGCTGTATCTTTAAAACAAGATTCAGCAATATTTCAGCGTAGATTCTCTTGAGTCTTAGCTTTGTATGCAGAACCTTGAGCTTCGCACATTTTAGAGACATTATTAATTGAGCAATTACAGTAATAAATTTTAACCAGAAAGAAGAACTTGCTAAACTCTTGAATCCCGTTAGATTGCTCACTCTTAAAAATTTCTTTTCTGGGGCTGCAGCATGGATTGAAATATGCAAAGGGACACAGCCCCATATGCATTATTCTAACGACTTAAAGGCACCTGTCCTCTTCCTTGCTGTTCAGAACAGCTGAATTGTAAGACCGGAAAATCATCCAATTCTCAGTACTTGCTAATTGACTGAGCATTTGACTACTGGTCCACAGGAACAAAAAAAAAAAAAAAGGGCAGGGAAAAAAAGACTACACAGAAAAGGCATGTGTAAATCAGCTGCAGCCTTTAATTTGCTGGAAGTAGAAATGATAATGCTAGTGTGGTATCAGCTCTACAGTATTCTAACTGAGCTTTTGCAGCTGTGAATTGGTTTTGCCCTGAAACCAATTCAAAATGCAATATTTGTTTTGGAAAAGGCCAAATCGCTGCAGAAATCTGTGGTCCTCTGCCTGCTTGGGAGGGGAGGGGCTGAGGCTGCAGATAATTTGTGCTTACCAGTCCGTGGAGGAAGTAGTCTTGAAATGTAGAATAACAATGAAAAACAGAATTGTAGACTTTTAAAAGTAAATAGGCTTAATTTAGCCATTCTTACACATGTTGAAAGTTGGGCTTTTTTGCATCTGAAAGACTATTTTGCTTCAGGCTCTTTTTAATAAGTCATGTTGAATATTTAATGATGTTTCTTAAAAATGTCCACATTAACTAACCATGACCCCTTATCTAGGGCAAGAAAAGAGAACACTTCTGTTAATGACCCGGTGCCTAGGGAACTCTATTTTCTTTAAAGTGCAGAACAAGTAAGGACATTTATAGATCTGGTGGGAGATAATAAAAAGCGCCCAATTTGCATTGAAAGTCAACAGGAGTCCTCTTTGGACCTTTAAAAAACTCCCCTTTTGTCAAATAATGGGAGTGCACACAGGTTATGTCATAAAGTTAAGTGCAGAGATAAAGGCATTAGGGAGGAAAAAAACCTATCCTGGAATCTTCATAGGCAAATTTTGACTTAGATGAATCATTTTCTGCTGCTATAAAATGCCCCATCAGTTGTCAACAGAGTAATTTAAGGTTGCTCCATTTGTGTCCTGAGAGGGTAGGTGGCATGGCTAATTGCTACTGCCTTTCCCAGCAGTTTAACTTCTGGGTCTGGTCTTTGTGCAAAACAAAAGCTGGTATTTTTGAGGGGAGAGCTAACAACCTGGTTCTTTGGGGCTACAGGCAACCTTTCCTTTCATGAGGCACAGTTCTCCTCACCCTGTATTCCTCCCACTTCTCTTTAGGCACTGCATGAAGAAGTCCAAGCTAGAAGCCGGGTTGCCCTATAGCTATTGTCTGTAGGCGCTATTGTCTATAGACAGAGAGGCCCCTCAAGGGACAGCAGAGCCCACTGGTGAGTTGTATCATCTTTTATGAATGCCTTTCACTCTGGCTTGATGATAGAGGACTCTATTGTGGCAATGGTCATGAGGATAACTGAGTTCAGTGTACAATGTGGCATGACTCTGGGCCTGCAATTCCTCTCCTGAATGACTACAGAGAAAGGTAGGAAATTGTGACTGATTCATCTTTCTGATGAACTTTTGGCTTTTATATTTTCAAAGCCATTTTTGCAGGTAAAAGCATGAGTTTAATGGAAATTTATTTTAAAGGCATAATACTGCAACTCTGCTTCTTGCTAGAAAGCATTGAATAAAACTAATGTTTTATTCAGCAGAATAGCAGTGGAAAAATTAGCAACCTTTTCTGATTTTTTTTTCTCATAGAAAACATGCTTCCTTTTCTGTTTGTCCTTTATGAAGCATTTTTAACTCATTGCACTAATGGTTTTGAATACAGTTAGATGCAAATTATTGCAAATTCCCTTTCCTTGCAATAACTTCATAAAAAATCTCATTCTTCATTATTGACAACTTTTAAGATTGTAGTTAACTTATTCAGGAACAGTGTGATTTCTAAATGCTTGTGAAACTTTTGGAAGGTATCAATGACCAATAAAAAATCACAAGCACAAGTATGGTCAAGAGTATTTCAACTATCTCATAATAACTTTGTTGATGAAGGGTAACAAGAAACATACGTAAAACAATTGAGGGATTTCTCTTCATCTTTATGATCCTGGCAAGGTCTATAAATCCATTAATGCACTAGTTCAATAGCCTCTTTTGGCTACAATGCATTGAAAGGTAATTTAACAGGGCAGAATGCTTTATTTAAGAGATATATAAAAGGGTTTCAGTTTTTTTCCCATCCAGAGAACAGATGTTTTCAGGCAGGAACAGAATGTTGAGTTTCATTAGAGACCCATGCAATAACTAAGCTGTTTCAAAGAAGTAATTCTTAACCAAATTGACCATGTGTCTCTTCTCTTGGCAATGAGACTTTTGGGGGTATGATTTTGAAAGCATCTTTAAAAAAAGAAAAAAAAAATCATTAGAAGGACATGCTTTCTGTTTTGTCAGGACAATTACTCCCTTTCTAATAGTTCATTTTCAGTCAATTATGGGTCCACTTTTCTGACCAAAAGGTATTCGTTGAAAACTTTGTGAAAGCCATTTCTTCTAAATGAGAAGACAATTTGCAGGGGAATGGGCAAGTATTTGTCAGTTTTTCATGAACACGAAATTTCAAAGCCAGATCTCAAAATTCTTTTCTGTCTCTATTCAAGCAGTTGACCTCAACCCATTATACACACATACATGTTTGTATGTTCTCCATATATGCTAAGACACCTGTATATGATATATATGTTGTCCAAATACGTTATACATACCACATTTGGACCATTCTCCAAAGTTTAGGGTCAGGGTTATAATTAGCACTTGAATGCTCTGTGTTTGAACCACTTAAAAAATGTAATATGGTCCTCGGTTTTCATTTTCATTCCATAAATTGGCTCACACTTACTCAAATGATCATAATACTAGCCAGCATCCATGGAATTTAGAATTTCCTTTAATAAGGCCTGTTTGAATTTTCAGTATTTCCTTCTCTATCCCTTTCTCTCCTGTTTTGTATTCCTTTAAAGAGAACATGGATATAACAATGTATGCAACTTGAACGATGCAAAGTTGCAAAACCTGTAGGAGAAGCTTTGGTGAATCAGACCAAAAACTCATTCATTTTCTTTGGTATCTTACCTCTGACAGTGGCCATAAATGGCGGCCGAAGAAAAAATAATAAGAGGGCAAGAATATAGTAAAAATATTTCTAAATTCTTTCTCAGCCTCCATCTACATGTCTCAAGATTGCCATGTCTTTAATTAAATTTCCAATAGCTTTCACATCTCTGAATCTACCTATCTCCCTGCTACCAACGTACAATTTTAGCAACTGCTGTATCGGTGGCAAAGGAGTACCAGATTCATGTCACATTAAGTTACATACATTTTGCAGGTGTGTTCAGCCCTTCCCTGTGGACGGTCTATAATTTCATTCTGAAGGGCAACCAGGTAGTAGGTAGCATTTTGGAAAGTCTAATATTATGTAGATAATCAACATGTCTTTCAGAAAACAGCTGGAGTTCAAGTCAGGGTTTATATTCTGAGGTAATCAATAACAGGGTGTTTTGCTGAAATGTAATGGGTTTGAAATTTTATAACTGTATTAATGAATTAATATGACTCACAAATTCAGTAACTAGCTTTTTGTTCATTTAGAGGCCTTTAAGCATAATTTCATCCATTCCATTTACTAACATTTAAAAGAATACATATGGAAGTTGCCAATACACTAAGATACAAGTGCAAATTCAACTGGATGAAGCGTAATGTAATTATACCATTTACCTATTGCTTTTTTGTTCCTTTGTGTCCCTTTACCCACTCTTCTACTTTTCAGCTTAGAAATTAAACACATTTTCACTCGTTTTCATACTAATACACTGGACCAAGTTAAACAGTGGGATGTAACATATTGATAAATTTATGAAAATTAGAGGAAAAAAGTGTAGGGTTGCCTGGGGAAATCTAAAGAGAGTATAAAGGGAGTTTAGATTAGTGCAATATGCATAATAATGAGTCAGAATAAGGTACCCATTTATATCATTTCAACGTCGTCAATCCATTTCTGAAGTTGGTCCCTGGTGAGGAGACTTAATTTAAGACACAGAAATGCTCTCCGAGTTCCTGAACTCAAAGAGAATGCAATTAACATCACTTACTAAATGAGTCCACTACTTTTTTTGAGACTGTGGTTAGGAGCACAGATGCTTATGCTGAATCTGTAAGATGAGACCACACTGGAAAGGGTCCTGTCCTTTGCTCTTTGTCACCGCAGTTCTCATCTATAGATGTTTAGCTCTTATATGTAAACTATGAAGTACATAAAATATTTGTTTATATGTAAAATATGAAAAAGCAGCATTAATGTTTTCATTCAAACAAACAAAAATCCCCAGCACTAAAATTTTCAGTGATCACTACTATAATTATAAAATAATGGCCTACATCATAACCAGTGGTGATCCCATAGTTATTTCCTGGGCTGAGAATGGATGGAAAGGTTGTGTCCCTGTTTAAAGATAACTATTGGCAAATGTTGACATTGTAATACTGACTTCCGTCCCTACATTATGAAGATCTTGCATTTAAATTAGAACGTAATTCCTTGTACTGGGAAACTAGTAATGGCATATGTTTTTCTTTTCATCTTTTTGTTCCCACTTTCAACCCAGTTCATAATCTTACTAATTAAAAGTAAGTTTGTGCTGCAATTCGAATGCCCCGTATAAATGCAGTTTTAGTTCATTTAAAGATGGTGAAAATAACTTAAAATGTTTTTCTTCCTTTTAATCACTTTTATATCATTTTCTTTTTCTAGAATATTTCTGCCAGAAAGTTTTTCTGACTTGAATTGAGGAAGATCAGTTGTTATTCAGAACATATTTTTGCATGTGAGTTTAAGCTGACTTTAGATGAGAACAGGCATTTATACTCTGTGATCCAAGTAGTTTCTCTTCAGTTTACCTGAGATTTCAGTCATTTGTTCAAGTAGCAGAAATAATGCTCTGATTTAGGTAGGGTGTTACCTAGGTTCAGTTTTAGTTTTGCCATCTATCATGTAATGTCTCCATGGCAGCTGTCTTTCTTCAGTTTCCTTTACAGTGAGGGGAAATATGTATTCACTTTTAGCAGTGACACCAGCTTGAGGTCAAGGTGAGATGTGCACTAGCCTCTGATGGCTGCCTAAGTATAATAAATAGACATCTTTGTAGACCTACATTTATTCATCCTAGCCATATTATTACAAGCACTGTTGAAATGAGTGGTTTGTCATGTTTGCTAGATTGAAAACTTATTTGCCTGATGTGTTTAAAAAGTTATACTTGATACTTTCAAAGAAGTCAATATTTGTTGCAGGATAATTTGAAAAAATGAAATGAGATTAAATTAAATTGGTTAAAATGCTAACATAAAGCTTCTGCACATCCCCAGCACTATCATTTGAACTGGTAACAATCAAGAATCTTGGAACAGATATGAAGGACAGTATAGATATAGATTAAAGCTTACCCTGCTTTCTGTAGCAGTGATTCCTTTTCTTCAGGCTTAATGCATACTGGAGGATTAAGTGGGTTTGCAGACTGTCTTTGCATTAATTATGTTAACGTCCTGCATGTCATTATGAGTCATCATGTAACTTTTCCTGTACAATACTATCTCTTTTCTTAAATCCTCTCTTTTGTCTTGTTTAACATTTCAACCCTTAGCTTGTTTTTATTTTTCACTTAGCTTACCATGTGTGTCATTTCTGAGGTGAGAGAAGTCTTTCTGTTCCCGTCCCTCTACACTGAAATGCCTGGTTTCCATTTTGGACTTGGCTCACTTCACAGAAATATTTATAAACAGCATTTTTGCAATTATTTATTTATTTATTTATTTTTGCCAACTGGAACACTGTTTAACCGAACTGTTTGAGGTAATGACTTTGAAGCAAAGCATATCCATGAAATTTAAAAGTTTATCTGAGGCGCCCCAGAGTACTAGTGAAATGAAATGAAGGTCAGTGACAACTTTGCAAATAAATACAGGAACATCCTTTTTATTTTTATTTTTATTTATTTTTATTTGTTGTGGTTTGTTGTGGTTTTTTGTTTGGTTTTGGGTGGGGTTTTTTTGTTTTGTTTTGTTTGTTTGTTTGTTTTAATTTATCTGTGCTCAGTTAACTGGTTAACAGTTCATATAGCAATCATACTACAAGTTGAAAGAAATTGATAGATCAAAGATTGTAGAGATAAGACTTCCTCAGTCCCAGGTAACCTAAATTGTTTGTAACTTGGTAAGCAAAGCTTGTAGCTTGTGTTTTGAGCAGGCAATGAAGCCTGGTTTGCACTGTTTTTCTCTTTTACACGCTCTCTGATTTCTAATAAAGAACAAGCATTTCAGCCTTTCCTTTATTGGGGGCACGAAGTAGTTATGCCCTCAAAGTGCCTATAAGTTTTTACAAGTGATTTTGTCCTTGATATAAAGGAGTTGAGCTGAACCCTCTGGAGTCACCAGTGGGCTCAGGATTACTGGGGGAGGAGGGAATAGGAGATGAAGACGTGGCATCTTAAACCACATTCACTCTGGGAAACTGGCCTCAAATACTTGTCACTTCTTTTAAAAGGCAGTGATCAGATTAAGCTGTAAAATTTTGAGTCTTGGTAAGAGCTGACAATTTCAAAGAAAAAGTTTTGACCAAAAATAAAAGGTAATTATAGGGGCATAGGGGCACTCAGTTTTGGTTGTTTTGTTTGTTTTTTTGTTTGGTTTGGTTTTTTTTTTTCACAGAAAACATTTTATAAGCTAATGAGTAACGGGCACAAACTTGAATATAGGAAGTTCCATCTTAACATGGGGAGGAACTTCTTTCCTTTGAGGGTGGCAGAGCACTGGAACAGGCTGCCCAGAGAGGTTGTGGAGTCTCCCACTCTGGAGATACTCAAAACGAGCCTGGATGTTGTCCTGTGCAACCTGCTGTAGGTGACCCTGCTTGGGCAGGGGGGTTGGACTAGATGATCTCCAGACGTCCCTTCCAACCCTGACCATTCTGTGATTCTGTGATTCTGTGAGTGCTGTTTTGGAGTGACCATAATGGATTTTGAACTATGTTAAATAGTAGGTTCACCTTAAAAAGAAAGGGTCTGCATACATTTCAAAAAAAGCTTGAAGCTATAAGAATTTTTAAATGAAACATTGATTTTTAGTTTTAAATGACACATTGGCTTAGAAAATTGTTAAATATTTCTTGCAAAATTAAATAGCTCAGTTGAACTGATTTTTTCTTCTTTTTCTATACTCAGAGAAAAACCAAAATCATTGGGGACTGACCCAAAACATCAACTGTTAATATGCTGTAGTCCGGAGTACATGGTACAGCTGTGTTACTAGAAATACAGATCTTTAGACTGTATTTTGAGTCATATGATCATATTTTCAAAAGGAGAATATTAAATTTTAATCCAGAGCTTGTCACGTAAGTAAGGGGTTTTATTTTTAAAAATATTAAATGTTGAGGCTGGTGGATTTTGAGGTTTTTTTTTTTAAATGTAGAAGTAATTTTGCCTTGCAGGTTTTCTGTATATCTTTAAATTATGAAAATACTGGGTCTTCGCATACCTGGGACATACTGTTAGATTACCTGCCAAATGCCAGTCCTATTTTGCTGCCATGTCTTTACGATTCTCATGTTAATAAAATCCTATTCTTAATTGCATTAGACTATTGTGAGAGGAATCATGTAAATACTTTTCCATAATAATTTACTGCATTAAAAATGTGTTGCTCTGTACACTTTGTCTGTCTTCGGAAAAATTTGAGCCCTATCCATATTTATGATAAGGAAATAATAATAAAAAAAATAGAAATAATCAACGCATTTACAGTAATAGATTGCATACTTAAGGAACTGCTTCAGGATTCCTGGATCCAGCTCCTACCTTCTTCACCAGTATTGTGTGGCTTTGGCATGTCTTGAAGTCAGATATCTCATGCTTCTTGCCAAAGTGCCAGATGGTGTTGTGCTCTTTGTCATGCAGTGGTATCAACGTGGTTGTGCAAGGGGAGAAGACAGCCTTTACCGCAGCTCAGGCATCTGCCCACAAATAGAAGAGGTCTTTTCTTCATGGGGCCCAATATGTGACACAGAGACAAGACGCACTGTGGCTAATGTAGGGTGCTATGTCTTCTCCCATGGCTTTGTGGCCTTGTGCACACACCAAGCAGGCAGCAGAGAAGCTGTGGCACTGGCTGCCCAAGTGGGTAAGGGATGCTCCTTGCCTCAGAGGACTGCAACATTAAAGGCCAGCTCCATGTGCCTGATGCTCAAGGTGTGAGGCTGGACGGTTCTGCCTGCTTTGGCATGAACTGCAAGTTCTTCATTTGTAAAACAAGGATGATCTTCACTTGCTAAGTTGCTCTGGGGAGATGAAATGCTTCCCTGGTTAAAATTTGGTTTCAAACGGGAGTTCATTTTAGGCATTTTTCTGCTGTTTCTTGTTAATTTTTCGTGTAAGGAACAAGTAGGTATTATTTGTCTAAATCTGAATTAATATAACAGTAAGTTGTCAAAACACATTGAAGGCATTTAGAAATAGGTCCTTTCATTATGAAGCGCACACACCCACTGCAACGCTGCTTTGAGAAGCTTCTGATAAGAAGTTGTAGTAGCGCAGAGGTGGAAGTATGATTTAAAGTATGACAGGTCTAACAAGGTTCTTTGTGCTGAAGGGAATGATTATTTTGATGGCTAAGCTTAAAAACATACCACAATAATAATGTTTTTGTCAGTAACTCTCAGTGAAAATCACTTCTAGGCTTCTTTGGACTGAGTGATCTGCTAACGATCACTGAGTCTAATGGTGATGCTGCAGTGCCATGTAGCTATACCCAAACTAGACTTTGATAAAATAGCACAGGTCCTTGAAACAGTATAGCCATATTAGAATAACACTCCATGGGCTGTTTAGCCCTGCTGAGAAGCATGGTATATCAGCCTGGACAGAGCACAATCACTGTTTCCAAGACCTCATTCATCTCCTTCAGCTTCATCTGAAACGTGCCAAATAAACATCCAGCTATCCAACTCTATAAGAAAACTGACCCCAACCTTAAGAGAGAATTTTAAACATACTTAGTGTGTAATTCACTGTTGAAAAGTACCCAAAAATATGTGTGTATGAACCAAGCTAACTGAAGATAATGTAGGGTTTCATTCTGAAAATACTGATTTATCGAAGGGATTTAGTTAGGGATAAGGGAGTGGAAAATATGTGACTTCAAGTTTTTTGTTAGTTACTCTGGGATCTTGCTTCCTACTTCAGTGCAGCTTGAAAGCCCTATTGTCACAGATCCCTGCAAAACTTTCAGAGAGTTTTATCTTTATTACCACAGTATTGGTGCTGGGAACCTGGAGCTAAGGTCCAACCTTTTCAGTGTTGATCATTGCTCCAGGGATTTTGGGCTTTTCCATATCAGCAAAGCAAAAAAGGAGTGAAAGTCCTGGAAGCAAAGGCTGTCATATCTGAATTGAGTGCTTCAGACGTTGGGCTCAGCTGTGTAGGGCCATTAGGTATCTGTCTTAAGAATGAGAAGAAATGTCTACCAAAACGCAGTACAGAAGCGCAGACCTTCCCAAATGCATGTCAGGACTTAATATGTGCCTTCTTTACCTGTGACTTATCTGGAAGCACTCTAAGAACCCAATAGACTATAAACATGTGCAGATTAATTCTCTCATCCACCAGTATCTTCTGTAACTTCCCAGGGTAAACGGTTACCACAAACTCAGTCCTGTAGTTCAACATTACGAGAATTTCACATGAGCTACCTAGTGGTCCACAATACACATGAGCTACTTAATCATCCACAATGATGTGCACAGCTCTGTCTAAACAAGTGACAAATAAATAACAACTATTTGTAGACAGGAAATTTGATTCAGTCTAATAATTTTAGATCACTAATATTAGAATGATGATGAGAGAGTTTTTAACAGCATCCTAGGTTTACAGGTTCTCTTATGATGATTTGCATGTCCAACAGGTACATTTATGTATAATTGCTTATATGTAATTATTTATAATTCTTTAAATTCTCTTTCTATATATTTCTTTAATATTCTCTGAATATCTTCTATCAGCTACACTGCTAAGGGTTCTTAAACTGATTTGTCCTGGTGTAATCCTGGGTTGTATTGAGGTAAAAGTTCTACCTGACTTCCTTTGGGGCTGAGTAATCTATTGGAATATTTCAATATGTTCTTGATACCCCTTTTATCACACCTAATTTCTTAACTTTAAGTAGGACCTGCCAATAATTTCAGTTTTTGCTCCAGAGGAATCCTGGGGGGCCAGTATAAAAGACATTTTATTAGAAGGAAATAATCTAACACTTTTAAGTCATTTCAGATACAAAAGTGTAACTTAAACCAAAATATTCAATTGTTTAAATTTCAATGACAATACATCTTTTGGGGAAAAGATTCTGTCTGATGTTTTCAGCCAAGCACTAACTGCGGAAGGGAAGAAGCAATTTTTGCAAGTTAATTTATCAATAAGAATATGTGAACATATGGCCATATTATTACTTACAGCCTTGAGTCACACTGGCACCATATTAAAAAGTAATCTAGTTGACTAATGCATGTTAATATGCTTTCAGTGGTGTGGTGGATAGAGCTTGACTGGATGCCAGGTGCCCACCAAACCACTATATCACTCCCCTTCTCAGGAGCACAGGAAGGGAGAAAATAAGATGTGGGTCAAGACAAAAGCAGTTTAATAAAGCAAAAGCGAAGGCTGCGCACAGAAGCAAAGGCAAACAAAAGATTTTAATCTCTACTTCCCGTCAGCAGGCAACGTCCAGCCACTTCCTGGGAAGCAGAACTTCAGTACCTGTAGCGGTTGCTCTGGAAGACAGATGTCGTAAATAACAAATGCCCCCTTTTTGTCCTCCTTTCTCTTAGCTTTTATTGCTGAGCAGACATCATATGGTACGGAATATCCCTTTGGTAAATTTGGGTCAGCTGTCCTGGTTACGTCCCCTCCCAAGGTCTTGCCCACACCCAGCCTACCGGTGAGGGGGGGGAATGTTGGAAAGACAGGCTTGATGCCATCTCAGCCAGGCCCAATACAGATGGTGTCTTAAAAAAAAAAAAAACAAACCAAAACCACAAACCAAAAAACAAACCCGTATGAAACAATTAAAAGGTATTATTAGGCTAATAACAAAGTTTCATTTTGGGTGATCACAAATCTATTCAACCAAATCAGAAATAATAATGGCATATTAAATGGTACCCTGTGTCAAAAAGAAAAGCAAAAACAAGGGAAAGCTAAAGTAGACAAATAGATTAATATCTCTGCTTTTTATGCAGAATAGTGGGAGTCATGGTGTGAAAAACTGAATCTATTTGCAAGTTTTACTAAGTATTAGAAAAGCACAAATAAGAAAAGAAAGGATTCTTGCCACAGAATTTCCAAGTGGAACATGGGTTTTTAGTCAAATAAATCCCACTAAAATCAGTTGAATCTGGTAGTTACAACTCCTCATTTTTTTGCTTTGGTCAGACTCAGTGAGGTTAACAAATCTCTGGTCTCTGTATATCAGCAGGTCTTTGAAGTAAAGGTATTATAACTGCACAAATAGTGATTTGTAAGCAAAATGCATTGTTTTATCACAGCATGACAATGCTATGGATAACCTGAAGCGATGCTATATGAGTGGGATATTCTCGTCTCATCAGAAGAGTACTTTTGATTTGGTTTTAGGTCAATTTTTTTAGGTGGAGGAAAAACATTGCGCTGAATGTAGACCCACTGCCTTGCCCTCAATGAGACAGATACCTTTCCTAAATGCCCTCTAGCTATACAAGCATTAGTTTCCAGGAGGATCTGCTCCATGACCTTGCTGGGCACAGAGGTGAGACTGACCAGCCCAAGCTCCCAAGTGACCAGTCTTGTCGTAATATTGCAATAAAATCAGAGGGCCAGATGTGTCTTTAAGCAGATATTCTGAACTTTGATTTAGCATTGCTAACTGACTGAAAACTCTCACAGCTCCTTGCATTTATGTAAATTCACTGTTTATTACTGCACACTGTTTGTAAACAGTGTGCAGTAATCACAGGGTGCATGTCCTTCAAATTTATCGTAGTCTGTAGAACTGAATGAAAAACTGGCATACCTGTGAACTATTGAGAAACTGACAGATATCTTAATTCTCTTCCTATCTCTGTTATCGCTTGGATAATTCAGGTGACCTCTCAACTTCTTCAGAAAAGGATGCAGAGTGCGGAAGGTGGAACATAAAGCCTATAGGTACGTCATCGCTGCAAATATCAGAGGTGGTTTCCAGGCTAATAATCATTTGTTTCATTAATTAAAGTAAATCTTTAAGCTCACAGAATACCAAAATGCTGAGCTGAAAGGAGACTTATAAAGTCAGCTTGATAATAGATAATGGTCCTTGATCTGCGGGCCTGCGTAAGACAGTACACATGCAGTATTCAAGGAGCTCCTAAAACAAAGTGCAGGCAGAACTGCTGTGGCTGCTGTGCAGATGGAAGGGGTGTATTTACCAAGAGAAATGAAATTATTTATTTTGAGTTTCTGGCAGACAAACCACAGAATGCTACTGCACCATTTCTGGCAAGAGCACTTGATGATGCATGCAAACAAGGTCTGTTTTAATGAGCTGCTGGCCAAGAGGAGGCAGAAGAATTTAATCTTAAGACTTATGTCTTCTTGAACATATGGTGCTAAACGAGCATCTTTCACAGCCCAACTAGTAATGAGAACTAATCTGAATTGGGCTAGCAGTAATCCGCAACAGATCAAATAGGAGAATCATATTTCTTATTTTCAGTGAAGAGTTAATTGCATCCTTTAAATTTAAAGTACATTATTGACATAAAAATTAATTTCAAGAGGTGGATATGAACCAATGAAATTTGAAGTCCACACTTTGTCATAAAAACAATAAAAAGCCAGGAGGGGTCAACCAGTAGAAGGTTTTAGTATAATAAACATTACCATAATACTTTTGCTTATACATCACTTTACATGTGCTCATCCTTATCCTGACGACCACAGCACAATAAAAAATCTGTTTCTAATGCATTCTGGAATCCCTTACAACATTTGTATCTTGCATATAACCTCCCATTGAGACTCAAATGCAAAGGCTGAATGGAATGAAATCAGCTAATATCGCAATTCTTAGATGAATATTTAAAACCCTGCACATATAGAAAGAAAGGAATGATGAAGGAAAGGAGGAAAGGAAAGAGGGAGGAAAGGAAGAATTAACTGGTGTACACACTAAAGCTGAGCAAATTCCACACCCTTGAAGCTGCTTCAAAAAAGTAGGAGTGCCTGACACCTAAATGTCACGGATACAGTATTTTATCCAAGTGTTGTTTGTGAGCACAGATACTTGTCAAAACATTGCTCAAAGAGAAGACCTGGAATATAGTCAAAATTTATACTCTAAAGGACTGGAAAATTAAGTAAAACCATCCTGACATTAAATCAAGTATTTTGTAGACAGCCAGTGTAAAATACTAAATATTTGCATGGAACATATGCCTAATCTTTGTGTTGCAGTTGCAGACCAGGTGTGGTACTGCTCTGTGCACTGACTGCAAACAGCAGCTAAGTGCTGAGAGCCCTGCTCTTAAAATATGTTATCTTGGTGGTTATGAGGAATGGAAGTATTTCTGCTATGACTTGATTGCAAGAACATCATAGAACCAATAAAGGCATAACTAGGCAAACTGCAGAGGTGCCAACATTCGTGTAAATATACAATGACATTCTGGATGTGTTAGAATGGCAAGTATTTAATATCTTGGGTGAGTGGAAGAAATACACACATACATATATTTTTTATATATATATACACACATACACTTTTTGGACCAGATAAGTTCCACTATTTGTAAAATGTCTGTCTTCCTACTTGATATTAAATCAGTTCTAGATAAATTTCTGGGTATGATCAGACTTATTTAGAGTATTTATTTATTTATGTCTTTAACAGACTTTAAAAAAAAAGAAGATCAGGACATTAATTTTGCATTTTCTGTACTTGCATAGTAAAATGAAAGGAAAAGCGTTCTCAACAACTTGCTTTCTAAAATGCAAGCCCAATTGTGCACTTATTGTGGTGATTTCATACTGCTGAGATAAAATAGAAAATAAGAAAAGATTAATACTGGTGCTAGATGTTAGATCAAAATGAAAGGGATGACAGAAAAAGGGATGAATTAGGTATATATTATTACCATATTATCTCTTTCTCCATAGAAATCTTGTGTGCTTACTATTTAAAATATATACACAATTTATTTAAGACATTGCTCAACTAACTACTTAGCAAGTGTAGCATTTAGATAGCACAAATTCCTTATTTGCCTTGGTTTTTTTTTTTTATTACTGTCTAGCTCAGGATCCTTGGGTCTACGTGGCTAATAGAAAATATTACCCTTAAAAAAGTTAAGTATAATGTCATTCAATTTATATGAATATTCTTATTCATATAAGTCGCTTGAGCTGGACCCATAGTGTTTAAATATGGTGAAATCCATTCAATAAGAAATTAATAAACATAGGACATCTACATTACAAAAAATTCCTTTTTTACTACACTCTTTTGGCCTTCCAATCCATGCTCATCTCTTCTTTTTGTAAGTTTATTTCTGCATTGAAAGGTATTTACCAATAAGCACATATAAGAATTATGAATCTGTTACACACATTGACTCCTACATAAGTGCAGGGAAGGAAAAGGGGGTGCATGTGTGTATGCATTTGTAAATACTATATGGATTCTTTTATTGTTAACAATATGTTGATATACAGTTTAGTGCTAAGCAACATTATCTTGTCCCAGTAGGACCAGGCCCTGTGACCTTGTCCAAATAGCACAGGGGCCGTGCTGGTTGTCCCTTAGAGGATTCTTATATCATTTTTATCCAGGCAAACATATTTTAATTTGGAAACATTCCAGGGAGGCAATTAAAGAACTGCATAACTTTTGGTGTATTTTAATTTGTTCTTCAAAGCAGCACTTGCTGATGTGGACTAATCAGCTTTTATGTGCCAGTGAAAGCACAGAACATGATGACAGATGGTAAGCCAGAAAAATTCTTGTAGCTAAATACCCACTGTCATTGTTAACCTAGAGAGTGACAACTTCGGTGTCATTTTGTACAGGATGTGAGAGTTTTCTTTTAGCTATATCTAAGTGCTCAAAATATCATGGACTGCCTGTAGCATGGTGTATTTGAACATGAAAACATCCAACTGACATATCAATGAGATAGCCCTGATGAATGCTGCAAGTTCAGTTAGGCGAGACATGTTTGTGGCAATGTTACCGTGCAATGTCTAACTTCCTAATCAGTGCATCTGTCTTTTCTTATCCTCTCATAATGTCCATCAGTAGCCAGTTAATCAGATTAAACTTGGGGGAGATATTTCAGCTGTCTAATTAACAGCGTAGGGGGGAAAAAACCAACCAAACAAGTTCTGCTGATATTTCTGCTCAATATTTTAATGGATCTACAATAGATATGCTACATTTCATTTCAGCTAAGAAATATGTGCCTAAGAACCTTTTCAAACAATTAAGATCTTAGTATCAGGGACATCAAAGAAGAAATGCACTTCAAATTCATGTGCCTCCATAAAAACAGAATTTAATGCAACTACACACATTCTAAATTGAGATCTCTGCAGTACAAATAGAATGCTACTCTAAGAATTAAAATACTTGCAGTTTCATTTTTAAAAGACTGTTTTACTATTGTGATGTTCTAATTGTACTTTTGTTTATAGATTGTATCATTTATCATATAAGCGATGGGGAAACACTTATTTGTCAATATTTTCTAGAAAGAACATTAAGACTTAGGGTGAGAGGGTGGGAAAGAGGAAGGTACTATAATCGCAAAACAAAGCCAGTCTGAACACCCATCTTTCGCTCAGACTACCAGAGTTATATGGTACACTCGGATACATGGTGCCTAAACACACATGATCACATTTGGCACGTTGGATCTGTCTGACAGCCCTTTCTGGTAACTCTGATGATAAAGTTTATTTTGATGGTGAGGTTGTTTTCCGCTTGCAAGAGTGAACATTTCATAGGGTGGTGCAGAGAACCCTTTTGCTTCACTGAATATGTTGTGGGGTTTTTTTATTATTAGGGAACATTTGATCTTTTCGGAGCTTTTTGACCAGCTCTTTCTCTCGGGCACTGTTTTCCCAAATGCTTCCTTGCCTCAACCCACAAAAGACAAAGAGCTTCCAAAAGAAATCATGTATGTATTAAAGCCAGTTAAATATACTAACAGTTTGTAATTCTTATAAGGTGAAAAGTTTCAAAGGAAAATAACTTTATGCATTCTAAGATCTTTGAAATCCAAAAAAATTTAAGCTTGATACATAAAGCATTTATTCAGTCCATATTGAGGAAAACAGAAAATGCAGACAACTGCTTAATCTTCTCACCTTATTCTGTGCACCTGATGAAAGTAGAAGCAAGAACAACAGCAGCTAAAATCCCCTGCGATTAATCCCAAAGGGTTTTCTGATTTTCTCATTGATGGAATTCTGTTCAGCAGGTAAGGAAGTACCCTTTATCACAGAATCAGAGAATCACGGAACGGTAGGGGTTGAAAGGGACCTCTGGAGATGATCTAGTCTAATTCCCCTGCTAAAGCAGGTTCACCTAGAGCAGGTTGCACAGGATTATGCCTAGGAGGATTTTGAATATCTCCAGAGAAGGAGATTCCACAACTCTCTGGGCAGCCTGTTCCAGTGCTCTGTCACTCTCAAAGTAAAGAAGATTTTCCTCATGCTCAGATGGAATTTCCTGTGTTCCAGTTTCTGCCCATTACCCCTTGTGCTGTCACTGGGCACCACTGAAAAGTGTCTCACCCCATATTCTTGACAACCGCCCTTTAGATTTTTATAAGCATTAATAGATCTCCTCTCAGTCTTCTCTTCTCCAGGCTGAACAGACCCAGGTCTCTCAGCCTTTCCTCATGCAAGCAGTGCTCCATTCCCTTTATCACCTTTGTAGCCCTCTGTTGGACTCTGTCCGATAGTTCCCTGTCTTTCTTGAACCAGGGAGCACAGAACTGGACACAGTACTCAGACATGGCGTCACCAGGGCAGAGTAGAGGGGGAGGACAACCTCCCTTGACCTGCTGGCAACGCTTTTTTTAATGCACCCCAGGATACCATTGTCCCTCTTGTCCCCAAGGGCACATTGCTGGTTCATGGTCATCCTGTTCTCCACCAGGACTCCAAAGTCCTTCTCCACAGAGCTACTTTCCAGCAGGTCAGCCCCTAACTTGTACTGGCACCAGTATTGTACTGGCTACACATATTCGCCCTATGACGAATAACATAGGAGTTATTCCTCCCTATGTTTGCCTTTGTTCAACTTCATTAGGTTCTTCTCCACCAAACTCTCTAACCTGTCCAGGCCACACTGTATGGCAGCACAGCCTTCTGGTGTATCAGCCACTGCTCCCAGTTTTATGTTACCAGCAAATTCACTGAGGGTACACTCTGTCCCTCATCCAGGTCATTGATGAATACGTTGAATAAGGCTGGACCCAGTGCTGACTCCTGGGGAACACCATTGGTTACAGGCCTCCAACTAGACTCTATGCCGCTGATCACAACCCTCTGAGCTCTGCCGTTCAGCCAGTTCTCAATCCACCTCACTGTCCACTCATCTGACCCACGCTTCCTAATTGTACCTATGAGGATGTTATGGGAGACAGTGTCAAAAGCCTTGTTAAAGTCAAGCAAGACAACATTCACTGCTCTCCCCTCATCTACCCAGCCAGTCATACCATCATAGAAGGCTATCAGATGGGTCAAGCATGATTTCCCCTTGGTGAGTCCCTGTTGACCACTCCCAATAACCTTCTCTTCTTCTACATGCTTAGAGAGGACACGCAGAATGAGCTGTTCCATCACCTTTCCAGGGATGGAAGTGAGGCTGACTGGCCTGTAGCTTCCCAGGTCCTCCTCCTTGCCCTTTTTGAAGACTGCTGTGACATTAGCTTTCCTCCAGTTCTCAGACACCTCTCCTGTTCTCCATGACCTTTCAAAGATGATGGAGAGTGGCTTCACAATAACATCTGCCAGCTACCTCAGCACTTTTGGGTGCATCCCATCAGGGCCCATGGATTTGTGGGTGTAAAATTTGCCTAAAAGATCTCTAACCCAATCCTCCTCAACCAAGGGAAAGTTTTCCTTGCTTCAGACTTTTTCTCTTACCTCCAGGGTCTGGGATCGTTGAGGGTCGGCCTTAGCAGTAAAGACTGAAGCAAAGAAGGCATTCAGTAACTCCGCCTTCTCTGCATCCTTCATCACCAGGGCATCCACCTCATTCAGCAGCAGGTCCACATTTTCCCTAGTCTTCCTTTTGCTACTGATAACATTCCTATATTCCTCCCAAGTGGCCAGTCCCTTTTTCCACATTCTGTAAACTTCCTTCTTTCATTTGAGTTTTTCAGAAGCTCCTTGCTTATCCGTGCAGGTGTCCTGCCTCTTTTGCTTGATTTCTTACTCATAGGGATGCACCAATCTTGAGCTTGGAGGAAGTGGTGCTTGAATATTAACCAGCTGCCTTGGACCCCCATAACTTCTAGAGCCCTAGCCTATGGGGTTCCTCCAAGCAGGTCTTTGAAGAGGCCAAAGTTAGCTCTCCTGAAGTTGAGGGTTTTAATCCTACTTATTGTCCTGCTTCTTCCACGCAGGATCCTGACTTCACCATCTCACTCCAGTCACTCCAGCCAAGGCTGTCCCCAACCTTCACATCCTCAACCAGTCCTTCTTTGTTTTTTAATACAAGGTCCAGCAGCACACCTCTCCTCATTGGCTCCTCCGGCACCTGTGTCAAAAACTTATCTTCAATGGTCTGCAGAAACCTCCTGGACTGTGTGGGCCTGTCTGTTTTGTCTTTCCAGCAAATAATAGCGTAGTTGAAGTCCCCCATGAGAACCATGACCTGTGATTGTGAGGCTACTTCCAGCTGTCTGTAGAAGCCCTAATCAATTTACTCTTCCTGATCAGGTGGCCTATAGCAAACACACACAACAGTGTCACCCATATCAGCCTGCCCCTTAATTCTTACCCATAAGCTCTTTATATGTGCTTTTTAATTGCAGAGTATGCTAAGTGGGAGAAGAGAAAAGGAGCACGTTGCAGGCTTTGCTTACAGACTCTGCTCTTCCAGCTTAAGTCTCCAAAATAAGGTTTCCCTCATTTTCATATATAAAATATCTTCATGCATTCTGCATGGAGATACTATTGTATTTTCTTTCAATACGTCTTGGATTGTCTCATCCCTTTTGTAGGGCTCAGATGGCAACCCTGTATTCAACCATTTCATGTCAGAAAATTTCCTGGCTGGAAGATTTCCATCACTTGCACGTTGACCTAAGGACATCTGACATATTCCCTACCACCTAGCTTACACTATGTCTTTTTATTAAGCTCCAGCTGAGTGCTGTACTTCTGCCTGTTCAGCTATTTCTGAAAAATACATATTAGCAGCTCGAATTCTCACATTTGGGACTGACTGCCAAGATACTCCCAATCCCTAGACACTACTGGATTGCCACAGCACTTTTTATGCTTTGCTTAATGCATGTTTTGTTTGTTTGTTTTTAAATATGTGCAATTGCCTGGAGGGTTCTTTTTCACAGTTCACAGTAGAGTTCACACACAGTTCACACACACAAACCCAATGCAGCCAGCCAACAGTAAAAAGAGGAAAGCTACAAGACAGTAGGTAATTGCAAAGTAAAATATAGAAACAGGTTCCAAAACATTTCAAACAGATTGTCTGTATGTGTAAAATACTCTCCTCTAACTCTTCTTCATTCTGTAGTGTATTACAGGTGCATCCAAAATACCACCTTGGACAGGAAAGAGAAGACATCCAAAGACGCATAGAAATGTCACACCGAGTAATTTAATTCTACCACTTTAAGGGTCTTCATGTTTCCATGATAAAATAATAAAACAGTCCCAAATAATCCCCTGCTGTTACTAAGTGGACCATTTTGGTATCTCCAAAATGACCAGGCTTGCATAAAGGAGGAAGCTACAGAAATCTCAGCAAAAGAGAGGAAGAGTCTGTAATGAGCAGAGCTGGAGGGGAGAGGAAAGCAGCAGAGACGCAATATAGACTGTGTATTGCAAATGAAGGCTGATTTGGTATTTTAAATGACATCTAGAGCTGAACATTTTTTCATGTGTTTGGCCTGCTGGCATGCTTACCAGCATGCTGTTTTCTGAGAAGGATGATATCCAGGTTTGCAGCTTGACAGTCTGACAGCTCTTTCTTTGGAAGTGGCAGTCCACTTGAGCTGCCAGCCCAGTTAACATCGCCAATGGCCGCTTTGAGAACCTTGATAACGTAATATTGGATGAGTGTGGATATTTAACCCTAGTGAGCCTGAGTTTTCATTACATGAGATTACCTAACTGATTATTCCTGTTTCTCAGCAAAATTCTAGGTTGTGCATCAGTTCCTTCAATCCATGGGCCTGACCCTGACTTTGTGTCCTGATCCTCGCTTCTGCCTCCCTTCCCCCTCAGTTAATTAACTTTAGCTCCTCCTGGTCTTAGATTCTTTTGCATGGCACGGGACTTGACCATCAGCCCAAATCCAACTTCATTTTTGCTTTGATTTTGCAGCTAGTACAATCCTCAGCTGATTCACTCTCATCTCAAAAGGAGTGTGACTGTAGTCTGCTGTCTTCACCCCCCTACATTTCTCCTTCTCAATTTACCTTCTACAGTCATATAATACAAAACAGACCTCTGAAAAAGTGATCTGCTGACTTCAGAGATCTTCATAACGTATTAACCCTTCCAAGATTTGAAAATTGCAAGAGAATTTCAAGAAAATGTTGAATACAATGTAAGGTTTCGTAGAAGAAATATCCTTTGTTTTCCTCACTGTCATGGTTTAACCCCAGCCAGCAACTAAGCACCACTCACTCACTCCCCCCTGGTGGGATGGGTGAGAGAAGCAGAAGAGTAAAAGTGAGAAAACTCGTTGGTGGAGATAAGGATAATTTAATAGGTAAAGCAAAAGCTGCTCTCACAAGCAAAGCAAGACAAGGAATTGATTCACCACTCCCCATCAGCAGGCAGGTGTTCAGCCATCTCCAGGAAAGCAGGGCTCCATCACACGTAATGGTTATTTGGGAAGACAAATGCCATAACTCTGAACGTCCCCCCCTTCCTTCTTCTTCCCCCAGCTTTATATGCTGAGCATGATGCCATATGGTATGGAATATCCCTTTGGTCAGTTGGAGTCAGCTGTCCCAGCTGTGTCGCCTCCAAATTTCTTGTGCACCCCCAGACTACTCGCTGGTAGGGTGGTGTGAGGAGCAGAAAAAGTCTTGACTCTGTGTAAGTACTGCTCAGCAATAACGAAAACATCCCTGCATTATTAACACTGTTTTCAGCACAAATCCAAAACAGCCCCATACTAGATGCTATGAAGAAAATTAACTCTATTCTAGCCAAAACCAGCACACTCACAAATGATTTTAGAATTCCATACTTATAAGAAGCAAAAGGTGAGGGCATCTAAGGAACAACAGTTATGATATACATAAAAAATTTCAAGTGTCTTCTCTACTTTTACTCAAATTATTGAGCAGTCATATGCTAGTTTGGAGGATTAATCAAAGACATTTTCCAATTCATCACAAATCTGGAGAAAAAGTTTTTGTTTTTTTTTTTTTTCCTTCATTTTGATGAGAATAACCTTCTGGATACTTCTAAATCATCTCTGCTCAAGGTTGACCTTTAAAATGAAAAGCTGCATTGGCACAAGAGCATCGTCCTGGAGGTGACTTTCTGAATCATCTGGCCCCATTTCCCTGCTATTGCAAACTAACGCATTTTGGTATTAAAGTGAAACAATGGCAAAACATCTTTGTCCCTGTGATGACTGAGAATTCAGTTTTCCCTCTGTTTTGAAAGAAATGAGGGAAGAGTGAGCATACCTAAGGAATACCAGAAACATCAAACCGAATTGTTTTAGTAATTATTTGAATATATGGGTTGAAGATGTGGGTGCCATGTCCACACAGAGGAAAAAGTGACAGGCAGTTGCCTTTCTATAGAAACAAGTAACTTGTGTTTTAGATTCAGTGGATCTTTTTGTATGTATTTGGTACAGTCCAAGAAAATGCACTCTATCAACTACTAGCATTCTAGCTTTTAAAGAAAAGCAATAAATATACTGGTTTCTGAAGGAATAAAATGTTTTCCTCTTAATCACCCAAAAATAACAACTCAGATTGAAGACATGAGGGCACTTGACTCAGACCTTTTTTCTTCCTGATGACTTTTGGTTTTTACAGGTTACTTAATCTGCTACAACCTGAAAAATCAATATCTTCATATTTTACCTTAGCTACTCAGTGCTTTCCTCTATACATCTTCCTGTCAGATAGAAGGCTGAGAAGGTGATAAAGAATCTTGAACTTGGATTAGTACGTTTCACAATGTAGATGTGTTATAAAAAAAATGACACACCATGTCAATCAGTTTCCTGCTGAGAACTGAACTGCATGTAATTTTGAATTTGGCAAGACCTTGAGCTGACCAGTGTGGTGGGACAAACTAGCCTGGGTTCACACTTTTGTACATGAATGAAAAACTTGACCAAAACTAAGATGGCAGTGTTTATTGAACTTCATTGCGGATAGATTTATATTTTAGGTAATTGAATAGAGATTCAAAGGTAATGGAAAGGTAATGATCACAGTGTGTGATCTGGCCCGTGTGATTGTGCAAGAGTTTCCTGCGTCTTTCCCTCCATCCTCCTTCATTACAAAAGCGGTAACAATGGCCACTGAAGAGAAAACATGACAAAACATCTTCTCAGACTACTCTGTGCTGTTTGTACAGCCGTGTTTTTGTGTACCGGTTTTATCAATGTCTGATAGCCTAATGATAATCTGTGTTATATTTTGAAAGTACAAGTACTGTGTTCCAGGGAATATGTATGATTGCCATGATCTCGAGATCAACAAAATGAGATCTGAATGTTTAAACTTACTTAGTTTCAAGAATCTATCAATCAGGCTGTAATTTTAAGGGATGAGGGAACTTGTGTTCAATGCTAGCACACAAAATAATAGCGGATATGGGTATCTGAGGAATATCATAGATTATATTAGTACAGTATATTACTATAGCTATGTTGCTATAAAGTGAGTTAAGGACCAAAAAAAAGCTATTAATGCTTTATAGAACTAATTATTTAGGTTCACTATCATTTAGCTCAGCAACGTTCGAGGTGGGGATTGGATATAAATCCAAATTATTTGTTTGTTACTTTGCCAGTTTGTATAGAATCTACTAGTAAGACTGCTAAGTTATTTCCCCAAAGTGTTTCATTCTAATGAATTTTATTTTTGTTCTCATAACTGCAGTAAATATTCCCTTATTTTGAATAGCAATCAGTGATCTGATCCAAACCATTTTTCCTGAAATATGAAAAATTTTTGATATCTTCACTGTGTCTTTCTCAGCCTCTGTGATTTTGTAAATACAGATCTCCTCTTAGCGAATTAAGCACATCTGAACAGTCACTTTCAATCACAGGACTCACCGTTTCCTCATGGGTATATAAATCTTATACACAGTTCTCACAGTAGGAGCCTGAAGAAGAGACCACAAGTAATACAGAAGTTAAGACATTCAATGCTTGGTTATCTTAAGCTTAATATGCACTGAAAGATTTGTTAATGTTCAGCCCTTCTGAAAGCTGGTCATTTTTATTAATTTCCTGTCTATTGGTTTAGTTTGCAATAGATTTAATATGGATTTTAGTGGAGCAAACATGTCGCCCTTGCAATGGCTTATTCGTACCAACTGGTTTAAAGATGACATGCCTACCTGTGGTCTTGTCATATCTTCAAATTTTGCATTGGCTGAAACTGCCTACAGCTTCAAATCTAAATATGTAAATCTAGATGTACTCACGTAAAAGGTAATTGCTTACAGTACTAGTTTGGGCAAACAGCTACTGTTATTTTTCTTTCTGAGGCCTTTTTTTATTTTTCAAAATATTCAGTATTTTAAATGCTTCAGTGAATATTCCAGGGAAATGATTGACAACTCTTTGTTATTCCTGTGTTAATCTATAATGCATGGAGCTCAGCCTGGGGATGGATAAAGAGCCAACTGAGAGCCTATGGGTTAGGATTAAAGGGAAATCGGGAGCAGGTGACATTACGGTGGGGGTTTGCTACAGGCCACCCGACCAAGAAGACCCAGTGGATGAAGCCCTTTATAGACAGATAGGGGTGGCATCACGTTCGCAGACCATGGTGCTCATGGGTGACTTCAACCACCCTGACATCTGTTGGAAAAGTAACACAGCCAAGCATAGGCAATCCAGGAGGTTCTTGGATTGCATTGAGGACAACTTCCTCCTCCAAATGGTTGAGGAACCAACGAGGAAAGGAGCTATGCTGGACCTTGTGCTTACCAACAGGGAGGGGCTGGTAGACAGTGTCAAACTCATGGGCAGCCTGGGCTGTAGCGACCATGAAATGGTCAAGTTCAAAATCCTCGAGGCAGCGAGGAAGGTACACAGCAGGCTAGCGACCCTGGACTTTGGGAGAGCTGACTTTGGCCTCTTGAAGAATCTGATTGGTATGGGATGAAGCGCTGGAGGGAAGAGGGGTCTAAGACAGTTGGTTAATATTCAAGGACCACCTCCTCCAAGCTCAGAACCAGTGCATCCCTACAAAGAGGAAGGCAGGCAGAAAAGTCAGGAGGCCTGCATGGATGAATAAGGAGCTCCTGGACATGACCAAAAGGAAAAAGGAGGCCTACAGGGAGTGGAAACAGGGGCGGGTAGCCTGGGAGGAATACAGAGGAATC